>CM059427.1:77934884-78352922 GCA_030390025.1 Squalus acanthias
GGGCGAGAGGAGGAAAGGGCGAGAGGGGGAAACGGCGAGAGCTTTCACAACCTCAGGACGTCCCTTAGCGCTTTACAGCCAATGTAGTCACTGTTGGAATATAGGAAACCCGGCAGAAAATTTGCGCACAGCAAGCTCCCACTAACAGCAATGTGATAATGACCAGATAATCTGTTTTAGGTGTTGGTTGAGGGATAAATATTGGCCAGGACACCAGGGAGAGCTCCCCTGCTCTTTGAATAATGCCATGGGACCTTTTGGGTTTACTGAACAGACAATATACAGGAAACTCTTTGGTATCCGGCATCGACGGGACCGGCGTGGTGCCGGTTGATCGAAAGTTCCGGATAACGGAGAGTTATATCTACCGAGGCCATTTTTAACATAAAAAAATCAAGAAATGTGCAGTATACAGTATTTGGTTGCTCACCTACAGAATGTTGTGTTAAATGGATGGTGGAAGATGCTTGATTAAGTACAGTACTGCCAGTTGAGGGTAATCCATAACTCTTTAATTACTTAACAGGAAGTGAGACTCCCGGCAGCGCGGGAGAATCAGACTCCTGTTACTGCAGTGTTCGGACTTCCGACAGCGCCAGGAGGCCGAGTAGTGGCACTTTGGAGAACTACCCCCACTGACTAACTCGGCGTTCGCAGGAGACTCGGACTCGGCAACATTGCCGGTTATTTGAGAGGAGTCTTCGGAGTACTCGGCGTTCGCGGGAGACTCGGACTCGGCAACATTGCCGGTTATTTGAGAGGCGTTTTCGGAGTATGATTTTTGCCGGTTAAGAGAGAATTCCGGATATTTAGGTGCCGGTTAAACAAGAGTTTCCTGTACTGGGATTCCAAATCGTCAATGAGCCAAAACCTCTGCCAGACTGAAGCCATCAGTTTTGGACCTCACCATAAACTCCACTCCCTTCCCACAGACACTATTTTCCTCTCCAATCACATTCTAGGGCTGAAGCAGGCTCTGCAAAACCTTGGCAATCCAGAGTCAAGCTTCACGACCTGAATCCAACCCATTACCAAGACCACAGACCTGCACAACATCACCAGCCTCTGCACCGCCAAAAGTCTAATATAATACTTTAGCCATCTGAAGAACAAACTTGCATTTCTATAGCACCTTTAACGACCTCAGGACAACCCAAAGCGCTTTACAACCAATTAAGTATTTATGAAGACACTGTTGTAATGTAGGAAACACGACAGCCAATTTGTGCACAGCAAGGTCCCACAAACAGCAATGAGATAATGACCAGATAATCTGTTTTTAGTGATGTTGGTTGAGGGATAAACATTGGTCAGGATAACCTGGAGAACTCCCCTGCTCCTCTTCAAAATTCTGCAGTGGGATCTTTTATGTCCACCTGAGAGAGCAGACAGGGCCTCAGTTTAATGTCTCACATAAGAACATAAAAGATAGGAGCAGGAGTCGGCCATCTGGCCCCTCGAGCCTGCTCCACCATTCAATAAGATCATGGCTGATCTTCTACCTCAACTCCACTTTCCCCCACTAATCCCATATCCCTTGATTCCCTTAGAGTCCAGAAATCTCTCGACCTCTGTC
Source organism: Squalus acanthias (assembly GCA_030390025.1). NCBI lineage: Eukaryota > Metazoa > Chordata > Chondrichthyes > Squaliformes > Squalidae > Squalus > Squalus acanthias. The sequence continues at coordinate 77,936,461 of CM059427.1, forward strand.
TTGAATATACTCTGTGTGAGAACCTCTCTGGGTACGTCGAGGGCATCCTGAAACCCATCGTACAGGGAACCCCCAGCTTCTGTCGCGACACTACAGACTTCTTGCAGAAACTCAGCACCCATGGACCAGTTGAACCAGGAACACTCCTCGTCACAATGGACGTATCGGCACTCTACACCAATATCCCCCACAATGACGGCATCGCTGCGACAGCCTCAGTACTCAACACCAACAACAGCCAATCTCCGGACGCCATCCTACAACTCATCCGCTTCATCCTTGACCACAATGTCTTCACCTTCGACAACCATTTTTTTACCCAAACACACGGAACAGCCATGGGGACCAAATTCGCACCCCAATACGCCAACATCTTCATGCACAAGTTCGAGCAAGACTTCTTCGCTGCACAGGACCTCCAACCAACGCTGTGCACCAGATACATCGACGACATCTTCTTCCTTTGGACCCACGGCGAAGGATCACTGAAAGGACTACACGATAGCATCAACAGGTTCCATCCCACCATCAAACTCACCATGGACTACTCCTCAGAATCGGTTTCATTCTTGGACACACGAATCTCCATCAAAGACGGACGCCTCAGCACTTCACTCTACCGCAAGCCCACGGACAACCTCACGATGCTCCACTTCTCCAGCTTCCACCCTAACCACGTTAAAGAAGCCATCCCCTATGGACAAGCCCTGCGAATACACAGGATCTGCTCAGACGAGGAGGAACGCGATGGACACCTACGGACACTGAAAGACGCCCTCGTAAGAACGGGATATGACGCTCGACTCGTCGATCGACAGTTCCGACGGGCCACAGCGAAAAACCGCATAGACCTCCTCAGAAGACGAACACGGGACACAACCAACAGAGTACCCTACGTCGTCCAGTACTTCCCCGGAGCGGAAAAACTACGCCATGTTCTTCGCAGCCTTCAACATGTCATCGATGACGACGAACACCTTGCTAAGGCCATCCCCACGCCTCCACTACTCGCCTTCAAGCAGCCGCCTAACCTCAAAAGTACCATCGTTCGCAGCAGATTACCCATCTTTCAGGAGAACAGCAACCAAGACACCACACAACCCTGCCACGGCAACCTCTGCAAGGCATGCCAAATCATGGACACAGATACCATCATCACACGTGAGGACACTACCCACCAGGTACACGGTACATACTCATGTGACTCGGCCAACGTTGTCTACCTGATACGTTGCAGTAAAGGATGCTCCAGAGCATGGTACATCGGCGAGACCATGCAGACACTGAGACAACGTATGAACGGACACCGCGCAACAATCGCCAGGCAGGAGGGTTGCCTCCCAGTCGGGGAACACTTCAGCAGCCAGGGGCATTCAGCCTCGGATCTGCGGGTAAGCGTTCTCCAAGGCGGCCTTCGAGATACACGACAGCGCAAAATCATAGAGCAGAAACTGATAGCCAAGTTCCGCACTCATGAGGATGGCCTCAATCGCGATATCGGGTTCATGTCACGATACAGAACGTGACTTGACATCATGGCCGGTCTTCCCAGGTGTTTTTTTTTTAAAAGACTAACACAAGAACCTACACAAATTGACAGGGTATGCAGCCAGCAGGTGGTTTGACACGTTGGACCCCCTGGGACACATCTCATTGTCTTGGCTGTGCTCTTTGATGTAGGGAAAGATGTGAATAGATTTTGTCTGTGTTTAAATTGTGAATTCTGGGAGATTCTCTCACTGCTAACTTACCTGACGAAGGAGCGAACTGCTCCGAAAGCTTGTAAAATTAAATAAATCTGTTGGACTATAACCTGGTGTTGTGCGACTTCTCATTTTTGTCCACCCCAGTCCAACGCCGGCATCTCCACATCTTGAATATACTCAACGACTGAGCGTTCACAGGCCTCTGGGGTAGCGAATTCCAAAGATTCACAACCTTCTGAGTGAAGACATTCACCCGCAAGACGGTGCCCTCGACAGCGCAGCACTCCCTCAGTACTGCACTGGGAGTGTCGGCCTGGATTTTTGCGCTCAAGTCTCTGAACCCACAACCTTCTGACTCAGAGGCGAGAGTGCTACCCCTGAGCCACGGCTGGCACTCTAGACTCCATTTCTAGATGCCATCAGTGCACAAAGACCAGTTAATTGGCAGTCAACTGTTACCTTAGTAAGAGGTAGAAGGTCGTGGGTTCATGTCCCACCCCAGAGACTTGTGCACAAAAATCTAGGCTGACACTCTGGTGTAGTACTGAGGGAGTGCTGCACTGTCAGAGGTACCGTCTTTCAGATGAGACGTTAAACGGAGGCCCTGTCTGCTTTCTCAGATGGATGTAAAAGATCCTGTGGAATTATGTCGAAGAGCAGGGGGTTACCCCCGGTGTCCTGGCCAATATTTATCCCTCAATCAACATCACTAGAACAGATTTTCTGGTCATTATCACATTTCTGTTTGTGGGAGCTTGCTGTGCGCAGATTGGCTGCTGCGTTTCCTACATTACAACAGTGACTACACTTCAAAAAGTACTTCATTGGCTGTAAAGCGCTTTGTGATGTCCTGAGGTCGTGAAAGGCGCTATAGAAATGCACGTCTTTCTTATTTTCCTGTGCAGCCGGATGTAAAATTGGATGGTAGCAAATTGTCAGATTCCCCCTGCAGCTAACTTGTTAAAACAAATGGATGATTATCCCAGTTGCGTGTATTTGTGGAAACACCACCTTTTCTAATCCTGTTGACAGTTCATTTTCGGTTCCAAACAAGACTATCTGTTAAAAAGAAGCACATTCTATAATTGCCTCTCAGTCTTTTATCCCATTTATACTTAAAAAGTGCGAGCGTCACCATCGGAAAACGCCTTATAAAAACAAACACAATCCCACAGGATTAGCTCACATTCCATTTGCTTTTCCATGACGGTTCCTAGATTTCCCCCACCACCCCCCTCCCCTCCCTCCCCAATATATTTGCTTAAACAAACAGTGAGTACTGATGGCATCACTGGGGGAAAGTGCATGGGAGGAGTCACTGAGTCCAACAGGAGGAAGACAAATTTCAATTGGTAGGGGTGCACTCTCAAATTAACATTGGTGGAGACCGACAGCATCAATGGCTGTGCACAGGTTAGTTCAGCTGCCTTGCACTATCAGAGTTGAGTCACCTCTCCAAACTAGACCACCCCCACCCCATACCCCCCGCCGACAAATAGCATTACTTCACCCTTACTGCCACTGAGTGTCATCTGTGGCTCAGCGGGTAGCACTTTCACCTCCGAGTCAGGAGGTTGAGGGTTCACGTCCCACTCCAGAGACTTCAGCACCTAATCCCAGCTGACACTCAGTGCAGTGCTGAGGGAGCGCTGCACTGTCGGAGGTGCCGTCGCTTGGATGAGACATTAAACCGAGGCCCCCGTCTGCCCTCTCAGATCTCATGGCACTATTTGAAGAGAAGGGGAGCTCTCCCTGGTGTCCTGGCCAATGTTTATCCCTCAACCAACATCACTAAAAACAAATTCACTGGTTATTTATCTCATGACCAAACTGTGCACAAATTGGCTGCTGCTTTTCCCTACGTTGTAACAGTGACTCCACTTCAACAATAATTCATCGACTCTGAAGCGTTTTGGGACGTCCTGAGAACATGAAAGGCATTATATAAACGCAAGTTCTTTCTTTCTAACTATGCTTTAGTGTCAGCCTGGCTGTGTTGGTAATACTATCCTTTGAGACAGATACCACTCCACTGACTTGAGCACATAATCCAGGCTCACACTTCAGTGCAGTGCTGGGGGAGTGCTGCACTGTCGGAGGAGCCGTTCTTCAAGAAGACATGTTCAATTAAGACCCTTGCTGCCTGTTCAGCTAGGCATGAAAGATCCCATGACCCTATTGGAAGAAGAGCGGGAAGAGCTGCTGGTGCCTTCTTCCCTCAACGAAATACCATCAAAACAGTGAACTGATCATTCACCTCACAGCTACTTGTGAGACCTTGCAGTATGCACACGTTCTTCTTTTTCTTAGGCAGTCCCTCGGAACCGAGGAAGACTTGCTTCCACACTAAAAATGAGTTCTCAGGTGACTGATGAGTCCAATGCACACATTCACCGACACAGTGACAGCACCTCAAATTAATTCATCGTGTACGAGCTGCTTGGGGATGGGCGGAGAGACATTGTCGGGCGCTGTATAAATGCAAGCTCCTTCCTCCCCCTGTCACCTCAAGCTTCAATTTCTCCAGGGTGCTTCTCGCTGCCCTCTAGTGTTGAGGTCATAGAATCACAGAATGATGAAAGCACAGAAGGAGGCCATTCGGCTCAATGTGCCTGTGCCGGCTCTTTGAAAAGAGCTCTCCAATCAGTCCTGCTCCCCCTCGCTCTTTATACATAGCCCTGCAAATTTATCCTCTTCAAGTAGTTAAGGTCCTGTAAAAGAATGAGGAGGAGCAGGAGAGAGTCGCTTTGATTCCAACACTGAAGATGCAGGGAGATGGAGAGAACATGTCGGATGAGGTATTTGCAGTTTACAAATAAATAAAATGCACAATAGCAAATACAGTGCCTTTAACGTAAAAAGAACTTGCATTCATATAGCATAGAAACATAGAAGATAGGAGTAGGAGTAGGCCATTCGGCCCCTCGAGCCTGCTCCGCCATTCAATGAGATCATGGCTGATCATCCAAATTCAGTACCCTGTCCCTGCTTTCTCCCCATATCCCTTGATCCCTTTAGCCTTAAGAAATATATCTATCTCCTTCTTGAATATATTTAATGAATTGGCCTCAACTGCCTTCTGTGGTAGAGAATTCCACAGGTTCACCACTCTCTGGGTGAAGAAATTCCTCCTCATCTCAGTCCTAAATGGCTTACCCCTTATCCTTAGACTGTGACCCCTGGTTCTGGACTCCCCCACCATCAGGAACATCCTTCCTGCATCTAGTCTGTCTAGTCCTGTTAGAATTTTATAAGTTTCAATGAGATCCCCTCATTCTTCTAAACTCTAGCGAATACAAGCCCAATCGTCCCAAACTCTCTTCATACGTCATTCCTGCCATCCCAGGTATCAGTCTGGTGAATCTTCGCTGCACTCCCTCCATGGCAAGAACATCCTTCCTCAGATAAGGTGACCAAAACTGCACACAATACTCAAGGTGTGGTCTCACCAAGGCCCTGTACAACTGCAGCAAGACATCCTTGCTCCTGTACTCGAATAGCACGTTTCACAAGCTCAGGACGTCCCAAAGTGTTTTACAGCCAATGAAGTGTAGTCTCTGTTGTTTTGTAGGAAACGCGGCAGACAATTTGCATGCAGCAAGGTCCCAAAAAAACAGCACTGCGATAATGACCACATGATCTGTTTTTAAGTGATGTTGGTTGAGGGATAAATACTGACCAGGACACCGGAGAGAACTCCCCTGCTCTTCTTCAAAATAGTGGCCGTGGGATCTTTTATGGTCCAACTGGGAGGGCAGATGGCACCTCGGTTTAACATCTCATCTGAAAGACAGTACCTCCGATAGTGCAGCAATCCCTCAATGGGAGCCTAGACAAAGTAGAAAGACTTTCGGGTACACTTTAAAAGGGGGCCGGGGGGAATGATTGCGGGATCAAACACTGAAAGGGCAGCCAATTTAGCTCCAGAATTGTTTGGAGTGGCAAAGAGGGAGGAGGAGAGGGCTGAGACTCAGGGCTTTCCACAGTCAGACACTGTTTAAACAGCCGAGATGAGAGCAAGAAATGCTTCCTTTTTGTAAAAAAAAAATAGGTACTTAAAGGACTCTGGCGCCTGGGTTTAATTAAATCACGACACTGGGTTTGTGAAACATGACAGAAATTTACATTTCTGAACGAGAGAAAAAAGAAAAATCACAGCCACATAATTAAAAAGAGCGCCTGACGGGGCAAAGCAGCTATTTATCTCTCAGAGAAGGGAGACGCCAAACGCGTCAGAGGACAGACGAGCTTCCAAAGCAGCCTCGAGCGATGGCTGAGGCCGAGAGAGCTGTTTCCGAAGCCTGCTCCACCGCCAGTTCAAACCTCTCCCTCCTCAGCCGCCCGCCCACTCAGGCTGGTTCAGACGGGTCCTCTGCAGAGGCTTTGGTCTCCATTCCATGGCTTCTTGGCAGTCACAGGATCCCTGAGAGGTAGAGAGTCAGCCCAGCATTCTGTGAACCTGTATCATTACCCCAAACCCCTCCCCCGTTTACCCTCCAATCCCCCCCACTCCCCTCCCCAAGTCCCTCGCCTCGGAGTCAGAAGGTCACTGGTTCAAGTCCCACTCCAGAGACTCGAGCACACAATCCAGGCCGGCACTCCCAATGCAGTACTGAGGGAGTGCTGCACTGTTGGAGGTGTCGTCTTTCGGATGAGACAACAAACTGAGATCTCTCGCCTGTCCTCTCAGGTGGGCGTAAAAGATCCCATGGCGCTATTTCAAAGAAGAGCAAGTCAGCTCTCCCCGGTGTCTTGGGCCAATGTTTATCACTCAACTAACATCACTAAAAAAAATTATCTGGTCATTATCACACTGCTGTTTGTGGGAGCTTGCTGTGCGCAAATTGGTTGCCATGTTTCCTACATTACAACAGTGGCTACATTTCAAAAAAGTACTTAATTGTCTGTAAAGCGCTTTTGGATGTCCTGAGGTTGTGAAAGGCGCTATATAAATGCAATGTCATTTTTTCCCTCCTCGCTCGCTTTTTTTCCCCCAATCAGCCACTCTCATGCCCTTAACTCTTTTATGTCCGGTCATCCAACCATATCACCTTTTACTTCTCCCGTCAGGTGCTTTGATCCCCCCACCAACCCCAACCCCTTGCCCCTCTCTGCATTGCCCTCCAGTACATCAAACCACACATGGACCTTATTCTGGAGGATTACACGGACGTCTTGGCAATTGCTGATATAGGAAGTGACACCTTGTCCCTCACCAAAGCCTCAATGTCTGGCTCTACGTTCCACTACCTGGCCTGCCTGCCTAACCTTCCCCCGGTGGCCTAGCCGACATTCTTCCCTCAACGAAATGCCATCAAAACAATGAAGGTCACACTTTGGCCTCGCCTCTGGCACCTTCTCCTGTTTTGAGTACCTCACCTTGTTCCACCCCTTGTCTTTCTTTTAAAATCCTCATCGTCGACCGCCCCATCGAAGCCCCAGTTTCTCCCCAAGGCTTCCTCCTTCAGCCTCTGCACCGAGTATCTTCAATAATCTCCATATCCATCTCAGCCCATCTTTCTCTCTCTCTCTCTCTCTCTTCTGATTTCACTGTCCTCCCTAAGCCTCTCCCTCCATATAAACTCTCCGACCCACATCCACGGCCACCCCCTCGACCTTTTGCTATATCCTGCGGCCTACCTACTCCCATCATCTCGATCACACACAAGGCCACCTCCGATCACTTTCTTGTATCCCTCACCATCCTAAACCAACCCCCCACCCCCCGCACCCAACCCCGCTTCCTTCTGCATCCAGCTATGGAAAATTCTCGCCCCCCCACCCCCCCCTCACAGCTCTCACCTTCACTCCTTTAGGTCTCGGGGGAGGCGGGTGCAGACTTGAGCACATCTGGTGAGCAACTGATTTAGTCACCCATCACTCCTACTGGAACAAGGTAGGGCTGGGGAACTGTGCCACGATGCACCTTTGGGTCGGCGCAGCTGACTCCGTCTTTATTCGGCACTTCTCAGCTTTACCGACCACCGCGTATCGCAGGTAAATCGCGCTAGCACCAACGCCCCCGCTACAAGCACTGGGAACTATATATTGACCATGGAATACTGAACCATGGAAATGAAACATGAGTGCCTTAACAGCAAGAAAGACTTGTACTTGTACAGCGCCTTTCACGATCTCAGGACGTTCCAAAGCACTTTACAGCCATTGAAGTACTTTTGACGTACAATCAATGTTGTAATTATAGAAACATAGAATCTTACAGCACAGAAGGAGGCCATTCGGGCCGTCGTGTCTGCTCTCTGAAAGAGCTCTCCAATTAGTCCCACTCCCCCGCTCTTTCCCCATGGCCCTGCAACTTTCTCCCCTTCAAGTATTTATCCAATTCCCTTTTGAAAGTTACTACTGAATCTGCTTCCACCACCCTTTCAGGCAGTGCATTTTGCGACATAATAACTTGCTGCGTAAAAAAAATTATCCTCATCTCCCCTCTGGTTCTTTTGCCAATCACCTCGAATCTGTAATAATGGAGGAAACGCGGCAGCCAATTTGTGCATGGCAACGTCTCATAAACAGCACTGAGATGATGACAAGATAATCTGCATTAAGTGTTGGTTCAGGGATAAATATTGGCCGGACAGCAGGGAGATCTCCTCTGCTCTTCTTCGAAATAGCGCCGTGGGATCTTTTACGTCCACCCAAGAGAGCAGACAGGGCCTCGGTTTAATGTCTCATCCGAAAGACGGCACCTCCAACAGTGCAGAGCTTCCTCAGTACCAAGCATTCAGATGACTCAAAGTCGATGCTGCGCTGCATTCGCTCATCTTATCGAAGTCGTAGTTTAAAGGGGGCGGCGAGCTTCATACTCAAAACTAACTTTAGCAAACAGGGCAAGAGGAAAATGAAACATGCCGCACCCAGGCACACTCACTGCTGGTATTCTAACAAAGGCAAAAGAATCAGGCCTCCCACATTACACCTCTCACAGAACGCCTCAACCAATTATAAGATTTTAAAGAAAATAGAAACAGGAGCAGGCCATTCAGCCCAGAGCCTATTCCGCCATTCAATTAGATCAAGGCTGATCTGTACCTCAACTCTATTTACCCGCCTTTGCTCCTCGATACCCTTACCCAACAAAAATCTTTCAATCTCAATCTGGAAAGTTTCAACTGACCCTCCAGTATGCAAAGCCATTTGGGGAGGGCAGGGGGGGGGAGTGGGCGGAGAAGCAAGTTCCAGATTTCCACTACTCTTTGTGTGAAAAAGTGCTTCCAAATTTCACTCCTAAATGGCCTGGCTCTAATTTTAAGGTTCTGCCCCCTTGTTCTGGACTCCCCCACCAGAGGAAATAGTTTCTCTCTATCTAACCTATTGAATCCTTTTATAATCTGAAAAAAACCTCGATTAGATCATACCTCAATCTTCTTTACTCGAGGCAATACAAGCCTAGTCTATGCAACCTGTCCTCATAATTTAACCCTTTTAGCCCCGGTATCATTCTGGTGAATCGGCGCTGCCCCCCCTCCAAGACCAATATATCCTTCCTGAGGTGCGGTGCCCGGAACTGAACGCAGTTACTCCAGATAGGGTCCAGAGCTTTATACAACTGAAGCACAGGTTCCTCCCCTTTGTATTCCAGCCCCTTGAGGTAAAGGCCAACATTTCATTAGCCTGTTTGATTGCTTTACCATGTGTGGGTGGGGCTCGAAAAACCTGCAGATCTCTGTGGTTGGGGGTGGGGATGCCTGGGGCAGGGAGGCAAATCGCTCCCCCGCCACCACCCCCGGTACCTCCTGTCCTAGCTTGCGAAGGAGTGTTGACTACCCGAAAGGATGCAGCGCTATCTTTGCAGAAGATGCTTTTTACTTCATTATTAGTGTACAGCAACAGGAATAACACGCTCACCAGCCAACAAATACAGCCGGAAAAAAGTGCAGAATGCAGAATTCAAGACACTAGTCTAGATTTTCTCAAAGGTGTTCTATTAAAATAAATGGGTCGCTGCCAGCATTTAAAATAAAGCTGCGAATAGTGACAGCACAAGTCCAGGCCAGAATGGAGAAGATTGGGTAATTCCCCCATCAATCACGCCTGGAGATCGCACTGCTGCAAGTGACTGGGACTGATTTTACGCACATAAATTATATTGTGTAACTATCCTGCACACACTGCATGTTACTGGTGAAATCACCCTGCTTTTATCGGGAGACTTTGCTGTAGTTTCGGTCCTGAGCTCCGTTTGCTGTAGTTCGTAGACTGTTTAAATAGACTCTGTAGACTGTTTGCTGTAGTGCGCTGTTTAAACAGACTCTGTTTGCTGAGTCAATAGACTTTGTTTGCTGGAAGTCCTGCCACAAGTCCCGTCCCGCCTCCAACTCATTGGCTGACACATGGGGGGGGGCGATGTTGCCAGCCCTGGGGAGGCGGGACTGCCGGGAAAATGGCAGAATCTGGGGGCGGGTACCCATCCCACCCCCAACCCGCCTCCGTGCCATCTTCCCAGGAGGCGGATACCCGACACGTGCCGGGTCCCGTCTCCTGGAGGCGGGAAGGGGATTACAGCCGCTTAACTGCCTGTTAACAGGCAGGTAAGAGGGTTATCCCCATTTTTCCACCAGAGGCGCGGGCTTCCCGACGTCGGAAAACCCCGCCAGGGTCACTGAGGCGAGCAGTGGATCTGCGGGGGTCGGAGGGATGCGAAAGTGCGCTGTGGAGGTAAGTGATGGGTGCAAGTGTGGAGAGGTAAGTATGTGAGGTGAGTGGAAAGTGATAGAAAATATTTACTTACCTTTCTTTCTTCCTGCAGGCTTCAACCGTTGGGGATGCAGAGAGTCTCGCATCTCACTGGCAGAGATGACAGATGGCTGCTGCATTCTCTGATGCAATAGCCATCTAATTTCTGCTCACAAAAGAGGTTTGATGAGGTCTTGAATACAAGAACTCATCAAACAACAAAGAATGTCAGTGTTTTGACAGCTTCACAGAGCTGTCAAACGATGACAATTCGACAGATGAAACGTCATACGCTGACTTTCTCTGTAACCGGCTTCCCCTTAATTGGCCTGCTAAGCCCACTGGGCGGGCTTAACAAGGTCAATCAAGGGAAAATAGCGTATGTTGGCCACAAGTTGATGGAGGCGGGACTAAAACCCGACTGCTCCACCAATCTTGGTGTCAGGGATAGTCAACACGGATTCGTGAAGGGTAAGTCTTGCCTAACAAATTTGATTGAAATCTTTGAGGAGGTAACTAAGTGTGTAGATGAAGGTAGAGCAGTTGATGTCGTATACATGGATTTTAGTAAGGCGTTTGATAAGGTTCCCCATGGTCGGCTCATGAAGAAAGTAAGGAGTTGTGGGATAGAGGGAAATTTGGCCGATTGGATAAGTAACTGGCTATCTCATAGAAGGCAGAGGGTGGTGGTGGATGGAACATTTTCGGACTGGAGACCAGTTACCAGCGGTGTGCCACAGGGGTCGGTGCTGGGTCCTCTGCTGTTTGTGATTTTTATCAATGACTTGGAGGAGGGGACTGAAGGGTGGATCAGTAAATTTGCTGATGACACCAAGATTGGTGGAGCAGTGGATGAGGTGGAGGGCTGTTGTAGGCTGCAAAGAGACATTGATAGGATGCAGAGCTGGGCCGAAAAATGGCAGATGGAATTTAACCCTGATAAGTGCGAGGTGATTCATTTTGGTAGGGCAAATTTGAATAAGGATTACAGGGTCAACGGCAGGGTTCTGAGGAACGTGGAGGAGCAGAGGGATCTGGGGGTTCATATCCACAGATCTCTGAAGGTTGCCACTCAAGTGGATAGAGCAGTAAAGAAGGCCTATGGTGTGTTGGCGTTTATTAACAGAGGGTTTGAGTTTAAGAACCGTGAGGTTATGCTGCAACTGTACAGGACCTTGGTGAGACCACATTTGGAATATTGTGTGCAGTTCTGGTCACCTCACTATAGGAAGGACGTGGAAGCATTGGAAAGAGTGCAAAGGAGATTTACCAGGATGCTGCCTGGTTTGGGGGGGAGGTCTTATGAGGAAAGATTGAGGGAGTTGGGGCTTTTCTCTTTAGAGCGGAGGAGGATGAGAGGCGACTTAATAGAGGTTTATAAGATGATGAGGGGGATAGATAGAGTGGATGTTCAGAGACTATTTCCTCGGGTAGAGGCAGCTGTTACAAGGGGGCATAACTACAAGGTGCATGGGGGGAGATATAGAAGGGATGTCCGAGGTAGATTCTTTACTCAGAGAGTGGTTGGGGTGTGGAATGGACTGCCTGCTGTGATAGTGGAGTCGGACACTTTAGGAACTTTCAAGCGGTTATTGGATAAGCACATGGAGCACACCAGAGTGATAGGGAGTGTGATAGCTTGATCTTGGTCTGGGACAATGCTCGGCACAACATCGAAGGCCGAAGGGCCTGTACTGTGCTGTACTGTTCTATGTTCTATGTAAATGGGAGTCCCACCTCCAAAAGCTCCCCATTGACAAAATCCAGCCCATGGTGTCAATACACATTTCGTTAAAATAGTGCCAACCACAAAATCTAGAATACTGGGATCGGGGGAATTAGGAGTCTGACCGAACACTCCAGTTTGAAAATCTGTCCGATCGAATACATAGAATTCACAGCACAGAAAGAGGCTATTCGGCCCAACAGGTCTATGTCGGTGTTTATGCTCCACACGGTGGCTCCTCCCACCCTTACTTCATCTCACCCTGTACCCAACTGCAAAGTATTGCCAAAACCAACAGGATGAATTACAAGAGTATTAGCTAGATAAATAAGATTTCAGATATAGATGGATAGTCTGTCTGTTTTGGGACTTCAGGGAAGCATTGCTCCGGTATCAAGTTCACCTCAGTCTCAAAAACACTGTCAATATCTAAAGTGGGGTTGTTCTACCCCCTAGTGGAAAATGGTGGCACAGCAGCTTACGGTCGTGTTTTACTTCTTGCACCGTCAGAAAGGCAGGAGATGCACAGAGTCTTGCACTTGTGCAGCGCCTTTATCACTCAGAACTCCGCAAATGTCTTCGCGCACAATGAATTAGTTGCAGATAGCCACACTATTATCATTTCCCGGTGTCAGCTGTGGCTCAGTGGGTAGCACACTCGCCTCTGAGTCAGGAGGTCGTGGGTTCAAGTCCCACTCCAGAGACTTGAGCACAAAAATCTAGGCTGACACTCCAGTGCAGTACTGAGGGAGTGCTGCACTGTCGGAGGTGCCGTCTTTCGGATCAGACGTTAAACCGAGGCCCCATATGCTCTCTCAGGTGGACGTAAAAGATCCCATGGCACTATTTTGAAGAGGAGCAGGGGGAGTTATCCCCGGTGTCCTGGGGCCAATATTTATCCCTCAATCAACATAAGAAAAACAGAATATCTGGTCATTATTACATCGCTGTTTGTGGGAGCTTGCTGTGCGCAAATTGGCTGCCGCGTATCCCACATTTCAACAGTGACCGCACTCCAAAAGTACTTCATTGGCTGTAAAGCGCTTTGAGATGTTTGGTGGCGGTGAAAGGCGCTATATAAATGCAAGTCTTTCTTTTCTTTTTTTCAATAGTTCTGTGTCCAAAGCTATATATAACCTGTTTTGAGATCTAATTTTTAAAAACAGACACCGTCTTTAGCATGAGATAGCCACACTGCCCAAACCTACAAACAGCAGCAAGGTGAATGCTTTGGGTGGTGTTGGCTGAGGGAGGAGCGAATCTTGGCCAGGACACTGGGGGACCTCCCCTGCTCTTCAGATACTGCCAGGGGAACCTTAACGGTAACCAAAACAAGTTTCTTATGTTTATTTGGTCAACAAAGGCATCAAAATAGGTTTTAAACTAGCGGTTACAGAATATTTGGATTAAAAAAAAGGAACAGATTTTTAAAAATGCAGACAAAAGTTTTACAAAAAGTTGTCAATTTAACCTTTTCAATCCTTATTGACAATTAACAATTGCCTGTTAACAATTCTATAACCAAAGATAAATAACCTACGTTGATGTCTCATTTAAAGGCATACACTATTGTTGGAGCGAATGATTTGGCATTGAATCCAATCACAAACCCCTCAAACTTCGACATCACCTGTACCGTGACTAGCTGCCCAAGTGACAATGCTGAATTAAAAAGTCTCGGGTGCTGGTCTCTTGGGCGACAACAGGTCAAGACGGTCGGCCTTGGCTCAGATACAGAGAAACTATTTCCTCTGGTTAGGGGTGTCCAGAACATACGAATTAGGAGCAGGAGTAGGCCATATGGCCCCTCAAGCCTGCTCCGCCATTCAATAAGATCACAGCAGATCTTCTTTCCAGGTGAAACAGCGATTTACTTGTACTTCTTGCAATTTAGTATACTGTATTCACTGCGCACGATGCGGTCTCCTCTCCATTGGGGAGACCAAATGCAGACTGGGTGACCGCTTTGCAGAACACCTCCGTTCAGTCCGTAAGGGTGACCTCGAGCTTCCGGTCGTCTGTCACTTTAATTCTTCGCTCCACTCCCACCCTTGGCCTCTTGCACTGTTCCGACGAAGCTCAACGTAAGCTTGAGGAACAGCACCTCATCTTTTGATTAGGCACTTTACAACCTTCTGGACTCAACATCGAGTTCAACAATTTCAGACCATAACCTCGGCCCCTATTTTTTCCAGACGGCAGTTGTTGATGATTCTGCTACACACGTTTGCATCTCTTCTTGGACTCATCTTTTGTTTCTTTACTTGTCCTATTACCATCACCTTTTGCCTTGTACAACCATACCTTTTGTCATTTAATCACTCCTGCCTTCCACCCTAGCACAGACCTTCCCTTTTGTTCTTTCCTCACCTCCCCAACTTTCCCTGCCCCAGCACTTGCTTAAAATCAGTTACATCTCGAACTTTTACCAGTTCTGATGAAAGGTTATCGAACTGAAACATTAACTCTATTTTTCTCTCCACAGATGCTGCCTGACGTGCTACATAAGAACATAAGAGCAGGAGTAGGCCACTTGGCCCCTCGAGCCTGCTCCGCCATTCAATAAGATCATGGCTGATCTTGGGCTCAAAGCCACTTCCCCGTCCGTTCCCCATAACCCTTCACTCTCTTATCTTGTAAAAATCTGTCTATCTCCACCTTAAACATATTTAATGACCCAGCCTCCACAGCTCTCTGGGGCAGAGAATTCCACAGATTTACGACCCTCTGAGAGAAGAAATTCCTCCTCATCTCAGTTCTAAAAGGGCGACCCTTTATTCTAAATCTGTGCCTCCACGTTCCAGATTTGCCCACGAGTGGAAACATCCTCTCTGCATCTACCCTGTCGAGCCCCCTCAGTATCTTATATGTTTCAATAAGATCACCTCTCATTCTTCTAAATTCCAATGAGTATAGGCCCAGCCTGCTCAACCTTTAGTCATAAGTCAACCCCTCATCTCTGGAATTAACCTAGTGAATCGTCTCTGAACTGCCTCCAATGCAAGTATATCCTTCCTTAAATAAGGAGACCAAAACTGTACGCAGTACTCAAGGTGTGGTCTCACCATTACCCTGTACAGTTGTAGCAGGACTTCCCTGCTTTTATACTCCAACCCCTTTGAAATAAAGCCCAACATTCCATTTGCCTTTTTGATTACTTGCTGTACCTGCATGCTAACTTTTTGTGTTTCATGCACAAGGACCCCCAGATCCCTCTGAACTGTAGCATTTTGTAATCTCTCTCCATTTAAATAATAATTTGCTTTTTTATTTTTCCTGCCAAAGTGTATAACCTCGCACTTTCCCACATTATACTCCATCTGCCAAATGTTTGCCCACTCACTTAGCCTGTCTATATCCCTTTGCAGATTCATTGAGTCCTCAGCACAACTTGCTTTCCCACCCATCTTCGTATCATCCGCAAACTTGGCTACATTACACTCGGTCCCTTCATCCAAGGTCATTAATGTAGATTGTAAATAGTTGAGGCCCCAGCACCGATCCCTGTGGCACCCCACTAGTTACCGTTTGCCAACCGGAAAATGACCCATTTATCCCTACTCTCTGTTTTCTGTTAGTTAGCCAATTCTCTATCCATGCTAATTCCGTGAGCTCTTATCTTATGCAGTAACCTTTTATGTGGCACCTATCGAATGCCTTCTGGAAATCCAAATACACCACATCCACTGGTTCACCTTTGTCCACCCTGCTCGTTACCTCCTCAAAGAACTCCAGCAAGTTTGTTAAACATGATTGCCCTTTCATAAAACCATGCTGAGTCTGCTTGACTGCATTATGATTTTCCAAATGCCCTGCTACTGCTTCCTTAATGAAGGACTCCTACACTTTTCCCAACGACAGATGTTAGGCTAACTGGTTTATAGTTTCCTGCTTTCTGTCTCCCTCCTTTCTTAAATAGTGTTTCCAGCATTTTCTGTTTTTATTTCAGATTTCCAGCACCCGCAGTATTTTGTTTTTGTTTTGTTTGGCTGATATTCTACACCAAATCCACTTTCCCACCCGATCTCCATACCCCTTGATTGAACAAAGGAGCAAATTCTTAAAACTAGAGCTAGGGCATCTAGGAGGGAAAATCAGGGAGCACTTCTTCACACAAAGGGTAGTAGAAATCTGGAACACTCTTCCCCCCCAAAAAAAAGCTGTGGATCAGCCATGATCTGATAGAATGGCAGGAACGGAACAGGCACGAGGGGCTGAATGGCCTCTCCCTGTTGCTAATGTTCCATCGTTCAAGTCCAGGTCCCTGAGGTAAGACAGGAGAGCGTCCCAACCTGTCGCATTACCCACTCCCTTGCCCATCGGCCTGGCTTGATCTCTCCACCCCCCCCCCCCACCCCACCCTCCTGATGCAGTAGCAGCGGCAGAGGCTGCGCGCAGGCGCGAGTGGGTGAAGTACGTACCATGCTCAGGGGGGCCTCGGTGCAGCGGAAAGCCCAGTAGAAAGGGACGCCGGATAACTCGCTCCTCAGGCCGACGCTGAGCAGATTCCGAGCTCGCTCGCACGTGAAGCCGGGGAGGGGATCGCCGCCTCCGCATCGCAGCAGGGGAGCCACCGCCTCGCGGAGGTGCCTGCAGAACGCGGACACCGGCGCCGTCAGACGCTTGTTCAGTTCCTGCGAAGACAGAATCACGATGAGGACAATGTGCTAGGGTGAGACGTGCAGCGAAAAGGAGAGGCAGTAACAGAAGAACCTAAAGAACGAACTTCACAGGACCGTATTCAAACCAAATTTTTGACACTGAGCCACAAAAGGAGATATTAGGACAGATGGAGGTAGGTTTTAAGGAGCATCTTAAAGGAGGAGAGAGGTAGAGAGGCGGATATTGTTCTGGGAGGGAATTCCAGAGCTTAGTGCCTAGGCAGCTGAAGCGATTTAAAAATCGGGGATGCGCAAGGTGCCAGAGATCCCGAAGGCTTGTAGGCCTGGAGGAAGTTACAGGTGAGGCCCTGGAGCGATTTGAAAACAAGGATGAGGATTTTAAAACTGAGGCATTGCCGGACCGGGAGCCAGTGAGAGATAAATATTGGCAAAGACCCTGGGGAGAACTTCCCCTGCTCTAGTGCCGTGGGATCTCTCACCCGAGAGAGCAGACGGTGCCTCGGTTTAACATCTCATCCGCAAGACGGCACCTCCGACAGTGCAGCACTGAGGAGTGTCAGCCTCGATTATATGCTCAAGTCGCTGGAGTGGAAATACCTGCTGACACAGAGGCAAGAGGATTACCACTGAGTCATGGCTGTAAAGCGCTTTGTGATGTCCTGAGGTCATGAAAGGTGCTGTATAAATGCAATCCTTTCTTTCTCCATGCTGCCTGATTGACCATTAATGGAATCTGAAGTGGCTTAGCAAGTCACGTCTTCGCTTACGAATGGGCAAGAAAAGCAACCTTGCCGGTGTCCCCACATTCTAATAATAAATATTTAGCAATAATACTTTATAACAGTCTGCAGATGGCTGCGGGGTGGAAGAGAGAGGGACTCTGGTAGATGAGGAACATCCGAGCTACACACACCAGATACATCCCCACACACACAGAAAGGAGATTCCAGTCCTGAACAATAAAAGTGGAAACATTCCAATTCCCCAGTGCCAAGCTCCCTCAAGGCTCAGTGCTTGGGCCTCAGCTATTTACAATCTATATCAATGACTTAGATGAGGGGGCCGAGTTTGCTAATGATACAGTCAGGTGGGAAAGTAAGCTGTGAGGAGGACACAAAGAGGCTGCAAAAGGATATAGGCAGGTTAAGTGAGTGGGCAAGATCACGACAGATGGAATATAATGGGAGAAATGTTATCCACTTTGGTAGGAAAAATAGAAAGGCAGAATATTTTTTAAATGGTGAGAGATTGGGAAATGTTGGTATTCAGAGGGAGCTGGGAGTCCTTGTACACAAATCACAGAAAGTTAACATGCAGGTACAGCAAGCAATTAGGAAAGCAAATGGTATGTTATACCTCAATCCCTTTATAATAAAGGCTAAGAGCAAAGAAGTCTTACTACAATTATATAGGGCCCTGGTGAGACCACACCTGGAGTATTGTGTACAGTTTTTGTCTCCTTACCTAAGGAATGATATACTTGCCATAGAGGGAGTGCAACGAACGTTCACCAGACTGATGCTGGGATGGGGGGAGATTGCCCTATGAGGAGAGATGGAGTGGACTAGGCTTATATTCCCTCGAGTTTAGAAGAATGAGAGGTGATCTCATTGAAACATAACATTTTGAGGGGGATTGACAGGGTAGATGCAGGGAGGATGTTTCCCCTGGCTGGGGAGTCTAGAACTAGGGGGCACAGTCTCAGCCATTTAAGACTGAGATGAGGAGAAATTTCTTCACTCAGACGGTTGTGAATCTTTGGAATTCTCTACCCCAGAGGGCTGTGGATGCTCAGTCGTTGAGTATATTCAAGACAGAGATCGATAGATTTTTGGATATTAAGGGAATCAACGGATCGGGGGGGGGGGGGGGGGTGGCGGGCGTGGAAAATGGAGTTGAGGTAGAAGATCAGCCATGATCATCTCCTGCTCCTATTTTGTATGTTCATCTTACTGGGCAAAACACTTTGAGTTACAAAATAAAGAGAGAAAATGCTGGAAATACTCAGCAGGTCAGGCAGCATCTGTGGAGAGAGAAAGAGAGTTAACGTTTCAGGTCGATGACCTTTCGTCAGAACTGGAAAAAGTTAAGAGATGTAACAAGTTTTAAGCAAGTGCAGGAGCAGGAAAAGGGGGGAGGGGAGGAAAGAACAGTAGGGAAGGTCTGTGATAGGGTGGAAGGCAGGAGTGATTACAGGACAAAGGGGATGATTGCACGAAGCAAAAGGTCCTTTTTCGTCAAGCAATTCCTATGTTCGTAACATGAATCCAAAGACGTACCTGCGCCCTTTGTTTGAGGTCATCGGAGTTCATCTCCTCCCACCAGACGCTGTCACGATCCGAGAGCATCAGCCTGTAGGCAGCATCGCTGAAAGAGGCCTTCAGCAGGAAGGAAGAGTCACCAATGCATACAGAGATCCATGGCTGAGCGAGCAGATCATCTGCCATCCTCTCCAACACAGCCATTGGAAGGAATTTGTTGCTCTGGAATTAAAGACAGACAGACTTGCATTTCTACAGCGTCTTTCACAACCTCAGGACGTCCCAAAACGCTTTACAGCCAATGAAGCACTTTTTGAAGTGTAGTCACTGTTGTAATGTAGGAAACGCGGCAGCCAATTTGCGCACAGCAAGCTCCCACAAACAGCAATGTGATAACGACCAGATAATCTGTTTTTTAGTGATGTTGGTTGAGGGATAAATATTGGCCAAGACACCGGGGAGAACTCCCCTGCTCTTCTTCAAAATAGTTTTGCGGGATCTTTTACGTCCACCTGAGAGGGCAGGCAGGGCCTCGGCTTAACAGCTCATCTGAAGGACGGCACCTCCGACAGTGTAGCACTCCCTCAGCACTGCCCTGGAGTGTCAGCCTAGATTTTTGTGCTCAGGTCTCTGGAGTGGGACTCGAACCCACAACCTTCTGACTCAGAGGCGAGAGTGCTCTCCACTAAGCCAAAGTAGACATGGCTAATTAGTGCTGGAGGCGACGTTCTCTGATACATGTCAGCTCCTGCTGTAGCCCTCGTGACTCCTAAACAAGGAAATAAAAAAATAGGGTCAGGAAAAGTCCATTTTGCTCAACAAGCATATTCTCTTTAGCGAGATCAGGAGAGACTGAAGAGGCTATAAAAGAGACTGAGGGGTGACCTGATAGAGGTCTTTACTACTACACCTACTACAACAACAGCAACAACAACTTGTATTTATATAGCGCCTTTAACATAGTAAAACGTCCCAAGGCGCTTCACAGGAGTGATTATAAGACAAAAGATTTGACACCGAGCCACATAAGGAGAAACTAGGGCAGGTGACCAAAACAGACTTAAACAGAGTGTTTCATTTGAGAATTTGGAAAGAGTGGGAATTCGGAGAAGAGGGGAAGGAGTTGCTGCTTTTTGCCTACACTACTTGTAGTGCTTTGTGTTACAGGTAGATATATAATTTCATTACCCATAACTTAATCTAGATCAAGTAAGTAGTCAAGAAACGAAACTGTAAACTAAGTTACTTAAATACAAATTTAATTGTATTTCCTTAAATAGAACAAGGTCATATAGGGATGACAGTGCAGGTGGTGTGCCTCAACTGCAGCATGTGGGAGTGTGAGAAGAGCATTGTGATCCCGGACAACCACGTTTGCAGTACGTGCCTGCATCTTGAGGAACTTCAGCTCAGAGTTGTTGAGCTGGAGTCTGAGGTGCAGACACTGCGGGGCATCAGGGATGGGGAAGAGTTACCTGGACACTTTGATCCAGGAGGCAGTCACACCCCTTAGGTTAGGTAGTGGTGCAGGTCTGGTTAGTAGTCAGGGACAGGAAGGTGCAACTGCAACTCAGGCAGGTAAGGGGACCCCAGGTGAAGTGCTGGAGGAGCCTTGGCATTTGTCCTTATCCAACAGGTATGAGGTTCTTGCTGCCTGTGTGGATGAGGGAAAAGCCTGCAGGATGGATGAGCAAGCTGACTATGGCACCATGGTGCAGGAGGCCATTCAAGTGGGGAGGGGGGGGGGGCGGTGAAAGGGAAGGTAGTTGTGGTAGGGGACAATATAGTCAGAGAGATAGATACTGTTCTCTGTAGCCATGACCAGGAGTTCCAAAGGTTTTGTTGCCTGCCAGGTTAAAGATATCTCCTCGCGGCTGGAGAAGAACTAGGAGTGGGAAGGGGAAGATCCAGCTGTCGTGGTCTACGTAGGAACCAACGACATAGGTAGAACTAGGAATGAGGTTCTACTGAGAGAGATTGAGGAGTTGGGGTCCAAATTAAAAAGCAGAACCTCAAAATCTCTGGATTGTTACCTAAGCCATGCGCCAATTGGCATAGGCATAAGCAGATTACAAGGTAAAATGCGTGGCTCAAAGAGTGGTGTGGGAGGCAGGGGTTTTGCTTCATGGGGCACTAGCACCAGTACTGGCGAAAGAGAGAGCTGTTCCATTGGAACGGGCTCCACTTAAACTGGGCTAGAACCAGTGTCCTGGCAAATTGAATAACTAGGGCAATAGACAGGGCTTTAAACTAATGAAGGGGGGGGGGTGGGAGAATTCAGGAAAAAGTAAATTTAAAAGCAGCAAGAGAAATGTCAAGGCTCTAGAGCAGAGCAGTGTTTTGGGTAAAAATAAGCAGAGTGGGTCAGGAAGGGACAGAGAGAGTAATAAAGGTATTAGGACATCGGTGACTAAGGTGACAGCAGGGAAAAATAGAAAAAAGTCAGAGCTAAAGGCACTATATCTGAATGCACGAAGCATTCTCAACAAAATAGATGAATTAATAGTGGAGATAAAAATTAATAGGTTTGATCTAATAGTCATTACAGAGACGTGGTTGCAAAGTGACCAAGGTTGGGAACTAAATATTCCAGGATACTTAACTTTTAGAAGAGGTAGGCAAAATGGAAAAGGAGAAAGAGTAACCCTGATAATAAAGAATGGGATAAAGACAGTAGAGAGAAAGGATCTTAGCTCCGAAAATCAAGAAGTAGAATCAGTTTGGGTGGAGCTAAGAAACAGCAAGGGGCAGAAAACATTGGTGGGAGTTGTTTATAGGCCCCCAAACAGTAGTTGTAATGTAGGGCAGAGTATAAATCAGGAAATTTGAGGCACATGTAACAAGGGTAATACAGTAATCATGGGGATATTAATCTACATACAAGACTGGGCAAACCAAATTTGCAGTAATAGTGTGGAGGACGAATTCATGGAATGTATACAAGATAGTTTGCTAGATCAGTATGTTGAGGAACCAACTAGGGAACAGGCTATTTTAGATTTAATATTGTGCAATGAGAAAGGGTTAATTAATAACCTTGTAGTAAAGGGGCCCTTAGGGAAGAGTGACCATAATATGATAGAATTTTATATTGAGTTTGAAAATGATTTCGTTAATTCCGAAACTAGGGTCTTAAATCTAAACAAAGCAAACTACGCAGGTATGAGGGGCGAGTTAACTAAGGTAGATTGGGAAACTACATTAAAAGGTATGACAGTAGACAAGCAATGGCTAGCATTTAAAGAATTAATATATTTACAACAAATATACATTCCTTTAAGGCACAAAAACCCCACAGGAAAAATGGTTCAACCGTGGTTAACAAGAGAAGTTAAAAATTGTATTAGATCAAAGGAAGAGGCTTATAATGTTGCCAAAAAGAGTAGTAAGCCTGAGGATTGGGAGGATTTTAGAATTCAGCAAAGGAGGACCAAGAAATTGATAAAGAAAGGGAAAATAGAATACGAGAGTAAACTAGCGAGAGACATAAAAACAGACTGTAAAAGCTTCTATAGGTATGTAAAAAGGAAAAGATTAGCGAAAGTAAATCTGGGTCCCTTACAGGCTGAGACAGGAGAAATTATAATGGGGAATAAGGAAATGGCTGAGAAATTAAACAAATACTTTGTGTCTGTCTTCACGGAAGAAGAGGCAAAAAACCTCCCGGAAATAGTGGAGAACCAAGGCTCTAGCGAGAATGAGGAACTGAAAGAAATTAGTATTAGTAAAAAACATAGTGCTGGCGAAATTAATGGGACTGAAAACCGATAAATCACCTGGACCTGATGGCCTTCATCCTAGGGTTTTGAAAGAGGTGGCTATAGAAATAGTGGAAGCATTGGTGTCATCTAACCAAATTCCATAGATTCTAGAACGGTTTCTGCGGATTGGAAGGTAGCAAATGTAACTCCACTATTTAAGAAAGGAGGGAGAGAGAATACAGGGAACGACAGCCAATTAGTCGGACATCAGTAGTAGGGAAATGCTAGAATCTATTATTAAGGACGTGGTATCAGGGCACTTAGAAAATAATAATAGGATTGGGCAGAGTCAACACAGATTTATGAAAGGGAAATCGTCGTGTTGACGAATCTGTTAGAGTTTTTTGAGGTTGTAACTAGCAGAATAGATAAGGGGGAACCAGTGGATGTGGTGTATTTGGATTTTCAGAAGGCATTCGATAAGGTGCCACACAAGAGATTATTAAACAAAATTAGGGCTCATGGGATTGGGGGTAATATACGAGCATGGATTGAGGATTGGTTAACTGACCGAAAACAGAGAGTAGGATTAAACAGGTTATTTTCAGGTTGGCAGGTTGTAACTAGTGGGGTACTGCAAGGATCAGTGCTTGGGCCTCAGCTATTCACAATCTACATCAATGATTTGGATGAGGGGACCAAATGTAATATATCCAAGTTTGCTGATGAATGTAAGTTGTGAGGAGGATGCAAAGGGTTCCTGGGATGGAGGGATTGTCCTATGAGACGAGATTGAGTAGACTAGGCCTATATTCTCTGGAGTTTAGAAGAATGAGAGGTGATCTCATTGAAACATACAAAATTCTTACAGGGCTCGACAGGGCAGATGCAGGGAGGATGTTGCCCCTGGCTGGGGAGTCTAGAACTAGGGGTCACAGTCTCAGAATAAGGGGTCGGCAATTTAGGACTGAGATGAGGAGAAATTTCTTCACTCAGAGGGTGGTGAATCTTTGGAATTCTCTACCCTCGAGGGCTGTGGTGGCTCAGTCGCTGAGTATATTCAAGACAGAGATTGATAGATTTTTGGATATTAAGGGAATCAAGGGATATGGGGATAGTGCAGAAAAGTGAAGAGGAGGTAGAAGATCAGCCATGATCTTATTGAATGGCGGAGCAGACTCAAGGGGTCAAATGGCCTACTCCTGCTCCTACTTGGGTGATTGGGCAGATGCATGGCAGATGCAGTATAATGTGGATAAATGCGAGGTTATCCACTTTGGTGGCAAAAACAGGAAGGCAGATTATTATCTTAACGGCAATAGATTGGGAAAAGGGGAAGTGCAACGAGACCTGGGTGTCCTTGTGCACCAATCGCTGAAGGTAAGCATGCAGGTGCAGCAGGCGGTTAAGAAGGCAAATGGTATGTTGGCCTTCATAGCAAGAGGATTCGAGTACAGGAGCAAGGATGTCTTGCTGCAGTTGTACAGGGCCTTGGTGAGACCACACCTTGAGTATTATGTGCAGTTTTGGTCGCCTTATCTGAGGAAGGATGTTCTTGCCATGGAGGGAGTACAGCGAAGATTCACCAGACTGATACCTGAGATGGCAGGAATGACGTATGAAGAGAGATTGGGTCGACTGGCCTTGTATTCGCTAGAGTTTAGAAGAATGAGAAGGGAACTCATTGAAACTTATAAAATTCTAACAGGACTAGACAGACTAGATGCAGGAAGGATGTTCCCGATGGCGGGGGAGTCCAGAACCAGGGGTCACAGTCTAAAGATAAGGGGTAATCCATTTAGGACTGAGATGAGGAGGAATTTCTTCACCCAGAGAGTGGTGAACCTGTGGAATTCTCTACCGCAGAAGACAGTTGAGTCCAATTCATTAAATATATTCAAGAAGGAGTTAGATATATTTCTTAAGGCTAAAGGGATCAAGGGATATGGGGAGAAAGCAGGGACAGGGTACTGAATTTGGATGATCAGCCATGATCTCATTAAATGGCAGAGCAGGCTCGAGGGGCCGAATGGCCGACTCCTGCTCCTATCTTCTATTCTTACATTCTTAAAAGCTTGGTCAAAGAGGTAGGTTTTAAGGAGCGACTTAAAGGAGGAAAGAGAGGTAGCGACGCAGAGCAGTTTAGGCAGGGAATTCCAGAGCTTAGGGCCCAGGCAGCTGAAGGCACGGCCACCAAAGGTTAAGCGATTATAATCAGGGATGCTCAAGAGGGCAGAATTAGAGGAGCGTAGATATCTCAGGGGGAGGGGGGGGGGGTTGTGGGGCTGAAGGAGATTACAGAGATAGGGAGGGATTTGAAAACAAGGATGAGAATTTTGAAATCGAGGCGTTGCTTAACCGGGAGCCAATGTAGGTCAGGAAGCACAGGGGTGGGTGATGAGTGAACGGGACTTAGTGCGAGTTAAGACACAGGCAGCCGAGTTTTGGATCACCTCAAGTTTACGTAGGGTGGAATGTGGGAGGCTGGCCAGGAGTGCGTTGGAATAATCAAGTCTAGAGGTAACAAAGGCATGGATGAGGATTTCAGCAACAGATGAGCTGAGGCAAGGGCGGAGACGGAGGTGGAAATAGGCGGTCTTACTTATGCTGCGGATATGTGGTCGGAAGCTCATTTCAGGGTCAAATATGACACCAAGGTTGTGAACAGTGTGGTTCAACCTCAGTCAGATGTTAGGGAGAGGGATGGAGTCAGTGGCTAAGGAACAGAGTTTGTGGTGAGGACCGAAAGCAGTGGCTTCGGTCTTCCCAATATTTAATTGGAGAAAATTTCTGCTCATCCAGAACTGGATGTCGGACAAGCAGTCTGACAATTTAGAGACCGTGAGGGGTCGAGAGAAGAGGTAGTGCTGGGTGTCGTCAGCGTACATGTGGAAACTGACGCTGTGTTTTCGGATGATGTCGCCAAGGGGCAACATGTAGATGAGAAGTAGGAGGGGGCCAAGGATAGATCCTTGGGGGACACCAGAGGTAACGATGCGGGAGCGGGAAGAGAAGCCGTTGCAGGTGATTCTCTGGCTACGATTAGATAGATAAGAATGGAACCAGGCGAGTGCAGTCCCACCCAGCTGGACGACAGTGGAGAGGCGTTGGAGAATGATGGAGTGGTCAACCGTGTCAAAGGCTGCAGACAAGTCAAGAAGGAGGGACAGTTTACCTTTGTCACAATCACAAAGGATGTCATTTGTGACTTTGATGAGAGCTGTTTCGGTACTGTGACAAGGGCAGAAACCTGATTGGAGGGATTCAAACATGGAATTGCGGGAAAGATGGGCACGGATTTGGGAGGCGACAACACGTTCAAGGACATTGGATTGGAAAGGGAGGTTGGAGATGGGGTGGTAGTTTGCAAGGATGGAGGGGTCAAGGGTTGTTTTTTTTGAGGAGAGGGGTGATGACAACAGATTTGAGGGAGAGGGGGACAGTACCTGAGGAGAGAGAACTGTTAACAATGTCAGCTAACACAGGAGCTGGAAAAGGAAGTTGGATGGTCAGCAGTTTGGTGGGAATAGGGTCAAGGGAGCAGGAAGTGGGTCTCATGGACAAGATGAGCGCGGAGAGGTCATGAGGGGAGGTCGGAGAGAAACTAGAGAAAGATGCGAGTTCAGGGCTAGGGCAGGGGGGAACCTTTGAGGAAGTTTGGCCTGGCGGGCTAGGGAAGGAAGGGAAGTGGCAGAGGCAGCTGAACGGATAGTCTCAATCTCAGTGACAAAGAAGTCCATGAGCTCCTCACACTTGTTGTCAGAGGTGAGGGTAGAAGAGACTGGAGAGAGGGGTTTAAGAAAACGGTTAGCAGTAGTGAATAGGAGCCGGGGTTTATCTTTGCATTCCAGAATGATTCTGGAATAGTGAGCAATTTTGGCAGACGAGAGGACGACCCGATAATGCTTTCTGTGGTCCAACCAGTTGTCCATTCTTTAAGATTACGAAATGGTTTGATAAGAGTAGAAACAGAGTGTTTCCACTTGTGGGAGGGAGAACAAAACTAGAGGCCATCAATATAAGATAGTCACTAATAAATTGAGTAAAGAATTCAGGAGAAACTTCTTTACCCATAAAATGGTTAAAATGTGGAACAATTGAGTAATTGAGCCAAATAGCATAGATGCATTTAAGGGGAAGCTAGATAAGCACATGAGGGAGAAAGGAATAGAAGGTTATGCTGATGGGGTAGATAAAGTAGGGTGGGAGGAGGCTCGTGTGGAGCATAAACATCGGAATAGACCAACAGAAAGTGCTGGAAACATTCAGCAGGTCAGGCAGCATTGAGGAGAGAGAAACAGAAACGTTGACTCTGTTTCTCTCTCCTCGATGCTGCCTGACCTGCTGAGTGTTTCCAGCGCTTTCTGTTGTTATTTCAGATTTCCAGCATCCGCAGTATTTTGCTATTGTACCGGAATAGACCAGTTGGGCTGAATGGCCTGTTCCTGTTCTGTACATTCTATGTAATACTACGTAACCCCAACTCTTCACCATATCCCTCAATCCCGCCTCTCTCCAGAAATAAACTAATTGTCTCTTTAACACATTTACACTGCGCACTTGGAACTGCTTTCCCTGGTAGTCTTGGCTGATATAAATCCTACCCGTCAGCCATGACTCAGTGGTAGTACTCTTGCCTCCAAGTCAGATAGTTGTGGGTTCAAATCTCCTGCTCCCATCGCTCCTCCATTGGCGGCCATACCTTCAGCTGCCGAGCCCCTAATCTCTGGAATCCCTCCCTAAACCTCTCAGCCTCTCTACCTCCTTTAAGACACTCCTTAAAACCTACCTCTTTGACCAAGCTTTTGGTCACCTGTCCTAATATCTCATGATGTGCCACATTTTGTTCTATAACACTCCTGTGAAGTGCCTTGGGATGTCTTAGTGCATTAAAGGCACCATATAAATGCAAGTTGTGGTTGTTGTGATCAACTATTTGTCCTTGAAAAGGGCAAATTTGAAGGGCTATGGGGAAAGAGCAGGGGGGGGAGTGGGATTAATTGGATAGTTCTTGCAAAGAGCCAGCGCAGACTCAATGGGCCGAATGGCCTCCATCTGTGCTGTATGATTCTATGTGGGCGGTGGACTGGGCCGTTTTGACACCCTCTGGGGAAGGGGAAATGGGGCCGGGGGAGTGGATGTGGTGAGAGCAGATTAAACAGCCTGCCAGCATACACACACATGAAGATTGGCCACTTGGGCTGGTACTAGCTGCAGGCACCCTTTGAACTATAGCTCAAAATGAGTCACAACTGTCAGGAGAGGACAGAGGAGAAAAAGTGTGCCCATCACCCACCCAACCTCCTCCCTCATGTGTTTATCTAGCTTCCCCTTGAATGTATCTACGCTATTCGCCTCCACCACTCCCTGTGGTAGCGAGTTCCTCATTCTAACCACTCTCTGGATAAAGAAGTTTCTTTTGAAATCCCTACTGAATTTATTAGTGACTGTCTTATATTTATGGCCAGTAGTTCTGGTCTCACCCGCAAGAGGAAACATCATCTCTAGGTCTACCCTATCGAAACCCTTCATAATTTTAAAGGGTTGAAACCCGCGACCTCCACCACCTAGAAGGACATGGGCAGCAGGTGCATGAGAAGACCACCAGCTCCAGGTCAGAAGCATCATACTGACTTGAACATATATCAGACATTCCTAAATCATCGCTGAGTCAAAATCCTGGAAGTTCCTGTCCAACAACACTGTAAGAGCACCTTCACCACACCGGACTGCAGCGGTTCAAGAAGGCCCACCAACACCTTCTCGAGGGCAACTAGGGATGGGCAATAAATGCTGGCCTCGCCAGCGACACCCACATCCCAAGAACGGATTTAAAAATATACAAAATTGACCAAAGAAAATGAACTTAAAAGCCTCCACATCATAAATACATAAGTGGAAAAAGGAGAGGATTCCATGAGAAAAAAAAGGAATTCTGAAGTTTGATTTACAGCTTAGACTTCTCCAATCAAGTGGCTCAGTTGGTAGCCTCTTGCCTTTGAGTCAGAAGGTTGTGGAGTCGAGCTCCACTCCAGCACGAGCACCTAACCTAGACTGATACTTCAGTACTGAGGGAGTGCTGCACTGTCGGAAGTGCCGCATTTCAGATGTGGCGTTAAACCGAGGCCCCATCTGCTTTCTCAGGTGGATGCAAAAGATCCCATGAAACTATTTTGAAGATGAGCAGAGGAGCTTTCATGTCCTGGATGTGAAGATGACGACTTTCATTTCTACAATGCCTTTCACCTCAGGATGCCCCAAAGTGCTTTACAGCCAATTAAGTACTTTTTGAAGTGTGGTCACTGTTGCAATGTAGGAAACGCGGCAGCTAACTTGCACATAGCAAGCTCCCACAAATGACGTGATAATGACCAGATAATCTGTTTTTTTGTGATGTTGATTGAGGGATAAATATTGGCCAGGGCATCAGGGATAACTCCCCTGCTCTTCTTCAAAATAGTGCCGTGGGATCTTTTACATCCACCCGAGAGGGCAGATGGGGCCTCGGTTTAATGTCCCATCCGAACGGCAGAGATGGCGTGATGCCTCAAAATGGGAAAAGTGGGACCCACAGCCATCAATTTCCTCCTCCTCCTTCCCCCCCAATAACACGGCCAGCTTAAGAGGCAGCTTCTCCTCAGCCTGCAGTACTTTTGAAGCATAGTCACTGTTGCAATGCAGGAAAAGCGGCAGCCAATTTGCGCACAGCAAGCTCCCAAAAACTGCAATGAGATAAATGACCAGATCATCTGTTTTTTTTAAGTGATGTTGGTTGAGGGATAAATATGAAAGGCGCTATTATATAAATGCCAGTTCTTGGGAAGAGGGTAGCATCCAACACGGAGACTTAAGGTCAAACTATTAACAACAGGAAAATAGACCTGTGATCTAACATAGTGGGAATTCTTTTTAAATATAATTCAGTAAATATAATCATATTGATAAAACACCTAATGATATAGAGTAAAAGAAACAAATCTCACTCCCACAACACAAAAGCAAAATACTGCGGATGCTGGAAATCTGAAATAAAAACAGAAAATGCTGGAAACACTCAGCAGGTCAGGCAGCATCTGCGGAGCGAGAAACAGAGTTAACGTGTCAGGTCGATGACCTTTCATCAGAACTGGAAAAAGTTGGGAGATGTAACAGGTTTTTAAGCAAGTGCAGGGGCACAGAAGGGGGGAGAGGAGGAAATAACAAAAGGGAAGGTCTATGATAGGGTGGAGGGCAGGAGAGAGTAAATGACAAAAGGGATAATGGTGAAAGGAGATGGTAATGGAACAAGTTAAGAAACAAAAGATGAGTCTAGATGAAGTCTCACTCCCAGTCAGCCTTTGCTTATTATAATTTTTAAAAGTTGTAAATGTTGTGGAGCAAAAATTGGTCTAAAACAAATAAAGAATAATAAATAAAAAATGTTAGAAAAAGGGGGGGGGGGGGGATTGTTGACACTGAGGGACCCAGGCAGCCTCTAGCCTGCAGGCACCAAGTGTGTACAGGGAATTTAAAGACAATCTCGAGAGGGGCTTCTCAGTTGGGAAATTAAACTAAATGAGTCAACGTTTTGAAATTGTAACAAAAAAGTTCTTTAAAAAATTTTTTTAAACAGAAACAAACCTCAGCTCCACTCACTTCCTGTGGCTGCTGCCGGGTACGTCCGCAAATTCGGTCCTCACCAGAACAAGCGGCGCGGCTCAATCGGTCCGCCCTTCAGTTCACGGACTATCACAGAGGGGCAAAAAAATAAGGCTATTGCTTCAAAATGTTGGTTGTGTCTGAACTCTCAGGAGATAATCAATAAACATCCCCCGTTTCCTTTTTTTAAATCATTTTGAAATTCTTCTGCTTTCTTTCATACTTTCTCCTGTGTTTAAGTTGTTTTCCAGGACAAATCTTTATTGCTTTTTTAAAAAAAAAAATAACATTTCAACCCTGTCTCCTGTTCCATTGTAAAAATAAAATATTTCGCCCTTTGTCTTCACACAGCTTTTAATTAAACAATGTAGTCCTATTCAAAGTACAATCATAGCAATTACAATCCAAACTGTATTTGGAAACTATTTAAAAATAGATTAAGATTTCCTTATGGCAGATGGAATACAGATTTTTTTTTAAGGTACACTAAAGT
Organism: Squalus acanthias; assembly: GCA_030390025.1. Taxonomy (NCBI): domain Eukaryota; kingdom Metazoa; phylum Chordata; class Chondrichthyes; order Squaliformes; family Squalidae; genus Squalus; species Squalus acanthias. The sequence continues at coordinate 77,967,302 of CM059427.1, forward strand.
TTGTATCTGCCAATAGGACCCCCACTTTCCACCCCCACCCACCACTTTCCCCCATGTCTGGATAAATTGCTTTTTTAAATTTCTTTCCTTGTCCACCTTGAATCAAGCACAGGATAGGTTTACAGTAAGAAGAAGAACAACAACTTGTATTTATATAGCACCTTTAACGTAGTAAAACGTTCCAAGGCGCTTCACAGGAGTGTTATAAGACAAAAAATTTTGACACCGAGCCACATAAGGAGAAATTAGGGCAGGTGACCAAAAGCTCCACTTTCCCGCCCTATCCCCATACAGTAGCTAGCATCAGAGAATGGCTGAGCAAGAGAGTGCAACATCAAGTGTGGGAGCAGGAAGGGAAGAGAATGGAAAAGGAAAACAATTAACCCCAAATCGCAGAATCATTCCTGTTGCCCTTCTCTTGAATTCTCTCCAATGCTTTGATGTCCTTTTGAAGGCACTATATAAATGTATGTTTTTGTTGCCTGTACCATTTTGAGTTTTTGAAATAGGAACATAGAGGACAAGAGTTACTAAAAGGGTGGTAAGTATGTGGAACAGGAAACCTTAATGGGTTTCAAGGAAGAACTAGACCTGTTCTTGTCAACACATGAGATTCAGGGTTATTTTAAATGCACAAAGAGAATACTGGGATAACAACCGAAAATGCTGGAAACACTCAGCAGGTCAGGCAGCATCCGTTGAGAGAGAAAAACAGAGTTAACGGCCGCAATTTTGTCATTGGATGCAGGTTGGGAGCGGGTCAGGTGATTTCGAGTTCCAGACCCGCCCCCAACTGCATCCGGCCCACGGACGTGATTTTACATTGATTGACCTTGTTAAGCTTGCCCTGCGGGCTTGCCGGCCAATTAAGAGGAAGCCGGTCAGATGACATCATTTGATGACACGTCATCTGCCGGTTTTCTTAAAGGGACCACGCACAATTTTTTTTGACAGCTCATTTCTCAGTGTTTGACAGCATGAGGTGCTGCAAACACTGACAATCACTGTGCAAAGGTGAGCTCTTGCACCCAGGCTCTCCAATGACTCCCTCCATTGGCTTGAACAGATGGCAGCTGCAGGTGAGGTTACAGAAGCGATCTGTCACTGGTGAAAGAGGTTCTCCCAATGAGGTGGGACTAGACATCGATTTCAAATCTTGTTACCTACAGAAAAGTGTAAATGCCTTAAAAATGATTGGAAAGAGTTAGAGATGTAACAGATTTTTAAGCAAGTGTAGGGACAGGGAAAGGGAGGAGGGGAGGAAAGAACAAAAGGGAAGGTCTGTGATAGAGTGGAAGGCAGGAGAGATTAAAAGACAAAAGGGATGATGGTGCACGGTAAAAGGAGATGGTAATGGGACAAGTTAAGAAACAAAAGATGACTCCAGATGAGGTGTAAATGGCAATGGCAGAATCATCAACAGCTGCCATGTGAGAGGAAAAAAAAATAATATAAAAAAAATAGGGGCAGAGGTTATGTTCTGAAATTGTTGAGCTCGATGTTGAGTCCAGAAGGCTGGAAAGTACCTAATCGGAAGATGAGGTGCTGTTCCTCGAGCTTACATTGAGCTTCATTGGAACAGTGTAAGAGGCCGAGGATGGAGAGGTCAGAGTGGGAGTGGAGCAGGGAATTAAAGTGACAGGCGACCGGAAGCTCGGGGGCACGCTTACGGACTGAACGGAGGCGTTCCGTAAAGCGGTCACCCAATCTGCGTTTGGTCTCCCCAATGTAGAGGAGACCGCATCGTGAGCAGTGAATACAGTATACTAAATTGCAAGAAGTACAAGTAAATCGCTGTTTCAACACGGTGGCATAGTGGTTAGCACTGGTGCCTCACAGCGCCAGGGACCCGGGTTCGAATCCGGCCTCGGGTGACTGTCTGTGTGGAGTTTGCACATTCTCCCCGTGTCTGCGTGGGTTTCCTCCGGGTGCTCCGGTTTCCTCCCACAGTCCAAAAATGTGCGGGTTAGGTTGATTTGGCTATGATAAATTGACCCTTAGTGTTAGGGGGGGATTAAATATGTGGGGTTACGGGATAGGATAGGAAGGGATATGTTAGGGGGAATTAAATACGTGGGGTTACGGGGATAGGGTGGGATATGTGTCGGTGCAGGCTCGATGGGGATTCTGTGTGAGAAAGCAGGGACAGGGTACTGGATTTGGATGATCAGCCATGATCGTATTGAATGGTGGAGCAGGCTCGACGGGCCGAATGGCCTACTCCTGCTCCTAGTTTCTATGTTTCACCTGGAAGGAGTGTTTGGGGCCCTGGACAGTGGGAAGGGAGGAGGTAAAAGGGCAGGTGTTGCATCTCCTGCGCTTGCACGGGAAGGTGCCGTGCGAAGGGGAAGGATGTTGGTGTTGATAGAGACAACAAAAGTCTCATAGCTCTCAGATGTTCACCGACTCCTTCAGGAAGACTTTTAAGCCCCTTTGCTGCCCGTGTCCTAACTCGCACCAAGTTCTGTTCACATGTCACCCCTGTGCTCGCTGATCTGCATTGATTCCCGGTCTGGCAGCGCCTCAATTTTAAAATTTTCATCCTTGTTTTCAAATCCCTCCATGGTTCACCCCTCCCTATCTCTGTAATCTCTTCCTGCCCTATAAGCCTCCGAGATCCCTGCACTTCTCCAATTCTGGCCTCTTGCACATCCCCGATTTTCTTTGCTCCACCATTGGCAGCCATGACTTCAGTTGCCTAGGCCCTAAGCTCCAGAATTCCCTCCCTAACCTCCTTTCCAGCTCTGTCTCTCTCTCTCATCCATTGAGGTGCTCCTTAAAAACTACTTCTTTGGCCAGGTTTTCGGCCACCTGTCCAAATATCTCCTTATGTGGCTCGGTGTCAAATTTTGTTTGATAATCGCTCCTGTGAAGCACCTTGGGATGTTTTACTACATTAAAGGCGCCATATAAATACAAGCTGTTGTGGTTATTGTAGATATCGGGCCAAAAATTGATGCCGCTACGCGAGAGTACGCACTGCGTACTCTCGCGTATTCTCTCTCCAATTGCCGGTTTTCTGCATGCACTGCGCATGCGCTGAAAACCGGCACTTGGTCTTTGGAAAAGGGGGCGGTTCCTCGGTGCACTGCGTGCGCGCTACAGGCTGCGCGCACGCTGTGCACTTAGTGCTTTGGACGCGCAGGTAAGGACGGAAGATTTTAGAAATGAAAAAAGGAGGAGTAAGACCCACTTTTAACAAGGTAAGTAGTGAATTAAGTATTATTTTGAATTTTTTTTAACAGGTATATCTTTTTTAGAGACTTTAAAGACAGGTAAGTTTATTTTTATAACTTTTTAAAAGATTTTAAATTTTTTCAAAAATTTAATTTTTTATTTAAAATGGTTAATTTATTTAACTATACTTATTTTATTAATGTGATGGTTTTTTTTAAATTTAATTGAGGTTTAGCTGTTATTTTGGGGGTGTGTAAGATTCATAGCTTTCACAGCACGTATGTGAAACTTATGCATGGAAGATGGTGTGCTGCCATTGGCTCTAACTGAGTCACGTGATCCCACAGCTCGCACGAATTCACTACGCCGGTGGGATACGCAAGCACTGCCCAGCTGATGTCTGGAACATCAAGTTCGTGCGAGCTGGATCTGAAAAAGCCAACGCGGAGTGAGAGATCGCGCCTGCTCCTTACCCCCGCGGGAACAGAGCGAGATCAATTTCTGGGCCATCATGTTGGATTTTACAACAAAGGCAACCACAGCTTCTCTACGTTGCTCTTTGGACCATGCTATCCAGAAGGTGTATCCTGCACTAACTACTTTCAGCTGACCTTCTTCAGCTGAACGGTTTTTGCTGAGAGCAACAATGTTGATAGTATACCGTATTATTTCCCGACCGAACAGCGCACTTCTCCTTTCATGCCTACCCGTTGACTCAGTGTCATGGAAGGTTCTCATATTCCAAGCTGGTACATCTAAGTTAATCCTCTTATCGTTTCGACCGCTTATCTGGGATTCCTGTCAGCTGAGATAAACTGACCGGGGGTTAATGAAGCAGGTATTGTTCAGGGCAGCTTATCTAGCCCCCTTCCTCTTGCTGTGAAGGTGAGCAGAGCACTGTACCCTGATAAAAAAGGAGCAAAGGTTGGAAGCAGCAAGCAAGTCCCATATGGTGAATTCCTGATCCAGGCCAGAAAATATTAGGAGACACGTTATCTGTACTGCTCTTGTGCTCTCTCTAGTTATCACGTCAACTGTTACTACATTGTCAGCTTCTGTAGTTTTGAGAATATGGGAGTCAATGCATCTGGAGAATTGTAACAATTTTTATTTTGTATGAAGTACGGAGAAAAAGGATTTGAGGAGCAGGAAAATGGCAGTGAGAGGGTTTACTCAGAGGCCATGTACCCAATGTGATTGCGAAAGTGGGTGAGTTATTCCCAGGGCTCACTTGAGCTGGAAGTTGAGAGGTATTTTCAAATCCCTCCATGGCCTTGCCCCCTCCCTATCTCTATAACCTCTTCCAGCCCTTCAACCCTCCGAAATCTCTGCGCTCCTCCAATTCTGGCCTCTTGCGCATCCCGGATTTTCATCGCTCCACCATTGGCGGCCGTGCCTTCAGCTGCCTGGGCCCTAAGCTCTGGAATTCCTTCCCTAAACCTCTCCGCCTCGCTATATCTCTCTCTTCCTTTAAGATGCTCCTTAAAACCTACCTCTGTGACCAAGCTTTTGGTCACCTGCCCTAATATCTCCTGATCTGGCTATGTAAACTTTAACATAGTAAAGCGTCGCAAGGTGCTTCGTAGGAGCATTATAGAACAAAATTTAACACCGTGCCATGGCCACTAATGGTGTAGCGATTAAAATCGGGGATGTGCAAGAGGCCAGAATTGGAGGATCTTTCTTACACCCTATTCAAGAGTGAGAGGAGCCTCCCCAGGTGCGAGAGCAGTATTCAAGTCATGAGCTGACTCGGGCTCTGTGGAAAATGGTTGAGAGAACGAGTTTTGGTATGAAATGCATCAGGAGACGATATCAATGTAAAAGCTGCATAACATTTCCTACCAAGGGACCAAGAGAAAGCGTCCTTAGATTAAAATAGTTCCTGAGGTGTAAGATAGAAACAGTACAAACGAAAAATGAACTTAAATGTAATCACTTTCAATTTTTTTTACTTATATAATTAATGGCACTGTTGTGATATCCTCTTTAATAACAAATATTGGGATGTTCAGCAAAATCTAGTCGTTAAATCCATCCTTTACATGAGCGCCACTCAACCCAAAATATGCAAAGCTGCAGCCAGGCTAATCTTACCAATTGTTTACATTTTAATTCTGTAAATATTTTTGCTAACTCTATTAAATAACAAATGTAATTTATTCCAGTAAATTCTTCAAAGTTCCAGGATTGTCCCTTTCTCTTTTTTTCTCTCCAGTTCGGCTCATTGATGGTCTTGCTTTACCCAAGGTTTGGCCCAATCCCAGAGAAGCGCCTTCTTGCTGAGGGTTTAGCACCTCTCAAGTGGAAAAGGCATCTGTTGGAACTGTTAGATAGTGCGGTTGCTGGTACCACTGGCGGTCAGTGGGATGTAGACTTTGTGGAGGTCGTTGGGATGCAGCCAGTTCTTCCTTGGAATCCCATCTCGAGATACAGATATCAGACTCATGACTGCAACAGATGCCGGCCTCTGGATGTCAGACAAACTTGAAACTCTGGTAAACAAGCAAGGGGAAAAGAAAAAAAAATTACAATTAAAAATCGATAGTCAGGAAAGTGACAGATCAGCTATGATCTCATTGAATGGCAGAACAGGTTGGAGGGGCTGAATGGCCTACTCCTGTTCCTATGAGTCCTGGTTTATTTTCATCCTGTCCCGGTTCTCTCTCATTTGGACCCTGAATTTCTTTTCCTCTGCAGATGGGAAGCTCCCTTCCTGCCCACCCTCTCCAACCCCCATGGTTGAGCAATGCTCAGGCCAAGGGAAGGGTCTGGATCTGGGGCCCTTAGAACCAATGTTTATGCACTGCACAAGACTTCAAGGTATGAGTTAGCGTCTGCATGGTGCCGACACTAATTCAGCTTCCGGATGGCCGCAGAGGCCTTTGGCTTCTGCCCAGCCATTAACCATTGTCAATCATCATTCACTTCATAGAGAGATACAGCACAGAAGGAGGCCATTCAGCCCATCATGCCTGTGTCAGCTCTCTGAAAGAGCTATCCAATTAGTCCCACTCCCCCCCAGCCCCTGCTCTTTCCCCAAAGTCCCACAATTTTCCCCCCTTAAGCATATATCCAATTCCCTTTTGTAAGTTATTATTGAATCTACTTCCACTACCCTTTCAGGCAGTGCGTTTCAGATCATAACAACTCACCCTGTAAAATAAAACTCTCCTCATCTCACCTCCGGTTCTTTTGCCAATTACTTTAAATCTGTGTCCTCTGGTTTCTCTGCTCTAAGAAGAACAATCCCAGCTTCTCTACTCTCTCCACGTTACTGAAGTCTTTCATCCTTGGTACCATTCTAGTAAATCTCCTCTGCACCCTCTCCAAGGCCTTGACATCCTTTCTAAATGTCCACTCAACATTAAAACTTAAATCTTTGAAAGTGGCAAGCAAGGGGTACAGTAGCATAGTGGTTATGTTACTAGACTAGTAATCCAATGGCCTGGACTAATAATCTGGAGATTAAGTTCTGAGTTCAAATCCCGCCATGGCAGCTGGGGAATTTAAATTCAGTTAATTAAATAAATCTGGAATAAAAAGCTAGTATCAGTAATGGAGACCATGAAACTACAGGATTGTTGTAAAAACCCATGTGGTTCACTAATGTCCTTTAGGGAAGGAAATCTGCCGTCCTTACCTGGACTGCCTATATGTGACTCCAGACCCACAGTAATGTAATTGACTCTTAACTGCCCTCTGAAATGGCCCAGCAAGCCACTCAGTTGTACCAAACACTGTGGGAGTACATTCACCACAAGGACTGCAGCGGTTCAAGAAGGCGGCTTACCTTCTCGAGGGCAATTAGGGATGGGCAATAAATGCCAGCGATGCCCACATCTCGTGAATGAATAAGGAAAAAAACAGTTTAGAAGGCTGTAAATGAAGCATATGAGATACTTGGCTTTATAAATAGAGACATAGAGTACAAAGGCCTCAGCTGGAGTACTGTCTCCAATTCTGAGCACCACACTTTAGAAAAGATGTCTCAAGGCCTTGGAGAGGGTGCAGAGGTGATTTACCAGAATGGTACCAGGGATGAGGGACTTCTGTTATGTGGAGAGACTACAGAAGCTGGAATTGTTCTCCTTAGATCAAAGCAGGTTAAGGGGAGATTTTATAGAGGTGTTCATAATTATGAGGGGTTTTGATAGAGTAGATACGGAGAAACTGTTTCCACTGGAAGGAAGGTCGGTAATCAGAGGACACAGATTTAAGATAATTAGCAAAAAAGCTGATGGGGGGGATGAGGAGAATTTCTTTTCGCAACAAGTTGAGGGCAACACGGTGGCATAGTGGTTAGCACTGTTGTCTCACAGCGCCAGGGACCCGGGTTCGAATCCGGCCTCGGGTGACTGTCTGTGTGGAGTTTGCACATTCTCCCCGTGTCTGCGTGGGTTTCCTCCGGGTGCTCCGGTTTCCTCCCACAGTCCAAAGATGTGCGGGTTAGGTTGATTTGGCTATGATAAATTGACCCTTAGTGTTAGGGGGATTAAATACATGGGGTTACGGGGATAGGGTGGGATATGTGTCGGTGCAGGCTCGATGGGCCGAAATGGCCTCTATCTGCATTGTGGGGGATTCTGTGAAGTTGTTGTGAGCTGAAATGCGCTGCCTGAAAGGGCGGTGGAAGCAGATTCAATAGTAACTTTCAGAAGGGAATTGGATATATAATTAAAACGGAAAAAATTGCAGGGCTACGGGGAAAGAGCGGGGGTGGGGAGCGGGACTAATTGGAGAGCTCTATCAGAGAGCCGGCACCTGCACGATGGGACGAATGGCCCCCTTCTGTGCTGTATGATTCTATTCTATGATTCCACCAGCAAAAAGGAATGATGATTGGCATGGATGGTTGATCAGCAAGAGATGAAAGAGCTCTTGTGGACAGGACAAAAGTTGACTGTTGACTGTGGTGAATGACTTTTTCAACGGTGCTTCCTTCAAGAACATTCAGTGAGGAAAGCTGGAAGCAGATTCAATAGTAACATTCAAAAGGGAATTGGATAAATACTTGAAGAGAAAAAAAATTACAGGGCTATGGGGAAAGAGCAGGGGAGCAGGAATAATTGAATAGCTCCACCAAAAAGCCGGCACTAGCACGATGGACCGAATGGCCTCCTTCTGTGCTGTATCAGTAGATGATTCTATGAATACGAATACGAAAATTGGTGAACTTGCATGCAATATTTGCCAGATGACATTGCCATCACAATGCTCTTTTCCACTCCTGTAATTTCTTAAGAGAAGAAAATGTGGTTAATTACAGTCTGGCTTTTTATTTATAACATGAACGGGGCATAATTGTTGGATAAGATCCCTAATAATTATGGCCTGCTAGTCGCTGATCTTAGCAAGATTGATGATTGAGGTGAGGGGAACTTGGCTGAATAAAACTGGGCACTCCTAGCCTATATCGTACAATAGATTCAGGTGAAGGAGACTCTCATGGGGGTCAAACCTCCAGAATACCAAGCCCACCATCCCCCCATTGGATGGTTTCTCCAATGAAGGTCCAGATGAGCTAAAATGAAATATTAACGTCTTTTTTTTGACATTTCCCCTTCCTGAGGTTTTCAAGATGATGAGAGGTTTTGATAGCGTAGATAGAGAAAAACTATTCCCCCTGGCGAGTGAATCAATAACCAGAGGTCATAGATTCAAAATCATTGGCAACAGATCTAAAGGGGAGATGAGGAGACATTTTTTCACTCAGAGTTGTCGGGATCTGGAATGCTCCACCTGAAAAGGTGGTGGAAGCTGATAATTTTAAAAAGGGAGTTGGACAGGTGCTTGAGGACGAGGAACTTACAGGGTTACGGACAAAAAGCGAAGGTGTGGAACAAAGCACGACTGCTCGTTCAAAGAGCCAGCACAGGCACGATGGGCCGAATGGCCTCCTTCTGCGCTGTAAGTTTCTATGATTCTTCTTTCTCTTCAGCTTGTTCTGCACACCATGAAGCACAGTGTCATTTGGAGCAAGACTCACTTCATTTTGGTTCAAAAAAATGCAACTTGTTTTAATGTATCTCACCCTTGAAAAGTAAGCACAGCTCTAAAGGCTTACATGGGTTTGTGATCTCTCTCACTCTTTCCTGATCTATGTCTCCTAACTTTTCTCTGCTGTTGAGAGCTCTGCATGCCTTCACTGAGAAGATCTTCTCCCAGGCCTCCACCAATACTAGGGTTGCCCATCCTCCAGGATTGTCCTGGAGTCTCCAGGAGTTAAAGACTAATCTCCAGGACACTGCTGCCAGCAAAACCCATGAGAAAATTCATAGGGGCATTAAAAAAAAATTGTGTTTTTAAAAAACATTTTGAATGCTTTGGTTGGTTATAAAAGTATCTGAGATGAGGAAAAAAAAGACTGACTGACAGTTGAGAATGGGTAATGAAGAGTCGGTTCGCTTTCCAATTGGCCGCGGGAAGGGGGTGCACCAGAAGGATTGACATGTTGGGTGGCTAATGGCCAGAGTGTGGGGGTGGGGCAGTTGGAGGCAGGAGGCCATGTGATGGCACCTCCAAAAATATGTCCAACCATAGTTGGCAACTCTCACCAATACGGGTGTGTAGCCCCAGAGACTCTCCAAGTGAATTTTGTTTCTCCTTCCCCCTGTGAGAATTAACCTGATTTACATTCTATGACTCCTGCAGATGACATGCTGAAGAAGCTCAGTCTAAGCGCAAACACCCATCATGCCAACCATTGCCACATAGTACATTGGAGAGCCAGTACACGACTCCCTCGATGGCTCAACAGGTTTATCCAGTGAATAGCTGAGCTGCGGAGACTCAGAAGGTCTCAGGTTTGACCATTAGTCTGAGCAGAGTTAGTCAGGGTAGTGGTAGGATCTCTATAAACTTCAGCACCCCTTGGGTTAAGGAGGGAGGGGAAATTGGGCAATGTTCCTGATCTGGACAAGTCCAGCATCTCCAATTGGATACTAAGTAAAGCCTCAGGCCCAACCTCGAAAGAGCGGTCCCTACTGCACAAGCAGAAAATTCCTCCAGTTGTGTCCGAAGTTATTCGCGTATCCACTCTGAGTGAGATTGTCCATTTTGGTGACAACTCATTGCCAAATTAAATGGCCCTTCTGTGCTACGTAATCGAGCCTGAGCCCGCTGCGATGGGACTGTTCCACTGTTGGAACCAAAAGCAGCAAAGCGCTTTTGACTGCAATGGAACTGAATATCAGGTGGTGCGTATAACAGGCGGCCAGTTTTGCGCCACCGCACGAGACGAATTTCTAGCCCTATGTCTTCCAGGACAAGATAGCACATAACAGGCACCAGCAGGACCTGACCGGGGGAGGGGAAGCACGCCTGCATGAGTCAGGAGTGTGATGGAATACTCTCCACTTGCCTGGATGAGTGCAGCTCCAACAACACTCAAGAAGCTCGACACCATCCAGGACAAAGCAGCCCGCTTGATTGGCACCCCATCCACCACCTTAAACATTCACTCCCTCCGCCACCAGCGCACCATGTCTGCAGTGTGTACCATCTACAAGATGCACTGCAGCAACTCGCCAAGGCGTCTTTAGCAGCACCTCCCAAACCTGTGACCTCTTCCACCTAGAAGGACAAGGGCAGCAGGCTCATGGGAACACTACCACCTCCAAGTTCCCCTCCAAGTCACACACCATCCTGACTTAGAAGTATATCGCCGATCCTTCATCGTTGCTGGGTCAAAATCCTGGAACTCTCTACCTAACAGGACTGTGGGAGTACCTTCACCACAAGGACTGCAGCAGTTCAAGAAGGCAGCTCACCACCACCTTCTCAAGGGCAACTAGGGATGGGCAATAAATGCTGGCCTTGCCAGCGACGCCCAGGTACCATAAGCAAATAATGAGGAGGCAGTGCTGGCAGTAATCTGGAGGGGTGTGGCAGACGCTGTGGCCACAGGCAGAGCAGGGGACATCTCGCCTAGAGGTATGTGGCCACTCCAGCTTCCTTACATATCCACAACTCTTCCTGATCCCTAATCCCTCAAACCTATCCTCACTCACAAACTCCATATGGTCTCATCACACACAGTGGCCACACACGCTGCACGCTAACCCTTCTAGCTTGATCATTGCAGGCTCCCAGGAGCAAGATGCACCTCGCACCCCCCCGGGAGGAACTGGAAGAGGAGGAAGAGCCACCTCGCCCCCTGGAGGAAGAGGAGGAGGAAGGGAGTGAGGAAGAAGGCACTGCGTCAATCGCTATCATTGTCGCAGGCACCAGCTCAGAGACTGGCACCCCGCGTAACCTAGAGGCTACGGTAGAACAGGGATCATCACAGTGGGATGCACCAGGCACTAGTGGGCAGCAGCCACATCAGGTGGAAGGAACACCACAGGTGCCACCTTGCTGGGGGGCAAGGGCGCATACTAGTTCTGCTGCAGAGGAGTCAGATGAGGACATCACAGGGCCAAGCTTCAGAAGAAGGCTGATGGGTTTGACAAACCAAATGCTTGGTGCAATGGAGAGCCTGCCTGAAAGCTTACGGATCGTGGCTAGGGGGATGGAGGAGTCCACCTCCAGCTTGACGCAGGGCCTGGAACCCATCCTCTCCAGCGTGGAGAGGCTGGACAATTCCATCCAGCGACCTGTGGAGCCCAACATCATGCAGCGTCTGATGACTGAGGTCGCAGCTTCCACTGCAGTCATAGCAGCTTCCATGGAATGCATAAATGCTGCAATGGAAGCTCAGACTGATTCCATTGCAGTCATTGCGGCTTCCATAGAACGACAAAGTGCTGCAATGAAAACCCAAACAGCTTCCATTGCACTACTAGCATGTTCTAAGGAATGGCAAAGTGCTGCAATGGAAGCTCAGGCAGCTGCTATGGTGGCTCTGGGCTCCTCGGTTGAAAGGGGCTTGCAGAGTGTCTCAGCTGCCTAGAGATCTGTCCTCCAGCAGATCACTGGGCTGGCTGAACAGACGCCCCGAGGTAGTAGCGTGGCCTCTCTCCGGATGCCCGCATTCCTGCTGCCTTCCCTGCCACTCCACCATTGCCCTTGCAGTTGCCTGTCAGCCAGGCGGTCTAGACTGTTCAAGCCTGTGCTGAGATGGTGCAATCTGAGGAGGGGCCATCACGCCCACAGCCTCTCGAGGGCATCTCAGGAGGACATCTGAACTGCCTCTTCAGATTCTCAGTAGCCATCCACCTTGCCTGCTGCTGCCACTCGAAATGCACTTTGTAGAAACACCAGGGTAGGCGAGCACTTATAGGATAGCCACTAAGGGTAAGCACCAGAGTGAACAGTTTGATATTTGTAAGTGCTGTTGGTTATTGTAATGTTTTCATTGCTTGTTTCTGGTATAGATAAAGAGTGATGATGGTAATTGGGTAGTGGTGGAATTGGTGGTCTTTTTTATTGTGTTCTTTATGGGGAAGGGGTTGAAAGGATTGAGTGCAGATGGTGGACTTCTTGATGGATCCTCAGTCCTGGAAGGTAAGGAATGTGGCAACAGTGCTTCGAAGTCTGATGGTGGAGGACGCCTCTCAAAAGTGGTCGTCAATTAGATGGCAGCAAGCGTCATTCCCAGTTGCAGGCCATCTACCTGGAACCCTCTGTGCTCCCCCTGGTTCCCCTCGTCTTCCTCCTCAACCTCCTCCTCCTGTTGTGGCTCCTGAGCTTGACCCTCTCGCACAATTGCTGGTGGTAACGCCTGTTCTCTCATGATCGCCAGATTGTGGAGCATGCAGCATGTCACCACGAATCTGGAGACCTTCTCAGGGCATGTCCTGACTGGCCAAGGCATCTAAACCTCTGCTTGAGGACCCCAATGGTCTGCTCAATGATATTCCTGGTGACAGAGTGGCTCATTGCATGAGTGCTCAGCTGGGGCTTTCTCAGAGGAGTCATGGCATCAGAGGGTATCCCTTGTCACCTAGTAGCCAGCCATACACATTGCATTGGGGCTCAAAGATCTGTGGGATGATGACTGTCTCATTATAAAAGCATTGTGGAAGCTCCCTGAATAGCAGGCATTCACTTGCATGATGCGCTGCCGGTGGTCGCACACGAGCTGCACACTGAGTGAATGGAATCTATTCCTGTTCCTGAGCACCTCAGAGTTAAATGAGGGGCTCGCATGGCCACATGTTTGCAGTCAATGGCTCCCTGGGGAATCCCGCAATCCTGTTGAATCCTACAGCTCTCTGCCTCTGGCCTTCTCTGGTAATAGGGAATGATATATAGTTATTCCTCAGAGCGTATAGAGCCTCAGTGACCTCCCTTATGCAGAAGTGCACAGAGGATTGTGATAGGTGAGATATCCCCTGTGACTGCCTAAAAGGTTCCAGTAGCATAAAAATTAAGTGCTACTGTGACCTTGACTGCCGCAGGCAATGCAGTCCTGGCTGTTTTGAGACGTCTGAGTCTTCCTTCCATGAGGACACAGATCTCAGACGATCTCCTTGGTAAAGCACAGCCTCTTCATGCACTGGTCTTGGGTCAGGTGAATGTAGGAGTAGTGCTCTCTGAAGACCATGGATGGATAGGGCCTCCTGCAGAAAGCCCTCCTGTCCCTCCTCTCCCTCTCTGCTCCAGCAGCTGATGCTGCTCTGCCTGGCCTCATCGCCTCCTCCCATTCCTCCTCCAGACCAAGGGGAACCCCTAGCAAGATCCCCATGACCAAGCACTCCTTTTCTCCTGGTGACTCCTATAAGGTGTCCAATAAGGTAGAGTAGCACAGCACTCACTCTTTTTAGGTGAAGTCCTCAGAGAATTTCCAGATAAAATGTTGATAGAGTGTTGGTGAAGTCTTGAAAATGTGTCCCAGAAAGTTTCCCGATGTGTAACAAAAGTCCTCTTCAAATGCAGTGTAGTCAGTCGATCGCAATCAGCAAGTGAACATTGAAACCTGAACATGGCTTTAAGTAGCGCTCACATTCCTCACCAACGGCTTCTTTACTCCTGTTCAGCTGGTCGCTGTTAGGAGAGGTGGCCAATTGCAGTGCTAGCTAGCAAAATGTTGTGAGCATTCGGAGCCAATTTAATTGCTAATCAGAGGCTTAATCATCCTCGGGGCGGCCGTTCCTAGCGCGCGCTTCAGATCCTTTACCAAGATGGTGTCTTGCGCTAAACGCGGGCTAACCCGGCGCTGCAGCTCAAGACCCTATCTTGGTCACCTCGGAGGCTCTTTTGCACTGAAATTACCGGCGTTACAGCCCCCTGGATTTTTTTTTTTTTTTTTTTTTTTACAGTTGTTCCTCCATCTCTTCCCTGAGAAGGGTTTTACTGGTAATTCCAGTAAACAGAACAGCTGGGAAATCTGGCAATGTTTGCTATTCTGACTCTGGGTGCTCAAAGACTGTATCTTTCAGGAACTTGCACACACATATCCTGGCAGCATTGTATGGTGAATGCCCGAGACCTGTGGGATTAGAGTAAGTAGCTCTGGTTGGAGAGCTAGCACGGGCGTGGGGTCAAATGGCCTCCTTCTGAGTTTTGTTGATTCTGTGACCTATCAGTTGCACAAATAATATACATCTTACAGGAGATTGTAAACGCTAGAGATGTTACTTGTGAAGTAACTTCACTTACTTTGGGCTGGTGGGGTCCAATTCGATCTTACTGTCTGAAATCTCTTGTGTATTACTGTCATGCTCTTGTGTACTAAATTCAGAGAAAGCTAAAGATTACTGTCAAGTTTAATTAAAATATATCAGGTTATCCCTCAGATAGCTTATTATAGGACTAAGACATAGAGCTCAAGTCTGACCCGGGTTTGGTCTATGCTTAGTGGTGCAACAGTTGGAGAACTCCAATTGATCTCAGCGCTCCTGGGCTAAAAAGAAAAATGGGAGAATAAAAATCTTGGCAGGATTCCCAATGAAGGATTTTTGGACTTTTGGAAGGATTAATTACCTGCTAAAAGGAGCAAAGTTTGGTTAAAAGATCCATTAAACTGACTGTTCAAGAGGGCATGCAGACTGTCTGGAAGGCTACAGATAAGGCAGCCTCGCGAGACTGTGGGTAACCGTCGTAAACACCAGGTGCTGTTTGGTAGCATCAGTCTGTGTAACCGTGGGCAAGAGAGACTGGAAAAATTACTGAGAGAGGTTATGATTGTCAGCAAGAACGATATAAGAGACAGTCCATGGGACTGACCCGTGCTCAGTGCACGAGTCAGACCAGAAGAACGCAACGCAGGAAGTGGGTGGATTATTAACCTCCTACCATGCAGGATGTCGGCGGTGAATTAACCTCTCAGTGTTCACGAGGCAGAAGAATCGACCATTCTGAGTTTCGAATTTTATTACTGATTTAAAGGTTGTATGTATGCATCTCTATCTGCAAACCTGCGCTGTTTTCATGTTAATAAAACCATTAGTTAGAAAAGTTTAAAGTCTTGGTTGATCTCATCTCTGATTAACCTAAAGAATTAAGAGAGTAAAAACAAATTATCCTACACCAGTCTGGTCACTATCTGGGGAACCATGCTTGAAAGTGTTGACGTCAGGCTCATATTGCAATAAGCAGCAACCTGCCATTTATGTAGCGTGCCTCAAAGATGCCCAATAATGCTTTGCAGATCAGGGAATGAAATGGGAACTGAGTGGGAAAGAATACAAAAGAGGTGGAATGGGGCAGGGTAAAAAAAAAAAAGGATTTTAAAAGCTGGGAGGAAGTAGAGGGCATAGATTTTGGGCGGAAGGAGATTTGGCGGAAAGATTTTGGGAGGCAGTAGGTAAGAGGGAGGGATTCTAGAGCGAAGGGGCAAGGCATTGAAAGTGAGGCTGTCAATGGCGGAATAAATAGGTTTCCTACCGACATTCACTGTCTTAGTCAGTGCTCATAGGTACTTCAGGACTCCCCGTGTCAGTCAACTGTACCCCAGCAAATGGTCCACTCCTACAGGGGAGAAAATTGGGAATATATTTTTTAAATATCAGATTATTTGTTGTATGGAAATTGATGCTAATTGTTAGTTACGCTGTAAACTTTTAATGACATCATGTTGAGGAAGACCACCATTACAGGTCTACTTTCACACTATTCTGAAATTTCAGTTGGCACGCGGGTTTCCCAGGGCTTGGGAAACCCGGCAGTAAAAGGGAGTGCCCTTTTAACAGCACTCCTTTTGGGCCAGGAGCAGCATGAGAGCCCCCCTCCGGTCCCTCAAGGAAGCCTTTGGCCACCCCTCTGCCGATCGCGGCTTCTCGCTACACCCTGCTGCGATGGTAGACCTCCACCTCCATCACTGAAGACGGCTTCAAGCCGCGATTGTAACCGACCTCCACCCCCACCGTCACAGTCCATGATCTCCAGCCGTCCCCCCTTCCAATTGCCTCTCTCTTCCTCTCCCCCCACCCCAACCAGTCCACGATCTCCAGCCTCCCCGCTTCCTGATTGCCTCTCTCTTCCATGCCCCCCCGATACCCCAAGCCCTGATCTCTGACCGATTGCCGTGGACCGTCCCCAAGGGTCCCCGGCTGCGACCTCCTGACGTCGGTTTTCCCGCCCAGCAGCCAGTCAGCCTGTCAATTTGGCCAGCTGCCGGACAGGAAACGGAAGGAAAAAATTATAATGAAGTCCTGCCGTTAATTTCGTCAGGACATCTGCGTGCCCAGCCTCGACACCATCCCCAGCCGTTTTCGCCCTCTGCCACACCCTCCCCATAAATATCGAGGCTCATAAGTCAGTTTGCCCATGTTGGTCTCACCTTACCACTGTAGGGAAAGTGTCCTGTAAACTGCTTGAATTGTGTTCTCAAATAGAATTCCAGTAAAAGTGGCTGCACAACGTGGAATCAGCAGTTAACAACAACAATTCGCATTTATATAGCGCCTGTAACGTTCCAGGGCACTTCACAGGAGCGATTATCAAACAACATTTGACACCGAGTCACATAAGGAGATATTAGGACAGGTGACCAAAAGCTTGGTCAAAGAGGTAGGTTTTAAGGGGCGTCTTAAAGGAAAAGATAGAGTGGCGGAGAGGTTTAGGGAGGGAATTCCAGAGCTGAGGGCCCTGGCAGCTGAAGGCAGGGCCGCCAATGGTGGAGCGATGAAAATTGGGGTTGCGCAAGAGGCTGGAATTGGAGGAGCTCAGAGATCTCGGAGGGTTGTAAGAGGTTAATTAGATAAGGAGGGATGAAGCCATTGAGCTATTTGAAAGCAAGGATGAGAATTTTAAAATCAAGGCGTTGTCGGACCAGGAGCCAATGTAGGTCAGCGAGCACAGGGGGTGATGGGTGAACGAGACTTGGTGCGAATCAGGGTATGGACAGCAGAGCTTTGGATGAGCTCAAGTTTATGGAGGATGGAAACGGAGAGGCCAGCCAGGAGAACATGGGAATAGTCAAGTCTAGAGATTACAAAGGCATGGATGAGGGTTTCAGCAACAGATGAGCTGAGGCAGGGGCGGAGACGTGATTTGTTACGTAGGTGGAAGAAGGTGGTCTTGGTGATGGTGAAGTTGAATGCTGGGAAATGGCTGGGAAAATAACCCAAAGATGTTTATTTAAAGAGGATATTCCTCGTCAGTGATAAGACCGCTAACATTGAGGACTACGCCAAGGAATAGCTCGTTAGTGGGACATAAATATGCCACGCCCTATCTGCTCCTGTACAGGACCTTTGGGTAAAAGAAGATTGGAAGTTAGGGGAGTAAAATGTAGTTTTTGGTATGCCTATGTATCCGTGCCTCATTAACTTTGACAACTTCCAGAACCTTTACATGACTATAGAAGTGATTGACACTAAAAAAAGGTGAACCTTTCGGACACATGTGTCACTTCGATTGGTCAATTGAATGAAAAGGGGCTTTTCTTTTTGAATTTAGGGTATATAAAGAGAGCACTTAGCACACCTCTCATCAGATTCTCTTTGTCTTCGTTAGGTGTTTCTCTTTGTAGAAGATTCTTTTTGTTCGCTTCTGTGGTGATATTTAACTAATAGGTGTGAAAGGGTACTTTCACAAGCACAAACCATATTCAGGACAGAGACCAAGAGGTTATAAAAATGAGACTGTACGGCTACACAGCCAGTCAGAGGCAGAGATAGGTGTGTCACTTAATTGCACAAGTGCCTTGAGATCGAGGAAGGCGAGAGTTATGCCAGCTAGCAGATACCGTCACTTGTGCGTAAGGTGGATTCAGCCGGAACAGAGGATGTGAGTGGAAGAGATAATCCCCCTCCATAAAGGGGTTCATCAACTCAACGTTCCAGAAGCTACACCACCATCCCAGGGGAGGAAAAGAATCAACTCGACCACGCCGCTCATAAGGACAAGGTCGTATAAGCTCTGGAAACGTTGCTAATCACCAGCACATAAGACCCTAATCTACCCAATAGACTGGCTATCCAATGCTGTTAATTTGTCAGCTGTCTAAGAAGTTTAAACCTAGATTAATCTCACCAATTTATATCAGTCGCAGGCACTGATTTCAACTATAATCTAACAGTCAGCGATCGAGTTAATGCTAAATTACACTGATATACTGAATTGCCTTTACAGTCTCTGTTATGCACTTTGTTAAGGAATTCTGTCCATTAATTTGTTGTTGTTCAAACTGCTAGTTAACCCTGTCTATAACTACTTATATCTATTAATTATTTGTATGCTCAATGTTTTAATTTAAGTAGTAATAATCGTGGTTTCGAAGTCAATAAATAATTATTAGTGCATGATTTGCTGTCTTGACTTCTTAGATGTTTTGGTAAGAAAGGGTTAATTCATTCACTCAGTTGCTCATAAGTATCCTAATTGAGGGTTGGCAAAGTGAACTCGCATTCAATCCGAACTGGGTGATGTAAGTCAGTTCAGTGAGTCGACATAGACATCATTCACTCCTAAACCTAAATTGAGTGGTAAAACCCAGACTGCTTCTTGGTGCGGAGTGAAGTGAGGGGGTTAAGGATTCGTCTGGTTCCTTGGCATATATTTGTCGAGATATCGACCCCAGTGTTCTTACATTTATTGGGGGCTCGCGGCCGGGATCTGAATCCGCCCCCCCCCCCCACCCCGAGATTTTAACATCAACATTAGGCTGGGATTAACCTTTTAACCATACAATTTAAGCAATGCCTTATAAATTAACGAAGCATAACTGAGTGAATTGAATTCTTGCTGTGTAAATCATAGGTCCAGGTTCTTGAGGAATTTTGTGTTGCACTTGCTGAATAATTGATGCGTTAGTGAGGTCAGAATCTGTGGAGGGGAGAGTAAAGGGTTAATCATCGTTAGCAGCCTGCGGGGCTGTGAGAGAGCAAGAGGGGGGGGACTTGGGGGGAGTTTAGGGAGCCGCAGAAGCAAGAGTTAAAGCAGACGCAATAACAACCCTGCCATGCAAGAACCAAATGCTACACCATTCCCGGCAACATTGTACGGTTGATGCCCGAGACCCGTGGGATTAGAGTGGATAGCTCCAATTGAAGAGCTAGCGCCAGCACAAGCATGATGGGCCAAATGACCTCCTCCTTCTGCGCTACAATTTCTGCGATTCGATGAAATATCGTTTGCACAAATAACATACATCTTGTGAAAGTTATAAATAAGCTACTTGCGAAGTAACATCACTTACCTGGGGAAGTCGTGGTCCAATTCTTCTTTACTCAGTGAAATGTCTTGGATACTAATAGGCTCCATAGTACTTCTAAATTCAGAGAAAGCTAGAGATTACTGTCAAATATCACTCATAAAATATCAGATTATTCCTCAAATAGTCTATTATACCACTAAGATGTGGAGCCCAAGTCTGACTCGGGTTTGATCCCCAGTCTATAATCAGATCTACATAGAAACATAGAAACATAGAATCTAGGAGCAGGAGTAGGCCATTCGGCCCGTCGAGCCTGCTCCGCCATTCAATACGATCATGGCTGATCATCCAAATCCAGTACCCTGTCCCTGCTTTAATCCCCACAGTACACATATCCCACCCTACCCCCGTAACCCCACGTATTTAATTCCCCCTAACATATCCCATCCTATCCCCATAACCCCACATATTTAATCCCCCCTAACACTAAGGGTCAATTTATCATAGCCAAATCAACCTAACCCACACATTTTTGGACCGGAGAACTCCAATGGACCTCAATGTTGGGAAATTCTGGGAGACGGAGGGATTTGGGGGAGCGATGAGGCGAGGCATTGAAGGAGTGGCCGCCACTGGTGGAGTAAAGGAGTTTCCTACAGACTCTCGATTTTAACTCCCGGGTGGGAGTGCGGTAAAGCCTGGGATGAGAGGGCTGTCCTATGAGGAGAGATTGAGTAGATTGGGCCTATACTCTCTGGAGTTTAGAAGAATGAGAGGTGATCTCATTGAAACATATAAGATACTGAGGGGAATTGACAGGGTAGATGCTGAGAGGTTGTTTCCGCTGGCTGGAGAGTCTAGAACTAGGGGTCACAGTCTCAGGATAAGGGGTCGGCCATTTAAGACTGAGATGAGGAGAAATTTCTTCACTCAAAGGGTTGTGAATCTTTGGAATTCTCTACCCGAAAGGGCTGTGGATGCTGAATCGTTGAGTATATTCAAGGCTGAGATAGATAGATTTTTGGACTCTAGGGGAATCAAGAGATATGGGGATCGGGCGGGAAAGTGGAGTTGAGGTCGAAGATCAGCCATGATCTTATTGAATGGCGGAGCAGGCTCGAGGGGTCGTATGGCCTACTCCTGCTCCTAATTCTTATGTTCTTATGTTCTTAAAGCGAGCGGCACGCTTCGTCTTGGGAACGGCAGTAGGTGGGCTCAGGCGGTTTTACCAGCCGGGCCTCGATAGCGTTCCGATTTCCCGACCAAAAGGCTTCAGGGAGTTGGCGGGGAAGCAGCTGCCTGGCCATAAAAAAATCGGGCAGCAGGAGGCCGCTGCCAGGGACCCAGGGGAACGCTCCCCGGCACAGGGTTAAGTGCCCAGGGATAGGGAGGGAGGGAAGCTCTGGGACAGGGGAAGTTCAAGGTATTCCCTTGTAGGGTCCCGAGGAGTACTCCTGCTCACCGTACTGGGGTTCATCTGGCCCAGACTGCTGTTCCCTGGCAGCTTTTGCCACCACTGCTGTCCCCGCTCAGGCCTCAGGTTAAAATAGCAGATTGGGCCCAGATGACGTCACGAGAGCCCGATCTCGTTATTTAACGAGGACCCCGCTGGCTTTCTGCAGGCGACCAGATTGGGGTGGGAAAGGAGTGGGTAATTCCACCCCCTCCCTGACCCTCGCTCCATTATAACTGTTTCCTGCCAGGCGGAGGGGAGTCTAAATTGACCCTTGCGTGTCTTAGCTACTGCCCCAAAGGTACTGCAGGGCTGTGCCTCAGGGAAGGGTCCATCTTCAGGGGAGGAGGGGGAGAAAATTGGGATAAATCTTTTTAAAATATCAGATTATTTGTTGTGCTTAACATGGAAATTGACGCTAACTATTTGCTAATGAAATATATGTTATGTTCTAGACTTCTAATGACATCACGTTGAGGTAGATCCCCATTTACAGTTCTACTTTCACACTATTCCGAAAAACCCTTTCATTTCAGTTACAGTATGGTACACACTTCAATACCGTACTTACAGAAGACATAGCAGCAAAGCAACTGAGGGCGGAATTTTGCCGGCGCTCAGAGGGCAGGTTCGGAGGCGAGTTAGCTGTCTAAATAGCAAAGACTGACAGCGGGTAGGGAATCCGCTGTCAACCCGCCTCCACGTGAGTCTCCCAGGTGTCGGGTCTGTCGGCGCTGAACAGACCCGACACCAAGCGGCGGGGGAGGCAATTCACATCATTAAATGGGTTGTTAACATCCAATGAACTGTTATTTTAAGCCTACATTTCAATTTTATGTGCTCCCCCATGGGTCTCCGCTGCTCGGGGAATAAGTCAGCTCAGCATGTCGTGAGTGGATTCAGCATTGAATTATCTCATGACCTGACAGCTGCCAAAGTTGTATAAAAGATCCCATGTTACAGCTGTTCACTTTCAAAGCTCAGAAAATGTTGGTTACTGCATTTGGAAGACATATTGAGCTTTCTGCAGCTTGCAAGTGTTTGGAGCCAACTCTCTATCCAGTGTCACCTCATTGGAACAACCTCTCTGACCATTGACAGATCGCTTCTGTCATCTCAACCTCACGTGCTATCTATTCCATCAGCATCGTTGCCCTTGAAAAGATCTCACCTTGGTCCTCAGGATCTCACCAAGATCAGCCCCAACACCAGCATCACCGGGCACACCAGCAGCAACAACAACACCACCAACCTTCTCCGCAATCAACTGATGCTGCACAGGACACAGGGCATCAGCACCCGACCACATTGCTGCCTGGGATGCCAGGGATGGCCTCACCATGGCCAGATTTACTTCACTTGATGCTGTACACCCTGGATGCCACATGATGTGCCAGGTTGGCACCACCCCACACCAACACCATAAAGCATCCCTAAGCAATGCCCAATCCATTCCTTTCACACTCGTCACCCTTGCGGGGGGCGGGGGGGGGGGGGGGGGGGCGGTTACCCTTATGTCTCGCCATTCACTACAACTCACTAAGCCACATCCAAAGGTCTACACAAATCTGTCCAAGAACGCAAAGTGCTGAAAATAAAGGTTTCAATGTTTGACAGCAAATTACCAGAAACTTCACATGAACATTGGCTAAACCACCCAAGTGCCTACCCTTGTGTGTTGTTAGTTGGTATTCTTGCAGTAGGGTGAGGGTGAGTGTGTGAGGAGTGGCTAGTGAGATGAGGAAGTGATAATGTAGATAGAGAGGGATGGGTGGAGGTGCATGGTAAGTTGGTGTGAGTAAAAATGTGCAGGAGTAGGGTAGGGAAGGCAGAGCGATGTGGATGTGATGAGTGGCACAGCAGGATGAGGTTGAGTGTGGCTTGGCAATAACGTTTCGTGATCTACTGAGATCACTGAAAGGCTTGCGCCACTGCAGCCTGTGCCCTCCTGTGCAATGTGCAACCAGGCTGCATTGATCTCTTGGGGAGGTCTCTTCTGCCCATGGGAAGGGAAGAAAACCTTGCGTGTTGTGACTCCTTCCATAAGCATATGGAGGAAGTCATGGGAGAGCCTGGGTGCAGCCGTGCACCTTTGTGCAGTGCTTGTCAGTGTTTGCAGCACCTCAATGCTGTAGAACACTGACAGCAGAACTTTCAAAATCAATTTGGACATGGCCCCTTTAAGGAAACCGGCTGATGACGCATCATCAAATGACATCATCAGACCCGCTTCCTGTTAATTGGCCGGGAACATCGCAGGGCGGGCTTAACAAGCCCTATAAACGTATATTCACTTGGAGATTGTGGGTTGCAGTAGGCCGCGGGCTGGGACCTCGACACCGATCCCGGCCGCCCCGGACCCGCCTTGGTCGGCTAAATCGCAGCCTGAGTCTCTTTGACCCCGGCTCCTAGGTCACCGCTGAAATGACTCTCCAAATTACAGCTGTGAACCATATGTAGCTCACAAGCTTAAGGCAACCTAGCCCGCAACGCCACTTTAAATTCCCGCTGGCCATGTACGAACGGTTCCAGTTGTAATTAGCGGGCATGTATTAAGGTTTATAAACCGTTATACAACACAACTTAGGCCGCAGCTGGAGTACTGTGGCCAATTCTAGGCACCACACTTTAGGAAGGATGTCAAGGCCTAAGAGAGGGTACTAAAGAGATTTACTAGAATGGTTCCAGGAATGAAAGACTTCAGTTACGTGGAGAGACGAGAGAAACTGGGGTTATGCTCCTTGTGAATAAGGAGACGCTGTTTCCTGCGTCAGAAGGGTTGGTAAGCAGAGGACACAGGTTAAAGGTAATTAGCAAAAGAACCAGAGGCAACATGAGGAAAAAAAAATTTACGCAGTGAGTTGTTGTGATCTGGAATGCACTGCATGAAAGGGCGGTGGAAGCAGTTTCAATAATTGCTTTCAAAAGGGAATTGGATAAATACTTGAAGTGGAAAAATTTGCAGGGGTATGGGGAAAGAGCAGGAGAGTGGGGCTAATTGGATAGCTCTACCAAAGAACTGGCACAGGCACGATGGGTCGAATGGCCTCCTTCTGTGCTGTATGTTGCTGATATTATACCGCCCTTGTGCTGTCTCCTAGACTGTTAGACTTTCCTGAGATTGTCATAAAAACCCAATGTCCTTTAGGGAAGAAAACCTGCCGTCCTCACCCGGTCTGGCTTATGTGTGACTCCACACCATTGTGGCTGTCTTTTAACGGCCCTCTGAAGTGGCCCTATCAAGTCACTCAGTCGTATCATCCCCCTTCTCATCGACACTAGGGATGGGCAATAAATCCCCGGAATTAATTTTTTTTAAAAACTTTTTGGGGTAGGTATTCGTCTCGGGCGGTGGTACAAAACGGGCAGTATCGGGTCGATCGCCTGTAATACACAGCGTCTGATGCAGTCAATGGAATTAAATATCAGACGCTGTGTATAACGGAAGTCCTGACCCATTCTGCATATTTTTACCCAAATCGCTACTCTTCTCTACAGCCTTGACATTTCTCTTATTGCTTTTGAATTTACCCTTTCCTGAATCCGCCCACCCCTCTCATTAGTTTAAAGCCCTATCTACTGCCCTAGTTATTCGATTTGCCAGGACACTGATCCCAGCCCGCTTTAAGTGGAGACCACCCCAACGTAACAGCTCCCTCTTTCCACAGTACTGGTGCCAGTGCCCCATGAATTGAAATCCCTTCCTCCCACACCACTCTCTCAGCCACGCATTTAACCTTCTAATCTGTTTGTCACTATGCCAATTTGCGCGTGAGATTATTACCTGTGAGGTTTTGCATTTTAATTTTGACACTAGCTCCTCAAACACTCTCAGGTAGAACTAGGAATGAGGTTCTGCTATGTCGTTGGTTCCTACATGGACCACGACAACTGGATCGTCCCCATCCTACTGTTCTTTTCTCCCTCATGTGTATATCGAGCTCCAAGGAGATATTAGGGCAGGTGACCAAAAGCTTGGTCAAAGAGGTAGGTTTTAAAGAGCATCTTAAAGGAGGAAAGAGAGGTAGAGAGATGGAGGGGTTTAGGGAGAGAATTCCAGAGCTTAGGGCCTTGGCAGCATAAGGCACGACCACCAATAGTGGAGCAATTAAAATCGGGGGTGCGCAAGAGGGCAGAATTGAAGGAGCTACTCTGGTTAGCTGCCAATCACGTTCCCTGATCTGCAGTTACACTGACTGCTATGCAGTGAATCCTGTACAAAAGTGCACAGAAGTGGGCAGTCAAGTGAGGGCAGGATCGGACCCCGCCTCTACCACAAGGGCTGCTAACATTCACTTTGGGTAACTCCCTGTTGGAATTCCCCTTCCACTCGTACCCCCCCCCCACCCCGGTAACCCCCACTCAACCTCGCTCACCCGCCCGCCTCACCAACGCACCACCAACCCCCCCACCCCCGCTAGTCTGTGCCTGTGTTTATGCTCTGCATGAGTCTCACCCACTCAGCATATCCTTCTGTTATTTTCTCCCTCAAAGCTTCCCCTTAAATGCCTCAACTACTCCATGTGCTAGTAAGTTCCACATTCTCACCAATCTCTGTGTAAAGAGGTTTCCCCTTAATTCCTTATTGGATTTATCAGTGACTATTTATAGCCCCTAGTTTTGGACTCCCCCATACAAACATCTTCTCTACGTCTACCCTATTGAACCCTGTCATTATTTTTTTTTAAAACCATCAGGTCACCCTTCAGCCTTTTCTTTTCTAGAGTACTCGCCAAAGCTTCTTCGTCAGCACCTCCCAAACACCCCTCTACCTACCTGTATCTCAATCCTGTTCCCTCTCTACCTACCTGTATCTCAGTCCTGTTCTCTCTCTACCTACCTGTATCTCAGTCCTGTTTTCTCTCTCTACCTACCTGCGTCTCAGCCCTAGTTTCATGCCATATAGCTCCATGGCAGTTCTTAAGTTTTGTAAAATACCTATGTTACAATCTTTTACAGTCTCCACCACTGTTCACAAGTTATGAGGCTTCACTGCTCGCGAATAGCAGATTACTGCCCTCACATCTGTACTTACAGATGGAGTCTCATATCAGCTGTCAGTTTCTGAAACTCTGAATGTTGTTAGTTGTTGTGTCGTACAGCATGAGGATGCAGCTGAATTAATGTTGGTAAATTCAGAGTGCTTCAGGCATTGCATAGTTCCAATTATGCTGGTGCTACATAGAATTACATATAATATACAGCACAGAAACAGGCCATTCGGCCCAACCAGTCCATGCCGGCGGTTATTCTCCACTCGAGGCACCTCCCATCCTTCCTCATTTAACTCTATCAGCGTAACTCTCTATTCGTTTCTTCCTCATGTGTTTATCTAGCTTCCCCTTAAATACATCTATACTATTCACCTCAACCACTCCCTGTGGTAGCCAGTTCCACATTCTCACCACTCTCGGGTAAAGAAGTTTCTCCTGAATTTCTTATTGGATTTATTAGTGACTATCTTCTATTTATGGTCCCTAGTTAAAGACTGCCCCACACAAACATCTTCTCTATGTCTATCCTATCGAACACTGTTAAACTTTTAAAAGACCCCTATCAGGTCACCCCTCTTCCTTCTCTTTCCGAGAGTACTCGCCAAAGCTTCTTCGACAGCACCTCCCAAACCCACGACCTCCACCACCTAGGGTACCATGCCATGCATTTACCAAATGAACCATCAGGGGAACTCAATGAGCAAGGGCTTTTGTCAACGGTGTGCTGGTGAAATGCGACAAATGCGCAACATGGACACAACGAAGGCTCGTGGGGCGAGCGGTCGCGCTCGTGGCAAGCAGTATCTCCGCGGCTACATTCACCCCCTGATCTTTTGCTGTTCTTTACCTGGATGTCGTAGGAGGCAGGGCAATCACCCTGGGCCGGGCTGTCAGGACCACCTCCCCCCGGCTGGCTTCAATCAGTATGTTCTGCAGCGTGTTCTCCAGAATCGACTCCAAGAGGTCGCAGAACTCTGGGTGTCTGGAAACAGATGGGGGTTGAGGGGAAAGAATTTACCTAATGCCCCAGTCAAGTATGCAAACAAATTCTACCAGCTGCTACTAATAAGATTCCAGCAAGAATGAATCTACGTAAATCAGAAAGGCACGGCGCGTCGGTCAGTATCTGAAAGAGAATGCTAGGTTAATGTTTTGTGAAAGTACACAATGTTTAAGCCCATCCACCATCTTAAACATCCGCTCCCTCTACCACCGGTGCACCGTGGCTGCAGTGTGTACTATCCATGGAATGCACTGCAGCAACTCGCCATGGCTTCTTTGACAGCACCTCCCAAACCTGCAACCTCCACAAGTTAGAAGGACAAGGGCAGCAGGCTCAAGGGAACATCATCACCTCCCAAGTTCCCCTTTTAAGTCGCACACCATCACCTCTACATGTTGTTTTCTTGTGTCAGTCAGTCCTGTACAACAACAATTGCATTTATATAGCGCCTTTAACGTAGTAAAATGTCCCAAGGTGCTTCACAGGAGCGTTATAAAACAAAATTTGACACTGAGCTGCATAAGGAAATTTTCGGGCAGGTGACCAAAAGTTTGGTCAAAGAGGTAGGTTTTAAAGAGCGTCTTAAAGGAGGCGAGAGAGGTGTGCAGAGGCGGAGTGATTTAGGGAGGGAATTCCAGAGCTTAGGGCTTAGGCACAACCTTCAGACTCAGAGGAGAGAATGCTACCAACTGAGCCACGGCTGACACGGTTGTAGGGCTAGAGGAGGTAGGGCTCCAGAGATAGGGAAGGGCTCTCCAGTACTCATGAAGCATTTTATCCAAAACTTTCTTTGCAGTGATTGCTCACGTTTTCAGGCGCTGCCTCCGTGCGAGCTGCTCTTCCACGCGGATAGCATTTAGTGACTCTTGCCTTTCCTCTGCCAGCCATTCTTCATTCATTTCAGTACCGGCCAAGTTTGAGCTCTGATTGACGTCTGCACCTTCGGCTGCTATCGGTTGGGCATTGTCCGGTTCCGGTGGCTGACTAGCGCCTGAGTTCAATGCCTTAACATCCACGATCTTGTTGCTCTTCAGAGCCAGCTCTTCGCCTTCCTCGCTCCAGAACTGTGCGTAATAAGGGATGGGCTCGGCAATTCCTGCAACCAGTACACGCTGAAAGTGGATGTCTTCCTGCAGACACCTTGGATAAAACAAAAGACAAAAGAGTCAACAGGTTTTATTTAGCCCTTGAACGTGCTGTGAAATATATAAACCACAATAAACTGGTGCTTCACTGGTTGATGTTTTGAGTCTCGAGATTTATTGATCCAGACTTTTGTTGGGCAAAATAATGGTGAGTTTAATGGCGCTCACCATTATTAGTGTGTAAATCATCCAGCAACTTGTGGCAAGGAAGAGATTCCCTGTAAATTACGAATCGGCAGAAGTTGCTGGACGATTTGCGCCGCTCCAAAATCTAAGCCAATGGCCCCGATCTTTACTGGGATTGGTTTTGTGAGCGGAGCGGGGTGGGGGGGGGGGGGAGGAGTTTTGGTCAGGAACCCCAGACGTCCTGGAGTTTTGACTCCACAGCGGCGTCTTTTTTTTCAAGCAGGTACCTCGCCCGGAAGCCAGCCTGATTAACAGGCATGACTCCCTGTCGGGTGGGGAACGCTCCGGAGGAGGCCACAGGCCAGGAGCAGGTAAGGAGCCTGCAGCTGAGTTAGTGGGAGCGTGGGTCCGGATCTTGGGAGGGTGGGGGCATGGTCACCAATCCCTTGTGGGGGCGGGGGGGGCCAATGTCTGATCACGGGGGCTAGGGGTCCGATCGCGGGGGGATTCTTTGCATGGGGTGGGAAGTCCGATCCCCGATGCAGTGGGGTCCGATGGCGAGTAGGTAAGCTTGGTGTGGATGAATGATGCAATTTTCACTTAATTGGGCAATTGAGTTCCAGCATGTGGGAACCCATGAACTAATTAGTGGTTTCAGTCTGAAAGTCGCCTCTGATGATGTCATCATTGCTGCTATATTGCAGGTCAGAGACTCTCACTGGTTGTTGGTGACAGAGGACCTGCTTGGCTTTTGATGTGAGTGGAGCTGGATGCAAAAGAGAAAGAGAGAGAGATAGAGAGAAAGAGAGAGAGAAAGAGAGAATTTTTTTGCATCCAAGTCCTCTCACAGCAAAGGCAGCAGCATCAGAGGCGACTTTCACACCTAATACTACTACTACCTTCATCACATCTCCGTTGTAATAGTGGACCTGCAGCTGATAGTCAGCTATCCACTTGTGCTCCCGCACAATATGGGTCTTTTTCCGAGTGGCAGGCAGTGACTAGTGGGGTACCGCAGGGATCGGTCCTAGGACCCCAGCTATTCACAATATATATTAATGATCTGGACGATGGAATTGGATGTAATATCTCCAAGTTTGCAGATGACACAAAGCTGGGTGGGAGTTTGTGCCGTGAGGAGGATGCCGAGAAACTCCAGTATGATTTGGACAGGCTGGGTGATTAGGCAGATGCATGGCAGATGCAATATAATGTGGATAAATGCGAGGTTATCCACTTTGGTGTCAAAAACAGGAAGGCAGATTATTATCTGAATGGCAATAGATTGGGAGAAGGGGAAGTGCAACGAGACCTGGGTGTCCTTGTGCACCAATCGCTGAAGGTAAGCATGCAGGTGCAGCAGGCGGTTAAGAAGGCAAATGGTATGTTGGCCTTCGTAGCGAAAGAGTTCGAGTACAGGAACAAGGATGTCTTGCTGCAGTTGTACAGGGCCTTGGTGAGACCACATCTTGAGTATTGTGTGCAGTTTTGGTCGCCTTATCTGAGGAAGGATGTTCTTGCCATGCAGGGAGTGCAGCGAAGATTCACCAGGCTGATACCCGGGATGGCAGGAATGGCGTATGAGGAGAGATTGGGTTGATTGGGCTTATACTCACTGGAGTTTAGAAGAATGAGAGGGGATCTCATTGAAACTTATAAAATTCTAACAGGACTAGACAGACTAGATGCAGGAAGGATGTTCCCGATGGCCGGGGAGTCCAGAACCAGGGGTCACAGTCTAAGGATAAGGGGGAAGCCATTTAGGACTGAGATGAGGAGGAATTTCTTCACCCAGAGAGTGGTGAACCTGTGGAATTCTCTACCACAGAAGGCAGTAGAGGCCAATTCATTAAATATATTCAAGAAGGAGTCAGATATATTTCTTAAAACTAAAGGGATCAAGGGATATGGAGAGAAGGCAGGGACAGGGTACTGAATTTGGATGATCAGCCATGATCTCATTGAATGGCGGAGCAGGCTCGAGGGGCTGAATGGCCTACTCCTGCTCCTATCTTCTATGTTTCTATGTTTCTATGTTTCACTGGAGTGTTTCACATCAGGCATACTTCATGTCGGAAAAGGGTTAAACCAGCTAAAACGTTTCAAAATGGCATTACAGAGCCAATTTAGGGCTTGTTAGGGGCTTTAATGGGCTCTCCTGCCTCTTGGAGGCGGGACGGAGTCGGGAACCCCACGACTGATTTTGTCAAAATTGCGTGGAGGTGGGATGGAGTCGGGATGGGGTCGGGACCCCCGACCCCGCAAATTTAACCCCCCACACGCCTCCAAACCCGACTCCATGGGTCATTCAAAATCCAGCCCACAGAATCTTTGCTGGAGTACAATTCCACAGGTGCACCCTCTCTGGAAACCTTGCCCCAAAATAGCGATTATGCATTTGTGAGTGTTGACAGTGAATATGATTCTCGTGATTGGGCAACATCAAGCTTGAGTTTTTATAATAAAAACAGAAAATGCTGGGAACACTCAGCAGGTCAGGCAGCATCTGTGGAGAGAGAAACAGAGTTAACGTTTCAGGTCGATGACCTTTCGTCAGAACTGGAAAAAGTTAGAAATGTAACAGGTTTTAAGCAAGTACAGAGGCAGGGAAAGTGGGGAGGGAGGAAAGAACAAAAGGGAAGGTCTGTGATAGGATGGAAGGCAGGAGAGATTAAATGACAAAAGGTATGGTTGTACAAAGCAAAAGGAGATGATAATGGGACAAGTAAAGAAACAAAAGATGAGTCTAGAAGAGGTGTAAATGGGTGTAGTAGAATCATCAACAGTTACCGTTCGAAAAAATGGGGACAGAGGTTAAGATCTGAAATTGTTGAACTCAGTGTTGGGTCCAGAAGGTTGTCAAGTGCCTAAGAGAAAGATGAGGTGCTGTTCCTCGAGCTAACATTGAGCTTTATTGGAACAGTTAGGAGGCCGAGGAGAGAGAGGTCAGAGTGGGAGTGGAGCGGAGAATTAAAGTGACAGGTGACTGGAAGCTCGGGGTCACATTTGTGGACTGAACGGAGGTGTTCTGCAAAGCTGCAAATTGTTGTAAGGTATAAGCGGGTAGGGAGGAAAGAGGCCGAATGGCCTCCTTCTGTAGCGTATGATTGTATGGCTCGGTGAACTGGAAACTCGGCCCCAAAGCCTAAGTGATAAAAACATTCACAATTACCTCAGAACTGTTGTAAAGATGTCGGTTACAAGCTTAATGTCTTCTTTTGAGGCAGATCTGAGTGAATCTGTATGAATGTTCTCCCACTTGCCCCAAACTCTCCCACTGCTTCCAGGTTGCGAGATAACCGAGAGCGGTTCTGAGATCAGGTTTCTGCCAATCAAAAATGCAGTGAAATGTCACCGTTATTACTGGAAAAATGCAATCTGCCTTGTACAGTTGGACGTATTCCAGTAGATCTCATCACATGACCTTGCGTCTCCAACCGCCCCGCCCCCTCCCGACATGTCCATCCTAATGACGCACCATCATCCCCACAGCCAATTGGAAAACGAACAGACTCTTGGATGATTCATGACTGTCAATCAAACAGCCTTGTTTCCCATCTCCGAAATACATATTTTTTAATGCCCCAATGATTTTTCTTCTGGGTTTTGCTCGCAGCAGTGTGCGGGAGATTAATCTGGAGACTCCAGGGCAATCCGGGAATGTTTGGTAACCCTACTGCAGCCCTAATTCGGACCTGTGCTTCTGGAGAGTGAGGCTTTCCTTTGGGGAGCATTGATTTTACCCTTACGGCTGAGCGTGACACGATGAAGGAGTTGAGTCAACACAAGCATAATTGGAACTACACAATTCCTGAAGCAACCTGGATTTACTAACATTAAAGGAGCTGCGCCCTCATGCTGCGTGACTCAACAACCCTGATACTGTCAGCAACATTCAGATTTTCAGAAACCGATGTAAGGCTGAAATTCGCTATTCGCGAACATAGGATCGGGGCAGTGGAGCCTTGCAACCTTTTGCCTCGTGGATGAACAGTGATGGAGACTCTAAAAGAGCAGGATTGTAACATAGATATTTTAGAAAAGTTAAGAACTGCCATGGAGCTATATGGTATGAGACCAGGACTGAGACACGGATAGGTAGAGAGAGAAAACAGGACTGAGATACAGGTAGGTAGAGAGAACAGGACTGAGATACAGGTAGGTAGAGAGAGAACAGGACTGAGATACAGGTAGGTCGAGAGAGAACAGAACTGAGATAAGGTAGGTCGAGAGAGAACAGAACTGAGATACAGGTAGGTAGAGAGATCAGGGTTGTGGTACAAGTAGGTAATGAAAGACTGGGACTGCAATACAGGAGTTAGCTATGTAGAGACCACGATTATGACATTAGCAAATAAGATGAGAGTATCACCAGGCAGGAGAAGGTCACACAAAGTTGATTTGGGAATTGTGCAATCACTTCCTTCCGCTATCTTTCGTTTTATTGAGAAAGCAAGGTGAAGGGCCACAGCCAAGACTGCAGGATGCCACCACGGTTTAATATAGTAACAGACAAGGCCAGGTAAATCAGGAAGTAATGATTAGGGAATATCAAGTTTGGGTTTTCAAACTTTGTGCATCGTAGGAGGAAAGGAAGGCTGGGGGCCCGACAATCCTTGGCCCAGCTTCACCTGCCTAAGTGAGGCAGAGCGGGTGCTACTGACCTCCGCTCGCAAACCCCGCTGGATTCTTTGGGCTCAGGGTGGAGTCAACTAATTTACATTTCTTTGGCGGGCGCCTTCACCAGTTCGGACAAATCTTGGGCACCTGCTAGAGGAGGGGCATGGGAAATCCATTGCTGGAATGCCATATGGGGGAGTTGCTGAGAGCCCCGTCTTCACCGCCCCCCCCCCCCCCCCGCCCCCGCGGTAGGTGCAGGTAACCATGGTGATTGACCTCCTTTATAGGAGGGCTGAGCTAAACCAGGGCATCCAAGGAATTCCAGGCCATGAACTTGGCCTGGAGACCGCAGTGGGCCCTAGGCTCATCTGTAGACCGAACCTCCTCAGATATGGGAGCAGTAGTCAAGTCTTGGATAAACTTGGGGTTAATAGAGAGCTAAGGGTTGTTGGTGGTGGTGGGGGGGGGGGCGGTGGGGGTGGTGGGGAGAGGAGCTTTTGCAATGGAGAAGAGGTGGGAGCTTCACTTGTGGTCAGGGGAGATAGCGAGGCCAAGAATGTTGACAGATGAATGAGTGACGGTGGAACCAAAGGTAACCAGAAGTGGGGATGTTTGCCAATGATTGCACAGTATTCAGTTCCATTTGCAACTCCTCAGATAATGAAGCAGTCTGTGCCCGCATGCAGCAAGACCTGGACAACAGTTAGGCTTGGGTTGATAAGTGGCAAGTAACATTCGTGCCAGACAATGACCGTCTCCAACAAAAGAGAGTCAAACCACCTCCCCTCGACATTCAATGGCATTACCATTGCCGAATCTCCCATCATCAACATCCTGGGGGTCACCATTGACTAGAAACTTAACTGGACCAGCCACATGAATACTGTGGCTACAAGAGCAAATCAGAGGCTGGGTATTCTGCAGTGAGTGACTCAACTCCTGACTCCCCAAAGCCTTTCCACCATCTACAAGGCACAAGTCAGGAGTGTGAGTTGCCTGGATGAGCCCCGGTAGCATTCTGGTGACTCTGCGCTGTACTCCTTCCAAGGACATCAAGAGTTGATGGGATCCTCTCCACTTGCCTGGATGAGTGCAGCTCCAACAACACTCAAGAAGCTCGACACCATCCAGGACAAAGCAGCCCGCTTGATTGGCACCCCATCCACCACCTTAAACATTCACTCCTTCCACCACTAGCACATTGTATCTGCAGTGTGTACCGTCTACAAGATGCACCGCAGCAACTCACCAAGGCTTCTTTGACAGAACCTCCCAAACCCGTGACCTCTACCACCTAGAAAGACAAGGGCAGCAGGCGCATGGGAACACCACCACCTCCAAGTTCCCCTCCAAGTCACATGCCATCCTGATTTGGAAATATATCGCCTTCCTTCATCATCGCTGGACCAAAATCCTGGAACTCCCTCCCTAACAGCACTGTGGGAGTACCTTCACCACACGGTCTGCAGCGGTTCAAGAAGGCGGCTCACCACCACCTTCTCAAGGGCAATTAGGGACGGGCAATAAATGTGATGCCCACATCCCATGAATTAATTTAAAAAAATCTAGTAGACATTGGATTTAATCCGGTATTTTGGAGTAGTGCTGATCAGGCTTGTGTTCTGGTGCTGATTGTCAGTGAAGGAAATATGCTATTTCCTACTATACCAGGTTTGCATATTGTATTGTCATGCATATAGGGTTGCCAACCCTCAGGATTGACCTGGAGTCTCCAGGACACTGCTGCGAGCAAAAAGCAGGGAGAAAAATCATCAGGACATTAAAAAAAATTGTTTATTTCTCCCAATTTTCTTTGAATACTTCCGCTTATCAGTTATAAAAATATCGGAGATGGGGAAAAAGGCGGTTTGACTGACAGTCAAGAATCATCCAATCGGATAACGGAGAGTCTGTTCGCTTTCCGATTGGCCGTGGGAAGGTGGTGCGCCATGAGGATGGGCGTGTCAGGTGACCGATGGCGGGAGCGTGGGGGCGGGGCGGTTAGCAACGGAGAATGAAACCTGGACTTCAAGGGTTAAGTTAAGAGGAGAGATTACACAAATTAGGGTTGTATTCCCTGGAATTTAGAAGGTTAAGGGGTGATCTGATTGAAGTTTTCAAGATATTAAAGGGAACAGATAGGGAACTATTTCCGCTGGTTGGGGATTCTATGACTAGGGGGCACAGTCTAAAAATTAGAGCCAGACCTTTCAGGAGTGAAATTAGGAAACACTTCTACGCACAAAGGGTGATAGAAGTTTGGAACTCTTTTCCGCAAACGGCAATTGATGCTAGATCAATAGTTAATATTAAATCGGAGATTGATAGCTTTCTGTTAACCAAAGGTATTAAGTGATATGGGCCAAAGGGGGGTATATGGAGTTAGGTCGTAGATCAGCCATGATCTCATTGAATGGCGGAGCAGGCTCGAGGGGCTGAATGGCCTACTCCTGTTCGTATGTTATGTTATGTGATGAAACCTCTCGGAATACGCCCAGCCAGAGATGGCAACGCTATATGTGCATCCGCGTCCCGTGGCTACCCTCAGACACTCCCTACCTCATGATGTAGTGCTTAGGAACCTCGGATGGAAAGTTCTTGTGATATTCCTCCATGGAGTGAGATCTGGCGGTGACTCCCAGGTGCAGCAGGAACGGTTTAGCCGGCCTCGGTTTCTGCCACATTGCGGGCGGCGGCTTTTCTACATGTTGACCTTCCCATGTTTCCGCGGGCTCCTTGATTGGAGGGAGGGTCTGTGCAGAGACAAACAAACCTCGAGCATTTCTGACTACGGTACTTCGTTTCACTTTTAATTGTTTGGCAAATCTCGGTGCCCATCGAGGTTACAAGGTCGCTATCCCAATTTAACATTTTTTTTTAAAGTCAGCATCAAGCACTCCCACTAACTTGTAACATGGATTAGACACTGAATAAAATGCCCTCCACTCTGCCCGAACAATGCGCCCCAATCCCCAACCTCAGAAAGATGCCCCCTAATGTACCAGTGTGACATTTGCATTACCCTGCTACTCTCTGTCCCTAAGGAGATTGCTGACTTTTGCTGAATTATGGGCTATTATGGGCTGTTCTGTGCTGTATACTTACATCCCCTAGGAACTGTGTTGAAACTGCTCCAAGGAAACTGGGGGCAATTTTAACCTAACTCTCTGGACGGGAATCCCACGGGATCGGGAGGAACGCTCCGCCCAATATTACGCTCCGTTGACTTCGATAGAGAGTAAAATCGGGTGGGTTGTAAAACCAGCGTTGCACCCGATCCCGTGGGTTCCCGACCAGAGAGTTAGATTAAAATACAACCCCCCCCCCCGACCAGAGAGAGGAACTGAGCTGAATTTAAAGTCCCCAAATCGATTTCACATAACACCCTTAAGCAGAAGAGACTTTCCTCACATCAGCCTGGGCTAGATTCAACTCCAGATGCCAGAGCGGAGAGGGGAATATTCTAACCGATTGCTGTCTACTTCTGATAAGTCACTTTGTGCATGAAAAAAAATAAATTATCCAATAATTTGAATGCAGTAATGTCAGTAACACAGCTAAGTGCTAAATAAAAACTGAATCGTCAATTCAAAAATATCTAATCATATTTCACTGAACTTTTTTATATCAGCTCTTTTTTTCCTCATCCATGATTTTTGCTATCCACCTTTTCTCTTTCACATACCTCTTTACTTTTATCTTCACTATCCGAGGCTGTACCTCAGTCCTTATTTCTCACCTTGTACTTCATAATCTTAGTGCCTGTGTCCTTGTATGTCTTCCTAGAACAAGTTCCTTGAACATCTCTGCAACACTTTCAGAGAGAAAGGAATGAAATGGAGTTGGTACATTTAGAAAACACTGTTTTCAACCTTACTGTGCACATTCAACCAGTAAAGGAACAAAAGAATGACTTGCATTTCTATAGCGCATTTCACAACCTCAGGACGTCCCAAAGCGCTTTACAGCCAATGAAGTACTTTTGAAGTGTAGTCACTGTTGCAATGTAGGAAGCGCGGCAGCTAATTTGCGCACAGCAAGCTCCCAAAAACAGCAATGTGATATTATTAGACTGTTTTTATCACACATGGGCCTGAAATTAGATTGTCTGATACTAATGTACAGCCACTTAATAAATGAGTTAGCGCCTCTGCTAAAATAGTGCAGGGAGGAATCTCAGGCCAATGCCTTTGTCATAATTCAGAGCCTTACGAGATATTTCTCTCGCTCAGCATCGAGAGCCATTCTCATAGGTGAGCCCTCAATCCTGTAAGCAAGTTCTGACTACCTGTTAACTAAAGCATGACCTTGTATCTGGTAATGTGTTGCCCAGTGGCCAAACTGTAAGTTGCTTCCTGAAAATGACACACCTCAACAACAACTTGTATTTATTGATGAAGAGGGGTGGGAGGAGGCTCGTATGGAGCATAAACACTGGCATGGACCAGTTGGGCCGAATGGGTCCATTTCTGTGCTGTAGACTCAATAATTCTCTATGTAATTGAGCAGACTAGGAGAATCAAAGGCTCCATCTCTCCGTCTCACGGTGCTGCACATTCAGACTCCAGTGAGCAACGGGCAGCGCAGAGCGCCAGCGCCTGAGAAGTCATCTGTCAATCTGATCGGTCATCGTAGTTCTCAGGAGAGCCCAGTCCCACCACCCTGCCCTGGTTTATCAGCTGTGGCTACCTGTTTTTGGAGAGCCGGGTGTAGGTTGTCCTGCAGACTCCGTTCTGTGATAGTGAACTCAACCTGTTGCCGGTCCTTCTCTCTCTCCCAGTCCTGAAGATCCTTCTGGTACTGTGTTATCTGTCGCTTGGAGTAAATCTAATGGGTACGGTAGCATAGTGGTTACGTTACTGGACTAGTAATTCAGAGGCCTGGCCTAATGATCTGGGAGACACAAGTTCTAAATCCCACCAATTTAAATTCAGTTAATTAAATAAATCTGAAATAAAAAGCTAGTATCAGTAATGGTGACCATGAAACTATCGGATTGTCATAAAAACCCATCTGGTTCACTAATGTCTTTTAGGGAAGGAAATTTGCCATTCTTACCTGGTCTGGCCTGTATGTGAC
The DNA here is from genome assembly GCA_030390025.1 of Squalus acanthias. Taxonomy (NCBI): domain Eukaryota; kingdom Metazoa; phylum Chordata; class Chondrichthyes; order Squaliformes; family Squalidae; genus Squalus; species Squalus acanthias. The sequence continues at coordinate 78,005,385 of CM059427.1, forward strand.
TCCAGACCCAGAGCAATGTGGTTGACTCTTAACTGCCCTCTGAAATGGCTGAGCAAGCCACTCAGTTGTACCAAAGGGCAATTAGGGATGGGCAATAATGCTGGCATTGCCAGCAACACCCACATTTCCTGAATTTAAAAAAACTACCGGGGGGGGGAGCAAGTCAGTTACGATCAGACAGATTTACAACATATATAGGAGGAGGCCATTCAGCCCCTCAAGCCTGTTTCGCCATTCAAATTAGATCATATCTGTATCTTAACTCCGGCCTTGGTTCCGTAACCCTTAATACCCTTGCCTAACAAAAATCTATCAATCTCAGTTTTGAAATTTTCAATTGACCCTCAGCCTCAACAGCTTTTTGGGGGCGAGAGTTCCAGATTTCCACTACCCTTTGTGTGCAGAAGTGCTTCCTGACATCACCCCTGAACGGCCTGGCTCTAATTTTAAGGTTATGCCCCCTTGTTCTGGACTCCCCCCACCAGAGTGAATAGTTTCTCTCTATCTACCCCTCCAACTCCTTTAATCATCTTAAACACACAAACCCATAACTTGGGCCTTCCATTGAAATGTTCCAGATTGGGAGCAAAATTGTTGTGTTTTTTAAAAAAAAGTAAATTTGATTCTTATCAAAGTGGATAGAACATTTCGGGCACCCAGTGTCAACATCAAGCTCTCCCAGGTCACACATCAGGCAATTAGATTCAGCATACTGCTCTGTCCAATAATGTGCCTGAACTCAGAAGAGTGCCATACTGTAGAACCACACGACACAGAAGGAGGCCATTCAGCCCTTCATGCCTGTGCCGACTCTTTGAAAGAGCTGTCCAATTAGTCCCACACCCCTTGCTCTTTCCCTGTAGCCCTGCAAATTGTTCCCCGTCAAGTATTTATCCAATTTCCTTTTGAAAGTTACGATTGAATCTGTTTCCACCGCCCTTTCAGGCAGTGCATTCCAGAACTCGCTGCAAAAAAAAAGTTCTCTTCATCTTCCCTCTGGTTCTTTTGCCAATTATCTTAAATCTGTGTCCTTTGGTTACTGACCCGCCTGCCAGTGGAAACAGTTTCTACTCTATGATAAACCCATCATAATTTTGACCTCATAAAATCTCCTCTTAACCTTCTCTGCACTAAGGAGAACAATCCCAGCTTCTCCAGTCTCTCCACGTAACTGAAGTCCCTTATCCCTGGTGTCATTTTGGTAAATCTCCTCTGCATCCTCTCGAAGGCCTTGACATCCTTCCTAAAGTGTGGTGGCCAGAATAGGGCACAATGGACCCGATATTTACTTACATTTATACAGCGCCTTTCACGACCTCAGGACGTTCCAAAGCACTTTACAGCCAATTAAGTACTTTTTTTTTTGAGTAGTCACTGTTGTAATGTAGGAAATGCGGTTGAGGGATAAATATTGGCCAGGACACCGGGGAGAACTCCCTGCTGTTCTTCAAAATAGTGCCATGGGATCTTTTACATCCACCCGAGGGCAGACGTTTCATCTGAAAGACGGCACCTCTGACAGTGCAGCGCTCCTTCAGTACTGCACTGAAGTGTCAGTCTAGATTATGTACTCCAGCCTCTGGAATGGGACTTGAACCCACGACCTTCTCACTCAAGAGGCGAACCCACTGAGACAGCAATCCTTTCAAGAGCTGGAGCAGAGCAGTTTCAGGCAAAAAAAAGGGGTAAGGCCACAGCTGTATCTGCCCCCAGTGGTTCCTAAGGTCATAGCTTCCCAGTCAGTTCAAACCTTTTCATGCAAAAATTAAAAGAAATTACCTCACAGATTAGATCCAGGTCATAGAAGCAAGGATTTTTATGCGATCTCAGCGTGACAATACAATGTGTGCTGTCCCCGGGATGAAGCACTCCAGAGGTAGGAGCAATACTCAATACCTATAAAAAGAACAGAGACAAGTTAGCAGGACTTGGACAGACACAACACAATGCATTCCTGAACCGCCATTTATAGAGCTGAATTCAAAAAATAATGCTCAACCAAAAGAGTGACGCATGAGGAGAGCAGATGGTCTCACATCATACTGCACTGTTATTTTATAGCAACTCACAGCTCTATAGCACTCTTCACGTATAGAAAGATGTCTCAAAGTGCTTTACAGATTATGGGCAAAAAAGAATGGACACCAAGCAGGAGGTAAAAGAGTGATCGAAGGGGAGGGGGAGAAAAGCATTGCCGAAGTGAAGGGGGTTTTGAAAACAGGAATCGAGGTGACAAATTCTCATCCTCGTGTTCAAATCCCTCCATGGCCTCACCCCTCCCTACCTCTGTAACCCCCCTCTAGCCCTACAATCTTTGCACTCTTCCAATTCTGGCCTCTTGTGCATCCCTGATTTTTTTCGCTCCACCATTGGTGGCCGTTTCTTCAGCTGCCTAGGCCCTGAGCTCTGGAATTCCCTCCCTAAACTTCTCCGCCTCTCCACCTCTCTTTCCTCTTTTAAGATACTCCTTCAAACCTATCTCTTTGACCAATCTTTTGGTCACCTGTTCTAATATTTCTGTATGTGGCTCGGTGTCAAATTCTGTTTGATAACGCTCCTGTGAAACGCCTTGGGAGGTTTTACTCTATTAAAGGAGCTATATTAATGCAAGTTGTTGTGGAGGAGGGGAGTTCCACAGGGAGAGAACATACCGGCTGAAGGAGCAGACTATCACCAGTGGAGTGGAATGAGTGGGGGAACGAACAACAAGTTGGTCTCAGAAGACTGGAGGGTGGGTGCAGTGACGCATCGCTGCACGTGATCACTGAGGATAAGACAGGCAAGGCCACGGAGAGATTTGGAGGCAAGGGCATAGATCTTAGAAGTCCATTCGCTGAGGCACAGTGGAGCTTGGCGCGCACAGGAGTGCAGGCCCTTGTGTGGGAGACAACATCAGCTACAGCATTCTGGACGAGTTGAGGTTCACTGGAGGATGGAAGTGGTCAGGTAACCAAGGCGATATGGAGTCTTGAAATTATAAAGGCATTGATGAGTGTTTTGGCAGTGGAGGATGAGAGCTGGGGCAGAGGCCTGTGCTGTTTCGGAGGTGGAAAGTGGAAATCTTGGTAACAGATTGATTGTGGTGAAGGAAGCTGAATTTGGGGTCACTAAAGGTGCTGCACCTCTTGTATTAGCCTGAGGAGGTAGCCAGGGAAATTGATGGGGGTGGCGGGAGGGGGAAATAGACCAATTTAGCAGCATCTTGTCCCGAGCCTGAACAGCACCTGAAATACTCAACGTCATATTGGCTCGGGCGATATTCAAGCGTCCTTGGCGGCTGCCTTAATGAGACGTTAGGCACCTTGTATATGTAAATGAGGGGCCAAGTGCCTGTTTAAGGACCATGCTCTGAAAACGGTCAAGAAATTTGGTACAAAATCTTTTGATGCAGCCAAATAATAAACCAGGCAAGAAAATTTGGATTTTTTTTTTTGTATTTATCAATGAAACTTAATGAAGACCAAGACTGGGACCATTAAAATAAATCTGGTCCCAGTGTTATCATTTAATGATCTTATGCTCCGGAGAAGCTGGTAGACCTCTTACCTCGCTGACGTGTAATGATGTCGAGTGCCAGCTGTACGTGATGACTTCTGTCTCGGAAACATTGTACAGAAAGATGATGCGGCTACATTTTGTGAAGACGGGAACATTTCCAAAAGAAATCCGCTCTTCTGACATAAACATTAGCTGAAAAGAAAAGAAAATCTCAGGATTTAAAAAATTTCTCTTGCTCGCATTGGCCATTCCTTATAAATTTTTACCAAACATTGAATATCAACAAGGTATTTGATCTTTACAATAAGAACTTTACAATCAATTAAGTACTTTTTGAAGAGTAGTCACTGTTGTAATGTAGGAAACATGGTAGCTAATTTATGCACAGCAAGCTCCCACAAATAGCAATGTGATAATGACCAGAAAATCTGTTTTTAAGTGATGTTAGTTGTGGAATAAATATTGGCCAGGACACAGAAGATAACTCCCCTACACTTCTTCGAATAGAGTCATGGGATTTTTAGAGTGTCAGCTGTGGCTCAGTTGGTAGCACACTTGCCTCTGAGTCAGAGGGTTGTGGGTTCAAGTGGATTTATCCCTCAACCAACATAACTAAAACAGATTATCTGGTCATTATCACATTGCTGTTTGTGGGACCTTGCTTTGTGCAAATTGGCTGCCGTGTTTCCCACATTACAACAGTGACTACACTTCAAATACTACTTCATTGGCTGTAAAGCGCTTTGCGATGTCCGGTGGTCGTGAAAGGCGCGATATAAATGCAAGTCTTTCTTTCTTTTTCTTTACCTTTACCTGAGAGGGCAAATGGAACCTCGGTTTAATGTCTCATCCGAAAGACAGCACCTCCGACAGTGCAGCGCTCCCTCAGTACTGACACTGAGAGTGTCAGTCTAGATTTTGTGCGCAAGTCTCTGGAGTAGGACTTGAACCCACAACATTCTGACTCAGAGGTGAGAGACGCAAAATCGCGGCCCTGTCTGCTCTGTCAGGTGGGCATAAAAATTCCCGTGGCACTATTTTTAAGAAGAGCAGGGGAGTTCTCCCCGGTGTCCTAGGCCAATATTTATCCCACAACCAACATCACTAAAAAACAGATTATCCGGTCATTATCATATCGCTGTTTGTGGGAGCTTGCTGTGCGCAAATTGCCTGCCGTGTTTCCTACATTACAACAGTGACTCCACTTCAAAAGTACTTCATTGGCTGTAAAGTGCTTTGGGACATCCTGAAGAATTCTATAGAAGTCCTTTCTTATCCAAGTTGAAATTATCAGTGAAAAGCTTTGGATTGTGAGGTAAATATTGTTTCTATTCATTGCAGTATAATAACTCTCTGAAGTAGGTTTCTGCAACATTTCAAGGGTTGGGCCTGTAAAACATCCAGGAGGTGCAAGAGACTTTGTAATACACTGAAGCCAAATTGTGACAGTCAGATAAAGAAGTCCAGGTTCAAACTAGTGAAAGACCAATGTAGGTCTGATGTAAGGAAGCTCTTTCTCACGCAAAGAGTGATCAACACTTGGAATATGGACTTCAAGGTAGTGGAGACAGAAACCCTGGAATCACTTAACAAACAGTGAGGTACTGTGATTTAAGAACATAAGAAATAGGAGCAGGAGTAGGCCATTCGGCCCATCTAGCCTGCTCCGCCATTCAATAAGATCATGGCTGATCTTCTACCTCCACTCTACTTTCCTGCACTATCCCTTGATTCCCTTAATATCCAAAAATCTATTGCTCTCTGTCTTGAATATACTCAACGACTGAGCCTCCACAGCCCTCTGGGGTAGAGAATTCCATAGATTCACCACCCTCTGAGTGAAGACATTTCTCCTCATCTCAGTCCTAAATGGCCGACCCCTTATTCTGAGACTGCGACCCCAGGTTCTAGACTCCCCAACCAGGGGAAACATCCTCCCTGCATCTACCCTGTCAAGCCCTATAAGAATATTGTATGTTTCAGTGAGATCATTTCTCATTCTTCTAAACTCTAGAGAATATAGGCCTAGTCTACTCACTCTCTCATCATAGGACAATCCCTCCATCCCAGGAATCAGTCTGGTGAACTGTCGTTGCACTCCCTCTATGGCAAGTATATCCTTCCTTAGGTAAGGAGACCAAAACTGTACACAATACTCCAGGTGTGGTCTCACCAGGGCCCCATATAATTGCAATAAGACGTCTTTACTCTTATACTCAAATCCTCTTGCAATAAAAGCCAACATATCATTTGCTTTCCTAATTGCTTGCTGTACCTGCATGTTAACTTTCAGTGATTCGTGTACAAGGACACCCAGGTCCCTCTGAACACCAACATTTCCCAATCGCTCACCATTTAAAAAATACTCTGCTTTTCTATTTTTCCTACCAAAGTGGATAACTTCACATTTCTCCACATTATATTCCATTTGCCATGTTCTTGCCCACTCACTTAGCCTGTCTCTATCCCCTTGAAGCCTCTTTGCATCCTCCTCACAACTTACATTCCCACCTAGCTTTGTATCATCAGCAAACTTGGATATATTACATTTGATCCCCTCATCCAAATCATTGATATAGATTGTGAATAGCTGAGGCCCAAGCACTGATCCTTGCGGTACCCCACTAGTTACAGCCTGCCAACCCTACTCTCTGTTTTCTGTCCGTTAACCAATCCTCAATCCATGCTAGTATATTACCCCCAATCCCATGAGCCCTTGGGGGAAAAATTGAGTCATGCCCCCTTTGGGGCGCTAACTTCATTGGGGCGCTACCTTTTTAAAAAATTGCGGCCCCACGGCCGAAATTGAATGGTAGCACCCCAAGAGGGAAGTGGGGCGCTACTGGAAATGCCCCGCCTCCCTCTTGGGGCGCTGCGAGGGAATATCGCAGCGCTACGTGCTGCGGTTCTGCAGGTCTTACTCCCCTTCTTAAAGGGGAGGGGCCTAGCGCAGTGCGACCCGGGGCCCAGCTGGGCCACCGGGGATCGGAGTGTCGGCAAAAGAGCCCGACACTCAAGAGAAGTGCCGGGCTCATGGAGCGCAGCTGGCACTCTGCGGGGGGGCTTCGCAGAAGGCCGGAGACGGCAAAGCGGGCAGGTTCTGGCAGACGGCCAGCAACAAAAATGGCCGCCCGGCTCCTCGTCTTTAATTAGCGCCGCCCCAGCCGCAGGTAGGCTCCCCTACCCCGTCGGACATAGCGTCCAGCAGTAAGTCAGGGGGCTCTACCGAAGATCGCGGCAGGGGCGCGAGCGGGGTGCTGCGCACGGCGATGACGTCATCGCCGGCAGCAAAGCGCCGCGGGGCGCTAACGGTTACTGCCGTCGCTAACCTCCCGCTGAATTTCGCGGGAGGCGTCGGCGGTGCCACGCCCGGGCGCTAGTTGCTTTGCGCCCTGTTAGGGCGCTAACGGGAGGCGTAAAGCAACCGAATTTTTCCCCCCTAATTTTGTATAATAACCTCATGTGTGGCACCTTACCGAATGCCTTCTGAAAATCCAAATACACCGCATCCACTGGTTCTCCCTGATCTATTCTGCTAGTTACAACCTCAAAAAACTCTAATAGATTTGTCAAACATGATTTCCCTTTCATTGATACATTGCGTTACATCGAATCTACAGCACAGAAACAGGCCATTCGGCCCAAATGGTCTATGCCAACGTTTATGCTCCACACGAGCCTCCTCCTGATTTGGGGGACTGTAGGTTATTTCTGAATGGATGAGCTAGGTGTTCCTCATCCATATCAATCTTGTGCAAATGTAAAGCTCCAGCAGGTTTATGATATCGCTTGAAGTCTGAGTAACGCAATCTGGCCTCCGCTCTTAGTTCTAACAAGAGGTAAGAGTGCTACCGACTTGGACCAAAGCTGAATAATTACATAATGGCCTAGATTTTGCTGGAGCAGGGTATCACGCGACATAGAAAACATAGAACATAGAAAACATAGAAAAATGTTCCGTGCTGCGCTTGTTAGATTTTTTTCTCACCCTTCAGCTCGAGCTGATAACAGCGTGGCAAGGGCAACGGGGCATCTGGTACCTTAGTGAATGATGGGACCAACAGTCTTTCTCCTTAACCAATGATATTTGAGGAATGAGAAAGAAACAGAGGAATGGTGGAGAAGGAAATAGGGTGAATTAGAGTCAATCAGGTACAGAAAGAGAAATAAAGAGAGGGGAAGATGATTGGATTGAGAGAGAGAAAGAAAAAGAAACAGAAAAGAACAGTAATTAAAATTTTTTTAAACTTCTTTTACTACCTGCAGGATGGAGACTCCACAGTTTTAATTGTTCCTTTTCTGGGCTGGAGAGGTTGACTGGCATTGCGGGAACATAAATCTGCTCGTTGAAAAGGTTCTTGCATTGTTAAGTACCAGCCCTAACATTCTGGGGCGAGATTAAGGGGTAATTAATGTGCAAACGCAGCAATTTCTTGAAACCCATGGGGAGGGCTGAGGTTGAGCTGCCGTTTTCGCGAGGCGAACGGCAGAGCAGCGCAAATCGTCCGGCAACTTGTGTCGATTCGCAACTTGCGGCGTATCTCTTACTTGCTGCAAGTTACTGGGCTATTTACGCACTAATAACTAGCGAGCACATTAAACACACCGTTATTTCCCAGCAAGCTCTGGGCCAATATTTTCACTGGTCTTACAAGTAACAGGAACAGATCTGTGAGACATAAGAGGGTTAAAAGGCCCTCGAAATAAAGAGTTAAACCATATCGTCTGATAATTAATCCAACTCTCACCTGCCCAAGGACTGGTGCTCGTTGTACAGCTGGGGCTCCAAAGTATGAAGACGGCTCATTGAAAGAGGCAGAGCTGCCCAGGACACGCTTGTCATATCCAATACCTGTGAAGGTCACCAAGGCAGAGTCGCCATCTTGGATGTGGATGGGGATGTTCACCTAGAGGAAAGACAGCAACCAGAAATCCAATCAGTTGGAAGACATGTGAAACCAGAAAATATTTTCAATTCAAGAAGGGGAGAGCGTGCCGCAATAGTCAATGGGTGATTGACATTCCATTCAAATACCGCATAATGCAGGACACATTCGACGGGCCAGTCAGCAACTTAAAGGGAAAGAGAGGCTGACGTTTAGGGTGTAGCTTGGTTCTGATGAAGGGTCTCCTCTCAAAATGTTAACCTGTCTTTTCTCTATTTATTTCCAGTATTTGTCTTTTTTATTTCAGACTTCCAGCATTTCTGGTTGTCTTTTTATCATCACATAATGGATTGCCAGCATGATTATAATAGGATTCATGTTAGGAATGCATGCCTCTGGTGTGGAGCCTCACCCACCTGGAGCACACGTTGGGCATGTTTCTGAACTCTTGAAACTACATAGAATAGAATTAGATAGAATTTACAGCACAGAAACAGGCCATTCGGCCCAACTGGTCTCTGCTGGTGTTTATGCCCCACACGAACCTCCTTCCCACGCCTCTTCATCTCACCCTATCAGCATATCCTTCTATTCCTTTCTCCCTCGTGTACTCATCTGGCTTCCCCTTAAATGTATCTATGCTACTCGCTTCAACTACTCCTTGAGGTAGCGGGTTCCACATTCTAACCACTCTAAGAACACAAGAATTAGGAGCAGGAGTAGGCCAGATGGCCTCTCGAGCCTACTAGTTACTCCCTGGATCCCTGATCCCTATTTTCACCTCTCATGAAACAAGCTGGCTTGCAAAATGCGTTCCTGAAGTGAAAGACCCCAAGCCCGGCGCTCATATTTGTAAAATTACCCCAAAATATCTTTAAACTTTTAATACCATGTAATCAATGTTCTCTTTAAGCTGCGTGGCCGCGTAGTGCTCTGCAACTCCCGTGCAGCCGGTTCAACGGCATTTAAATGGGGAAAACCGCACATGCGCAGTATTTTGAATGGGCCGCGCACCCAAAAAAAAAATTGAAGGGAACATTGTATGTAATATCTTTACACATCAAACACCATAGGGTAATATCTCTTCCTGTGCAAGATGGCAAGATTGTGATCTGATGGAGATAATGAGCTCTGAATAGGATCAGCCTTGGCTCCGTTTGAAACACTCTCGCCACTGTGAGGAGGTCGTGGGTTCATATTCCCACTCCAGAGACCTGAGCACATAATCCAGGCTCTGACACTGTAGTGCAGTACTGAGGGAGTGCTGCAGTGTCGGAGGTGCCATCTTTCGGATGAGACGTACACAGTACTCTAACTGTGGCCCAACCAATGTTTTGTATAAATTCATCATTACTTCTTTACTCCATCCAAGTACTTATAAAACCCAAAATTCTTCTTGCCTTTTAACAGATTGATCTACCTGCACTCAAACTTTCAAGGTATTAGGTATTTGGTCCTCTGTTCATCCATGCGCTTTGGTGTCTTTCCATTAATTGTACGCTACAATTCTTTGCTTTTCTTCTACCAAAATGTATTAGCTGTCACTTATTCACATTAAATTACATCTGCTCATTCTACTAACCCGTCTATGTCTTCTTGGAATCTTGTAAGGTCCCCCTCACTGTTTGCTAAACCTCCTACTTCACAGAATCATAGAAATTTATGGCACAGGAGGAGGCCATTCAGCCCATCATGTCTGTGCGGTCGAAAAAGACTCTCCAGCCTAATCCCACTTTCCAGCTCTTGGTCCGTAGCCCTGTAGGTTACGGCACTTCAAGTACATATCCAAGTACTTTTTAAATGTGATGAGGGTTTCTGCCTCTACCACCCTTTCAGGCAGTGAGTTCCAGACCCCCACCGCCCTCTGGGTGAAAAATTGTTTTCCTCAACTCCCCTCTGATCCTTCTACCAATTACTTTAAATCTATGCCCCCTGGTTATTGACCTCTCTGCTAAGGGAAAATAGGTGATTCCTATCCACTTTATCTAGGCCACTCATAATTTTATATACCTCAATTAAGTCTCCCCTCAGCCTCCTCTGTTCCAAAGGAAACAACCCCAGCCTATCCAGTCATTCCTCATAGCTAAAATTCTCCAGTCCTGGCAACATCCTCGTAAATCTCCTCTGTACCTTCTCTGGTGCAATCACATCTTTCCTGTAATGTGGTGACCAGAACTGCACGCAGTACTCTAGCTGTGGCCTAACCAGTGTTTTATGCAGTTCAAACATAACCTCCCTGCTCTTATATTCTATGCCTCGGCTAATAAAGGAAAGTATCCTGTATACCTTCTTAACCACCTTATCTACCTGTCCTGCTACCTTCAGGGATCTGTGGACATGCACTCCAAGGCACCTCTGTTCCTCTACGCTTCTCAGTATCCTACCATTTAATGTGTATTCCCTTGCCTTGTAAGCCCTCCCCAAATGCATTACCTCACACTTCTCCGGATTGAATTCCATTTGTCACTTTTCTGCCCACCTGACCAGTCCATTGATATCTTCCTGCAGTCTACAGCTTTCTTCCTCACTATCAACCACACGGCCAATTTTTGTATCATCTGCAAACTTTGAGTTTGTTCTCCTACATTACAACAGTGACTACAATTCAAAATTACTTCATTGGCTGTAAAGCGCTTTGGGACGTCCTGAAACTCTCATCCATGCCTTTGTTACCTCTAGACTCGACTATTCCAATGCTCTCCTGTCTGGCCTCCCACCTTGCAACCTCCATAAACTTGAACTCATCCAAAACTCTGCTGCCTGTATCCTAACTCACACCAAGTCCCGTTCACCCATCACCCCCGTGTTCGCTGACCTACATTGGCTCCCAGTCCGGCAATGCCTCGATTTAAAAATTCTCATCCTTGTTTTCAAATCCCTCCCGAGCCTCACCCCTCCCTATCCCTGTAACCACCTCCAACCCGACAACGCCCCCCCTCCCCCCTCCGAGATCTCTGCACTCCTCCAATTCTGGCCTCTTGCGCATCCCCGATTTTCATCGCTCCACCATTGGCAGCTGTGCCTTCAGCTGCCTATGCCTTAAGCTCTGGAATTCCCTCCCTAAACCTCTCCACTTCTCTCTCTCCTCCTTTAAGATGCTCCTTAAAACCTACCTCTTTGACCAAGCTTTATTGCCTTATATGGCTCGGTGTCAAATTTTGTTTGATAACACTCCTGTGAAGTGTCTTGGGACGTTATACTATGCAAGTTGTTGTTGTTGAAATCATGGAAGGTGCTATATAAATGCAACTCTTTTTTAAGAACATCTATTAAATTTTCTCTTAGCCTTCTTTTCCCCAGTGGAATGTCCCAGTATCTCAAGTCCCTTCTCAAAACTACGAGCCCCGATTTAAACCTAACCCACCCCGGATTCAGGTCGGACGCCAGTTTTACACCGCGCCCAATTTTACGTTCCATTGACTTCCTGTTTCTGCTAGGCGGGTTCGGTTAAAATCAGGCCTCATGTTTGTCATCCCTGGTATCATCCCCGTCATCTCTGCCATCATCATAATTTCAATTTCCACTTTTTCGCTGGTCTCAAGTATCAGTCTTATTTTATTTATAATCTTCAAGGAAAAAAACAAATCGGCTCTAGTTCCAATCCAGTCTTTTGCTTTCCAAATTATTCGTCATATTTTCGTCAAAGATCTACTCGTGCTGCCAGTGGAAAGCCTCACACATCAGGAGCACATAGCAGGTATTCAGCCACAAGGTCAGCACATCCCACAGGAGAAGGGCGCAATAATCTCCGTGCCCTAATTCCTGTGGGGCTCCCAACGGGCACGCTCTACACCTGGAGTGCCAATTTGTAAAATGTACCTAGTTAGATTTTGATCATCATATTTTTCCAGGAATTTTATTTCCAAATTTATGGTTTTTTTTAAAAATGCCATAATAGTTATTTCATTTCCCACAAAACTCACACGGGGACAAGAAATGTTGAGGAATAATAAACTGGAGCTTGGACAACAACTAAGACTTTATTCCTCCGTTTCATTCCCAACATTGGTGCCAAAAGTTTCAACTACCGACCAGTGTTGGTTTATACATAGGAATCATTTTAATTTTGATTCTTGTTAGCCTCGTCTTTTCATCCGAAATTTACAGTTTTAGTTTTCATAAGCAATTTAGATGTAATTTTAATTCGGTGATAAAAATACAATTCTACTCCATGACGATACATTCTTCCTCATTTTAGTTGATGAAAACAAAACCAATTTCAGCTTGTTTCATCAATATAAACTACAATCTCGTCAAGCACTTAATTGTCCCTTATATCTGTAAAAATCAGTGGAAGAGACAATGGCAAGTGGACAACATTCCACGGTGTCAGCCATGGCTCAATTGGTAGCACCCTCACCTCTGAGTCAGAAGTTTGTGGGTTCAAGTCCCACTCCAGAGACTTGAGCACAAAAATCTTTGCTGACACTTCAGTGCAGTGCTGAGGGAGTGTCGGAACGTTGCTATGTCGGAGGTGCCGTCCTACGGATGGGATTTTAATCCAAGGCCCTCTCAGGTGGACGTAAAGGATCCCATGGCACTATTTCGAAGAAGAGCAGGGGAGTTCTCTCCACAGTAGCCAAGAAAATATTTATCCCTCAACCAACAGACAGATTATCTGGTCATTATCACGTTGCTGTTTGTGGGACCTTGCTGTGTGCAAACTGGCTGCCACGTTTCCTACTACAGTGACTACAGTTGCCAACTCTTGTTGGATGTATTCCTGGAGGTTTCATCACACTTCGAAAGAACTTAATTGGCTGTAAAGCGCTTTGGGATGTCCTGAGGTCAGGAAAGGCGCTATAGAAATGCAAGTCTTTCTTTCTTTCTCTGGGTAGATACGTACCGAATAGGATTGAGCCTCGAGTGGTGAGAAAATCCACTCAATGTAAGCAGTCATCCCCGACTGGATTTCTCCATGTGGATTCAGGCACTGAAAGATGGGATGGTCGTAATTCTGTTCCTGAATGGTTTTCACGGAATCCAGCTGGATGTCATAAATCACTCGCACCGAGCCGCCATTGTACAGCTCGTAAATCTGTGTTGAGTGGGAGATACAAGGAAAGGGTTGATGTAAAAACAGAAAATGCTGGAGACACTCAGCAGGTCAGGCAGCATCTGTGAAGAGAGAAACAGAGTTAACGTTTCAGGTCGATGACTTTTCGTCAGAACTGGAAAAAAGCAGGAAATGGAACAGATTTTGCCTTTTGCCTTGAATATCTCTTAATGTCTCTTTACTTCTCCTGCCTTCTATCCTATCACAGACCTTCCCTTTTGTTCTTTCATCCCCTCCCCCCTTTTCCCAGCCCCTAAACTTGCTTTAAAATCTGTTCCATTTCCTGCTTTTTTCCAGTTCTGATGAAAGGTCATCGACCTGAAACGTTAACTCTGTTTCTCTCTTCGCAGATGCTGCCTGACTTGCTGAGTGTCTCCAGCATTTTCTGTTTTGATTTCAGATTTCCAGCATCTGCAGTATTTTCTTTTTGTATAAGGGTTGATGTACATTGCCACAGCAATTGTTTACCGGGTGCCCGCTAGCCAATTTCAGAGGGCACTAGGGTTGCCAACTCTGATTGGACGTATTCCTGGAGGTTTCATTCCACGATGTCCCAGCCTATCACTGCCCTGTCCCCCACGCTCCCGCCATTGGTCTAGCCATCACGTCCATCCTCACAGCACGCCCATCTTCCCACGCCAATTGGAAACCGAACAGTCTCTTCATGACTCAAATGGATGATTTTTGACAGTCAAACAGCTTTTTTTCCCCCCAACTCCTATATTTTCATAACTAGTAAACAAAAGTGTTTAAAGAAAATGAAACCCACCCCCACCCCGCCCCCAACAATTCTCTTAATACCCCTATGATTTTTCTCCCGAGTTTAACTTGCAGCAGTGTCCTGGAGATTAATCTTCAATTCCCGGAGACTCCAGGGCAACCCTAGAGGGTACTAAGAGTAAATCAACACAGTGTAGGCCAGACCGAGTAGGGGTGGGCAGGCTCTCTTCCCTGAAGGACCAGTTAGTGGTCCAGTTGGGTTTTTAAAAACCACAATCCAGAAGCTGTGATGGTTATTTTTCTGGCACACTAAATTACCAGATTTAGTAACTTCACTTCCACAACTTGCCACTGTGAGATTTGAACTCGTGACTTGCGAGTTGTTACTCCAGTACCGGAACCTCTAGATCATTGTCGCTGGGTAACGATCGAGAGTAGGAATCCCTGGGCTGACTGCTCCCCTCCCTGGACCAGGACACGGTGGTCAATTGCGGTCATCGTCACCTCAGCTGAGATCAGCTAACGCAACACATCGCAACCAATGTTCCCTTTAAGCTGTGCGGCCATGTGGCCGCGCAGCGGTCTGGAGGTCCAGCACAGGCTGCTCAGCGGCTTTTAAATGGAAAAACCACGCATGCACGGAAATTTGAATGGGCTGCGTTGCCCGTTAAAGGGACCGCGCCCCCAAAAAAACATTAACGGGAACATTGATCACAACACAGCCTGGGAATCAAACGCTTGGATTTTGTGGTCTAAGTGACACCATTTCATAGCAGGCAGTGCATTTATTAAAAGAGCCTTCGGGGGGTGGGGGAGGAAAATGGAGCGGAGATAAATAATTAAATGATATTGTTCAAAAAAAAATCAGCTATGTTTTCAACATTAAGCCAATGTTTTTAAATTACATTTTTTCCTTCGGAATTTACAACTGAATCTAATCCAATCCAAACGAAATATTAAATATTCAATTACCTGATCTGCAGTCAAGCATAATACAAATGTGAAATGTGCACTTACTCGCACAGGACAACAATGAATGAATTCAACTGTTGGATGCTGCAAGTAGTGCTTGGTACCTTGAGGGATGCACTCACCTGCTTGGGTGGGTTCAAAGTGCCGATACAAACGGGTGCAAACCTGTGCTGGGTGACGAGGAAGTGAATGTAGCAACGGTCTCTGGGCACTGTGATGCCGATGAAATTTAACTGGAAGGAGACAAAAAAAACAGATATGTACAATCATTTGAATTGCTGCAAGGGCAGGCATTTTTATTGGTTCGAGTTGAAGCACCTAAAGAATGGAGCTGGAGGTGAAGGGAGATAGAGGGTGCACCACCTGTAAAAAGGCATTAACTCCAATGGACACAACCAATAAAAAGCTGGGCAAATAATCTCCATGGATTAACTCGGATAAGAAAAAAACTATTGCGCAAAGGGAGACAGTGGGGGTAATTTTCAGCTTTGACACCTGGGGCTGGTAACCTGTCAGAGCGGATCGCCCGCCTATTATAGAACCTGCCCGATTTTCATCCCATTGATTGCTGTGGCTCAGTGGGGAGCACTCTCGCTTCAGATTCAGAAGTTAGTGGGTTCAAATCCAACTCCAGAGACATAAGCACAAAAAAAATCTAGGCTGACACACCAGTGCAGTACTGAGGGAGTGCTGCGCTGCACTGTCGGAGGTGCTGTCTTTCCGATGAGACGTTAAACCGAGGGCCCATCTGCACTCTCAAGTGGGCATAAAAGATTCCATGGCACCATCCCTCAACTAACATCACCAAAACAGATTATCTGGTTATTATCACATTGTTGCTTGTGGGACCTTAAATTGGCTCCTGCATTTCCTACATTACAACAGTGATTACACTTCAAAAGTACTTAATTGACTGTGAAGCGCTTTAGGACATCCTGAGGTCGTAAAAGGTACTATATAAATATAAGTCTTTTACTTTCTGTACTGAGGGACGAGACCACAACATGTGGGTCCCGTCTGCTTGTTCAGGTGGACATTAAAGAGTCCGGCGCACTATTCAAAGAAGGACAGGCGTTTTCCTGGAAACATTAGCCAATATTCCTCCTATAGCAAATACCACTAAAAAAAACAGAAACTGGCCGTGGGATGTTGTTAGCACGGCACGGCATGGCTGTGGTGTTTCAAACAAAACACTGCATCCCAAAACTGACTCACTGTGCAAAGTGCTCAGAGACAGGCGGATGATGTATAATGCGAGTATTTAGCTGCTTTTACAAAGAAAGACTTGCATTTATATAGCACCAGTCACGATCTCAGAATGCCCCAACGCGCTTTACAGTCAGTAAAGTACTTTTGATGCGTAGTCACTGTTGTAATGTAGGAAGCGTGGCAGCCAATTTGTGCACAGCAAGGTCCAATGTAACCCCTAATTTTTTTTTGGGTGCACGGCCCCTTCACAGTTTCACGCATGCGAAACTTAACATTGAAAAAGCTGGTCCCGCGCAACCCGGGACCAGCAGAGGGCTGCGCGACCGCGCAGTTATAGAGAACATTGGCAAGGTCCCACAATCAACAATGATGCTGGTTGAGGGATAAATATTGGCCAGGGCACCGGGGGAGAACTCCCCTGCTCTTCTTTGAAATAGATGGTGCCTTAGAGGGAAGGCGGGGCCTCAGTTTAACGTCTGATCAGAACAACGGCACCGCCGACAAGGCAGCGCTTCCTCAGTAATGGAAGCATCAGCCTGCATTATGTGCTCAAATCTCTGGTGTGGGGCTTGAACCCACAACCTTTTGACTCAGAGGTGAAAGTGCTGTGCACTTTCCTACTCATCATCCTGCTTATTTAGGTTCAACATTTGGAAATGATTCTAGAAAGGGTAATGGAGAGAAAAAGCCTGCAGTTCGTGAAGAAACAACTGGATGCTACAGTCAGGGGGTGTGTGAGGGGAAAGGAAAGACTTTGGGATCTCCCTGGATGGATGAATTAAGGTGGGCCAAATGGTCGCGCACATCCGTAATTGGTCTTTGGCTAGCGGACATCATGCAGCATGCACCAATGCCGGCATGTTTAGATTGGTGGTGCAGAAGATTATTCCTTTTACTGGTTCTCCCTGGAGCCAGTAATAAATGATTGGCGGCAGGACCGTGTTTGGGCAGTGAAGTCATAATGATGTCACCATGCGCGCACGCTCCAATTCTCTCCGCACTGAAGGTCTGGCACAACACCACGACGACAGAAACAACAAACTTAATTTAGATAGCGCCTTTAATGTCGCAAAACATCCCAAGGCGCTTCACAGGAGCGTTAATCAGAAAACAATTGACGGCGAGCCTCATAAGGAGATATTAGGACAGGTGACTAAAAGCTTGGTCAAAGAGGTAGGTTTTAAGGAGCGTCTTAAAGGATGTTAGAGAGGTAAGAGTTCTAGGAGGGTTGTACGGCTGGAGGAGGTTACAGAGATAGGGAGGGGCGAAGCCGTGGAGGGATTTGAAAACAAGGATGAGAATTTGTAAAATCGAGGTGCTGCCGGACAGAAGCCAATGTAGGTCAGCGAGCACTGGGGTGAACGGGACTTGGTGTGAGTTAAGATGCGGGCAGCAGAGTTTTGGATGAGCTCAAGTTTACGAAGCACTAGTTTGCACATGTGCACCAGCCAAAATGGCATGGCCAGTTTGCCCATGCACAGAATCCTAAGCCACACATTGCAGCTGGTTGAGTGGCCGCACTATCCAGAACTAAACACAAGGGAGGGGCACAGTTAGTTCGCTCTTCCAAGACCACAGGCTCTAACATAAAAGCAACTTTTGTTTCTTTCTTTCTCCTGACTGCACATCTCCAGACGGGGCAGTAGAGTAGGGAATGTTTGCCTGTAATATCAGGAGTCAGCACAGGTGATCCGGGATCCTGTCTTATACCTTGTAAGTTATATATTAATGGTCTAGGTATACTGTCCGATACTTTGTAAGTTCATAGAATCATAGAATGATACAACATAGGAGGCCATTCAGTCCATTGTGCCTGTGCTGGCTATTTGGTAGAGCTATCCAATTAGTCCCACACCCATGCTCTTTCTCCATAGCCCTGTAATTTATTTCCCTTCAAGTATTTATCCAATTCCCCTTTGAAAATTACTATTCAATCTGCTTCCACCACCCTCAGGCAGTGCATTCCAGATCCCAAAAACTCGCTGTGTAAAAAAGTGTTTCCTCATGTCGCCTCTGGTTCTTTTGCCAATCACCTTAAATCTGTGTCCTCTGGTTACCGACCCTTTTGCCACTGGAAACAGTTTCTCCTTATTTGCTCTATCAAAACCCTTCATGAGTTTGAACACCTCTATCAAATCTCCTCTTAACGTCTGCTCTAAGGAGAACAACCCCAGCTTCTCCAGTCTCTCCACACACTGAAGCCCCTCATCCATGGGACCATTCTAGTAATTGCCTTCTGCACCCTCTCCAAGGCCTTCACATCCTTCCTAAAGTGTGGTGCCCAGAATTGAACATAATACTTAGCTGAGGCTTAACCAATGATTTCTAAAGTTTTAGCATAACTTCCTTGCTTTTGTATTCTATTCCACTATTAATAAAACCAAGGATCTCAGCTTATCCCGCCACCTTCAAAGATTTGTGTACATACACCCCCAGGTCTCTCTGTTCCTGCACCTCCTTTAAAATTGTACCATTTAGTTCATATCGCCTCTCCTCATTCTTCCTACCAAAATGTATCACTTCATACTTTTCTGCGTTAAATTTCATCTGGCATGTGTCTGCCCATTTTACCAGTCTGTCTATGTCCTCCTGAAGTCTGTTACTACATTTCACAGAATCACAGAATCCCCCCAGTGCAGATAGAGGCCATTTCGGCCCATCGAGCCTGCACCGACACATATCCCACCCTATCCCCGTAACCCCACGTATTTAATCCCCCCTAACACTAAGGGTCAATTTATCATAGCCAAATCAACCTAACCCGCACATCTTTGGACTGTGGGAGGAAACCGGAGCACCCGGAGGAAACCCACGCAGACACGGGGAGAATATGCAAACTCCACACAGACAGTCACCCGAGGCCGGATTCGAACCCAGGTCCCTGGCGCTGTGAGGCAACAGTGCTAACCACTATGCCACCGTGTTACCTTTCTGAGTTTTGTGTCATCTGCAAACTTTGAAATCATGCCCTCTATACCCAATTCCAGGTCATTAATATATATAAAAAAGAGCAGTGGTCCTAATACCGACCCCTGGGGAACACCACTGTATACTTCCCTCCAGTCTGAAAAACAACTGTTCACCACTACTCTCTGCTTTCTGTCCCTTAGCCAATTTTGTATCCATGCTGCCACTGTCCCTTGAATCCCATGGACTTTAATGGGACAGTTATGTGGTAATGGTCATGGGATCCTGTAAGCTATATAATTAATGGTCAAAGGGTTTTTTTTGCATTCTCCGCCGAGTAGTTATTAGGTTGAAGAAAACCAAAGCCGAGGCCACTAACAGTAATTTTATGGAGCACACGCCATGGGAATTTCCCAGACCGATGTTATTCCGGTGCACCTGCTCCAGCGTTTGCTCAAGGAAATAGCAGTGTACAGACCTTGGCAGAGATGGCCCACTAGTATGTTTTTTTAAGTAAAACCCACTTTAAGATAAATATTTATCAACCCTCACTGTATTGCACGTGGTCATTCCTGACCTACATAATAACCTATATTTGGTACAAACTTAGAATACTTACCATCTGATGAGATTGCTTCCATTTGTCTTTTTTGCAACACAATCATATCTTATCAGAAAAAGAAAGTACTTGCATTTACATTGCGTCTTTCACGATTTTAGGTCATCCCAGAGCACTTTACAGCCAATTAAGTAATTTTGAAGTGTAGTCACTTTTTTAAAACTCGTTTATGGGATGTAGGCATCACTGCCAATGCCACCATTTATTGCCCATCCCTAATTGCCCTTGAGACGGTGGTGGTGAACCACCCTCTTGAACCGCTGCAGTCCGTGTGGTGATGGTGCTCCCACAGTGCTGTTAGGGAGGGAGTTCCAGGATTTTGACCCAGCGACGATGAAGGAACGGCGATATATTTCCAAGTTAGGATGATGTGTGACTTAGAGGTGGTGGTGTTCCAGACGCCTGTTGCCCTTGTCCTTCCAGGTGGTAGAGGTTGCAGGTTTGGGAGGTGCTGTTGAAGAAGCCTTGGTGAGTTGCTGCAGTGCATCTTGTAGATGGTACACACTGCAGTCATGGTACACCGGTGGTGAAGGGAGTGAGGGGAAAAAATTGAGTCGCGCCCCCTTTGGGGTGCTAACTTTGCATTGAGCGCCCCGAAAAAATTAGAGCCCCCGCGTCCGAAATTCATCGGTAGCGCCCCAAGAGGGAAGCGGGCGCTACTGGAAGCACCCCGCCTCCCGCTTGGGGCACTGCGAGGGAATGTCGCGCTGCGGTATTGCAGGCCTCCTCCCCTTCGTAAAGGGGAGGGGCCAAGCGCAGCGTGACCCGGGGCCCAGCTGGGCCACCAGGGATCGGAGTGCCGGCAAAAGAGCCCGGCACTCAAGAGAACTGAAATGTACTGTAAATGGAAAAACTCTCAACCCAGCTTCATCTGAATGTGTTGGACCTTGCACTCACTAACGAGGCTAAACACCGACACTTAGTGCCTTCTATTAACTGAATACCTCAGGGTAGGTCTGTGTACGCCAGGTTAAGGGATGGGCCCCTAACAGAAACCCAAGTCAGAAAGGTTGGCTGTATTTATCCGGGACCCCACCACCCCCCCCCCCCCCCCCCTGCCGACATCCAGCAAAGAGAGGTAGCAGACCTGTATGCTATAAGTCAGTAGTCCCATCAGCACAGTAGCAGGAAATGCTTCCATCATGGCAAAATCTAACCTGCGACAGAATCAAACACAAATCTTGCACAAAAACCCTTCAGTTAGGGTTGTCATCCCTCCCGGGTTGTCCTGGAGTCACCAGGGATTAAAGATTAATCTCCCGGACACTGCTGCGAGCAAAATCCTGGAGGAAAATGATAGGGGTGTTAAAAAAATATTAGAGATGGGAAAAATGCTGTTCAAGAATCATCAAACTGGGTAACGAAGAGTCTGTTTGCTTTCCAATTGGCCGCGGGAACACAGTGCGCTGCAAGAATGGGTGGGATGGGGAAACCAATGGCGGAAGCATGGGGGCGGGGTGGTTGGAGGTGGGAAGTAATGTGATGAAACCTCCCGGAATATGTCCAACCAGTGTTGGCAACACTACCTTCAGTTGAAGTGACGTCTTGGAACATAGTGGAATAAGCTGGGGTTGAAAGCCAAATGGAGGCCATCAGCTTGGGAGACTTCATCTCAGCCAAGAAAGTCTCCAAAACCATATGGCCTTCAAATTCCTCAGGGATTCCACCGGTCTCCTGATGTAACTCTGCTGAGAGAGCGACAGATTATGAGGGCTTTTGATAGAGTAGATAAGGCGAAAGTGTTTTCACTGGCAGGAGAGTCGGTAACCAGAGGACACACATTTAAGATAATTGGCAAAAAAGCCAGGGGGAGATGAGAATTCTTTTTGCGCAGCGAGTTATGATCTGGAATGCACTGCCTGAAAGTGGGGTGGAAGAAGATTCAATAGAAACTTTGAAAAGGGAATTGGATATACTTAAAAAGGAAAATTTTTCAGGGCTATGGTGTAGAATTCGCAATATTATCGCGATTTTATAAATAAGGAGGAGACACATAGTTTCGTACAAACAGCTTTATTTCAGCAGAATGCTGTCAGGTTTTCAAAGTGGACACAAGCAGCCTGTAAAATGGCCGCCACGCCTCGTGGCAGAACATTCTAGACTTTTCGATGAGCAGACAAGATGGCGTTCCAATAAACATTTGTGCGAGATCGGACAAGACTCAGCACATTTGAGATAATCACAAGACATAATGGGTTTGCATTTTACACATAAATACTGGAATCGGTCTCCCAGGTGCAAATAAGGGCTATTGTACCAAGCGATCAAGAACCCATCCAAAGACATTAATATGCAAAATCCCCACGACTCTACGATGAGAGAGCCATTTGCGGGTAGTTACAGAAACATTTGGAAGCCCCAAAAGCCCTCCAGGGAGAATACTGACCGGTTACACAATGGGAGAAGTATTAACGGGTACTCAGGCAGTTACAAGTATCACCGAAACCCATTAAAACGGAGATCACCCTATACAAGAAATTTGGGCGCCAAAACCCTGACAAAAGAAAAGACATTAAGATTGGGCGGGAAAAGAGGAATCACAGCACTATAACTGTAAAGGTACAACCGTCCATCTGTCTCTTGGATCCTGATTCTTGCTGCTCGACTTGCTAGAAGACTTTTGAACTTTCTGATCCGCCAGGATCAACCTCGTGGCTTGCCGCGAAGATCTGTGTGGAACTGGGCTGTGAAGCCTTGAAACGGGCACACCATCCCGAGAAGTCGGTAAACGGTGTTGGAACCGAAGGCCCGAGATGAGATGAGATGAGATGAGAAGAGAAGAAGACGACCATACGTATCGCCACGGTCAGTAAGCCCCGACCGCGCCTGTAGGTCAAATAAACATTTTCCTTGCCCAGGAAGACTAGTTTTACAGAACTGGCATCGGAAGACCATTCTTCGAATTTTATCGCATCGGTCTGAGGGCACAGGAAGACTCTTCTTTGAGTAGTGTCGGAACTCCGAGGACAACACAGATCTTCATGACAGCAGACGGTCCAGCCTGCTAGCCGGAGCAGAAACGAGTAAACAAGTGGGGTACAGAGACCCCTGATCAACACGTGGGTGGTCAGGTGCTGCGGTAAAAACATCCGAGCAGAGTTTCGGAATTCTCCGAGTTATCACGAGTGGTGAGCATGAGTCTCGATCCTACAAATCTAGTTTAGGTCAGGTATTGATAGGGGAGGGTTTAAGTTTTAAGGATAATTGTAATGTGTGCCCCCTTTTACGATGTGCCGTGCGCTCCTCGTTTCCCTAAAATTAGTTACATGACTGCGTGTAAGATTGTACTGTCATTAATCTGTGCTTATGACATGTATTTCGTAATCTTGAATAATATGCAATAAAGATTTTCCATTTCGCACTATTCAACCGGGTCTACCTGAGTTTTCTCTGCATTATTGCTCTTGCATCTAAGTCCAGTGTCAGAACCGTAAGGGCGAGTGGGTCGAACCACTCACAGGTGTCTAGTGCTACCAGGCTGGCTGGAGACCAGAACAGGCAACAAGGCCTAACCTCGCACTAGCACCCAGGCTAAGCACAGAGCCTCAGGCGTGTCACACGATGCAAAACCCTTACAATGGGGAAAGAACAGGGGAGTGGGACTAATTGGATAGCTCTTTCAAAGAGCCAGCACAGGCATGATGGGCTGTATGGCTTCCTTCTGTGCGGTACGATCCTATGAAGATGCCCCCACCGAAAATGATGAGACCTGATTGTGCTCGGTCTCCAGTGTTTGCAGGAGTTTCCTGATTGCCTTGCAAAGGACGGAAGCTAAGGGCAGGGATTCCCTATGTCGGGCATTCCCGTTCCTTAGGCTGGATTGGGTCCGAGCATATTAGTGGAGGCGGTAACGCCAAGTGTGTTGAGGCCTACCACCCACCACAGGCCAGATGTGAGCCCCACCAGTGGAGTCCAGGCCAAGCAAGTAGCCTCAACTCTCGTAGAGAGCAAATTTTCCTCCCAAAGAGAGATCAGCCCTCTTGCATGGTTGGGGTAGGGGGGGAAACCTGACTAATCCCTCCATCCTAGCAGGCAGGAGACACATTTCTGGGTGCATGGGGCAGACGGGTGGCCAGAGATGTGCCCAAAGTGGTACATCCACCTGCCTGTCCCATGCTAATTAGGGGCCGGTGGGGTCAGAGCTAGAGGTCACCAGCAGGCATGACCCAGCACAATCACCAGGATTGAGTCCTGAGGAATTTGGGCCATATGTAAAAAGAAAGACTTGCATTTATATAGCGCCTTTCAGGACCTTAGGACGTCCCAAACGGCTTTACAGCCAATGAAGTACTCTTTGAAGTGTCGTCACTGCTGTAATGTAGGAAACGCAGCATCCAATTTGCGCACAGCCAGGTCCCACAAACAGCAATGTGATAATGACCAGATAATCTGTTTTAGTGATGTTGGTTGAGGGATAAATATTGGCACAGGAAGTAGGAAAACACTTTAGAAACCAGCAAAAGTGAATCCACCAGCAAAAGGAATGAAAAAGGCACGCCTCTTTATCACAAGTGAAACAAACAGGTCCGGAGCAAATCAGATTAAAATCAAGAAAATGACAATATTGTACTCAGACCAATAATATTCCTAGACAAGGCGTTGCCCTACTTTTGTCACAAGCTATAGAGAAAGCAATGACAGAATGTCTATCCCTCACCCTGAGAGTCCTGACTCACCATGTGAAGATGTAAAGATATTACCTGCCTTGTGAAGGCAGTCAAGAAAAATTACAAAACATCATGAACAATCTTCTAAAACATGATGTAACATTAGTCATTGGTGACGTGAGCACAAAGCTTTCAGTCAAAATGGATCCAGGATTGTAAAATATAAACTGTCTGCAATTTTGGGCTGTTGCCCATTGGTTAAGAAATAGGACCTTGAGTAGCCAATATTAGAACATAAGACCATAAGAAATGGGAGCAGGAGTAGGCCATTCGGCCCTTCAAGGCTTCTCCACCATTCAATAAGATCATGGCTGACCTTCTACCTCAACTCCACCTTCCCGCATTATCCCCGTATCCCTTGATTCCATTAATATCCAAAAATCTCTCGATCTCTGCCTTGAATATACTCAACGACTGAGCATCCACAGCCCTCTGGGGTAGAAAATTCCAAAGATTCACCACCCTCTGAGTGAAGAAATTTCTCCTCTTCTCAGTCCTAAATGACCGACCCCTTATTCTGAGACTGTGACCCCTAGTTCTAGACTCCCCAGCCAGGGAAACATCCTCCCAGTATCTATCCTGTCAAGCCCTGTAAGAATTTTGTATTTCAATGAGATCACCTCTCATTCTTCTAAATTCTAGGGGATATAGGCCTAGTCTCCTCAATCTCTCCTCATAGGACAATCCCCCCATCTCAGGATTCAGTCTGGTGAACCTTTGTTGCACTCCCTCTATGACAAGTATATCCTTCCTTAGGTAAGACCAAAACTGTACACAATACTCCAGGTGTGGTCTCATCAGGGCCCTATATAATTGCAGTAAGACATCTTTACTCTTATACTCAAATCCTTTTGTAATAAAGGCTAACATACCATTTGCTTTCCTAATTGCTTGCAGTACCTGCACGTTAACTTTCAGTGATTCGTGTACAAGGACACCCAGGTCCCTCTGAATGCCAACATTTCCCAATCTCTCACCATTTAAGAAATATTCTGCTTTTCTATTTTACCTACCAAAGTGGATAACTTCACATTTCTCCACATTATATTGACCTCAATCCTTGGCTCCTGCCATTGTAACATGTTCAGTCACTGTTGAGGGGCAACTGTTTATCCCCATAGCCCTCATTAGTGGGCAGTATTTGTAGAATATGGCCTCAAATCTGGTCTCCTTTGAAAACTCTTCCAATTATAGGGCTTTATCGCATTCAATGTGAAACAAATCACTCCCTGGCGGTAACACAAACTGATCCTTACCAAAATTTCACGGCCGTGGGAAAGTTTCAGCAGAACGGGGATCCGATCGGTGCCTATAAATTCATGCCTGAGAAAAGGAGAGAACATTTAAAATATAGAGAATTCGATTCAATTATACACATCAAGCCCAACCCTCTGAGTACCTGGCTTCGATTTGCTGGCCCAAATTTATCATAAAAAGAAAAAGGTTATTAAGCACAACAAGGTCCCACAAACAACAATGGGCAAGATGGGGCAAATGGCCTCCTTCTGTGCTGTGAATTTCTATAAATTTCTATGATAATCACCAGATCATCTGTTTTTAGTGATGTTGGTTGAGGGATAAATATTAGCAAGGACACCGAAATAGTGCCATGGGATCTTTTACATCCAGAGGGCAGACGGGGCCTCGGTTTAATGTCTCATCTGAAAGACACCCACCTCCGCCAGTGTGGCGCTCCCTCAGTGGGACTTGAACGCACAACCTCCTCTAATTCTGCTCTCTTGAGCATCCCTGATTATAATTGCTCAACCATTGGTGGTCGTGCCTTCTGTTGCCTAGGCCCTAAGCTCTGGAATTCCCTCCCTAAACCTCTCCGCCTCTCTACCTCTCTTTCCTCCGTTAAGACACTCCTTAAAACCTACCTCTTTGACCAAGCTTTTGGTCACCTGCCCTAATTTATCCTTATGTGGATTGGTGTCAAATTTGTTGTCTTAAAATACTCTTGTGCAGCGCCTTGGGACGTTTTACTACGTTAAAGGCGCTATATAAATACAAGTTGTTGTTGTTGTTCTGACCACTGAGACACAGCTGACACCGAACTAGGGTGTCTGACATGCCCAGAAACCCATCGCCGAGCTTAAGTGTCTTCAAACCAAACTCCTGAGATATTCACACAGGAAGTTTCCTTTTGCCTGATATGCGGTGCACATTCTTTCCCAGTAGAGACCCATCCCACTTACCCAAGTCCAGAGAAATGAGGTGAAGGCTGGCAACAGTCAAGGTTTAGGGATACCCAAGTGTGCGCAAAGGTACTGCTTTATTTTAACTGGTTGATATCGTGCAGTCTACCAGCGCAGAGCATTGGTAAGCTTCCTGCTGCTTATGCAGTCAGGACCACCCGAACCATTGGAGCGCGGCTTGAAGGGTTATCTGGAACTGAGTGAGAAGAATCCCAGCAATCTGTGACAGATCTACCTGCGCCATGTCCTATCAGTGAGCCAGGCCGGCTGGTTAATCATCAATACTGCTCCCTAAACCTCGCCGCATCTTTACCTCTCTCTCCTCCTTTAAGATGCTACTTCAAACCGACCTCTTCGACAAAGCTTTTGGTCACCTAATATCCCTTTATGTGGTTCAGTGTCAAATTTTGTTTGGTAACACTCCTGTGAAGCGCCTTGGAACATTTTACTACATTAAAGGTGCTATATAAATGCAAGTTGTTGTTGTTGGAGTAGCATGTACCTGCCTGAATCAGGCATTGGATTACTGAGTTTACCACAGACTGAGAGGCAGGTCATCTTGGGAGTCAATTGATCCCAAAGAGATAGCGATCACCTCCTCCCCTAAAGGATAGTCATTAGTTGGCCATGCTGGAGTACAGGTAACAAAGGAATCAAGAATTAACTACATAATCATGTCCTACATGAGCTAACCACTAAACAGATTATCTGGTCATTATCACATTGTTGTTTGTGGGAGCTGATGTGGGAGTGCAAATCGGAACAGAGTGTTAAAGCTGCGAGTTTGGTGAGTGAGGGAGTGAATCTTAAAGGTTAATCACTTTTTTTTAATAAAATCTAGTCTTGTGTGCTTGCAATTAGCATTTAACAAAAATTTAAATTTACTGTTTCAAGTTTTAAGTTTCTTCCAGGCTTGGGCAGGGCTAAACAAGCTCTGGGTTGGAGAGCAGGTGAGAGTAATTAATGAATTAACTGGTCTAATCTGGTTCTGTAACTACCAGAGAGTTCACTTATTTAAATCTCAGCAGTATAAATAAGGGAGGCTAGAGTGTAGATTGGAACAGAGTGATAAGCTGGTAGGGAGGGTGACTGAGTGATTTCTTTTTCTATCTTTGTCAGCTTCCAGGCGAGCAGGAGCTAAAAAGCTGCACAAGAGGGGACAGAGAACCAACGGGAGTTTGGCTCTGTGACACCCCCCAACCGCATCTGGAGAAAAATAAAAGTGCGGTTTAAACAGAGTGCTGCGAGTTGGGAATTGGTTCTTACTTTACACCAAGGAAAGAATCCGAGAGCAGGAGCAATCAAACAACAACAACTGTGAAACCGCTAAAGTGACGTCAGGTTCAGGAGATGGTTCTGTGATAGTAGATTGGCGGTTAGGATCAGATCAGCCATGATCTTATTGAATTGGCCTACTCCTGCTCCTATTTCTTATGTTCTTATATTCTTATGTCATAACCAGGGAAGGAGCTGATTGGTAAGTAGGACCTGGTGAGTATTTCTACAGTCCAGTTGTTAAAGTAAAAGTAAGGTCTCCAGTTTAGAGTAAGTAGTGTTTTAAAGGAAGTAAGGTCCCTAGTGTATTTAATATTCTTTAATTTAAAGGAAGTAAAAGGAGTAAATTAAGGGTCGGGCAGGGCAGCTCGGCAGTGTGGAGTGCTCCTCCTGTGCTATGTGGGAAGTCAGGGACACTTTAGGTGTCCAGGGTGAACACATGTGCAGGAAGTGTCTCCAGCTGCTGCAGCTACTCGAAATCTGCGTTTTGGAGCTGGAGCTGCGGCTGGAGTCACTGTGGAGCATCCGCGAAGCTGAGATCTTTGTGGATAGCACGTTTAATGAGGTGGTTACACCGCAGGTAAAGAGTGCACAGGCTAAAAGGAAATGGGTGACCATCAGACAGAGTAAAAGTACTAGGAAGGTAGTGCAGGAGTCCCCTGGGTCAATCTCCCTCTCCAACAGATTTTCTGATACAAAATATTCATTGTGTTTTTGCCATCTCCATATTTCCCACCATTAATTTCCTGGTCTCATCCTCTAAGGGACCAACATTTACTTTAGCCACCCTTTTTCTTTTTTTTTTTGGTTGGTTAGCTGGGCAGAACAGTGGCAAATGGAATTTAACCCTGAAAAGTGTGAGGTGATGCATTTTGGGAGGACTAACAAGGCAAGGGAATACACAATGAATGGTAGGACCCTAGGAAGGACAGAGGATCACAGGGACCTTGGTGTGCATGTACATAGATCTCTGAAGGCAGCAGGACAGGTAGATAAGGTGGTTAAAAAGGCATATGGGATTCTTGATTTCATTAGCTGAGGCATAGAATATAAGAGCAGGGAGGTTATGATGGAGCTGTACAAAATGCTAGTTAGGCCACAGCTGGAATACTGTGTGCAGTTCTGGTCGCCACACTATAGGAAGGATGTGATTGCATTGGAGAGGGTGCAGAGGCGATTCACCAGGATGTTACCTGGGCTGCAGCGCTTCAGCTATGAAGAGAGACTGGACAGGCTGGGGTTGTTTTCCTTAGAGCAGAGAAGGCTGAGGGGGGACCTGATTGAGGTGTACAAAATTATGAGGGGCACAGATCGGGTAGATAGAAAGGAACTTTTCCCCTTTGTAGAGGGGTCAATAACCAGGGGGCATAGTTTCAAGGTAAGGGGCAAGAGGTTTAGAGGGGATTTGAGGAAAAGCTTTTTCACCCAGAGGGTGGTTGGAATCTGGAACTCACTGCCTGAAAGGGTGGTAGAGGCAGGAACCCTCACAACATTCAAGAAGCATTTAGATGAGCACTTGAAATGCCATAGCATACAAGGCTACGGACCAAGTGCTGGAAAACGGGATTAGAATAGACGGGGCTTGATGGCCGGCACAGACACGATGGGCCGAAAGGCCTCTTTCTGTGCTGTACAACTCTGACTCTATGGAGCTTGCTGTGTGCAAATTGGCTGCCGCATTTCCTGCATTACAACAGTGACTACGCTTCAAAATTACTTCATTGGCTGTAAAGCGCTTTGGGACGTCCTGAAGTCGTGAAAGGCGCTATAGAAATGTCAGTCTTTTTTTTTTCACAGACTAATGTACTCAAGACTTGCCATAGATCAAAGGCTCAAAGGGACCCCAAACCACCAAGGGCTTGCCATGGGCATCCAGCCTGAAAGGGTTTGTCCAAGGCCAATTCCCTTTTGGAACTTATCGTGGGCCAGTAGTGTCAAGGGGCTCGGCATGGACCAATGATCTAATGTTTAAAGTACCATAAATGAATTTCTGTTCTCCACAATTTCAACCCAGATAGCAAAGACCTGTGATGGTTACTTTGATGTGTGAGCTTATAACTATCTCAGATTAGAATAAAACTTTAAACTCCAAGGTGTGTAGTTATCAAGAACTTTAGAACATGAACACGGTTCCAAAATTTTAACTCTTTCTCTTTCATATAATTAACATCGATATAATTCATCCAGAGTTAAAGCCTTTGTGTAACACTGTTTTACAGCAAGAGATCTTGGACTCACTTGAAATATGATTGTTGGATATTGTCATATATCCCTATTGCCCTTATGTGGAGGTATTATTGGACACTTTTATACATCCTTTGCCTCTCATACAAGTTTGACGTATAGGAAACATTGAAACTTCTGGTTAATACTCTTTATTAAATCAAGCCAGTGACATAATAAAAGACAACTCCTTACATGCAGTGACCTCATATAACGATTACAATCACTGAAGTATCAACAACAACTTGCATTTATATAGCGCCTCTAACATCCCAAGGTGCTTCAGAGGAGCGTTATCAAACAAAATTTGACACCGAGCCACTTAAGGAGATATTAGGACAGGTGACCAAAAGCTTGGTCAAAGTGGTAGGCTTTAAGGAGGAGAGAGAGATGGAGAGGTTTAGGGAGGGAATTCCAGAGCTTAGGGCCCAGGTAGCTGAAGATGCGGCTGCCAATAATGGAATGATGAAAGTCGAGGATATAGCGTTAATATATATATTTTACATTAACAAAAGTTTATTATGGCTATTCTACCTGGTGCACCTATACTTACAATGATATTTACAAATTGTAGGACATCCTTATAGATTTCAGTACTTTAGAGGGCTTGAGCATCTTAACGAATATTATTTTCTTCGAGTTAATTTGCTGCGAAACTACCTTTGCTGAAGATTGGAAGTACTTGTGCAGGTCATGATTGTAAGGTTTGCGCTGCGCTGCAGGAAACCAACTCACACATAGGTTCTCCACTCGACCTCTAGCCTTAATAGCAGACTTACCTGTAAGTGAGTTGAATGGTTTCTCGCTGTCCAGGAAACAGGCTTCCAGATTTTGGTTCCACGGTAAAGAGCCGATTGTCCTCGATCCTCATCTCGTGCAGCTCGGTGGGGTTGAATTCTCCGGTCTCTGCCCAGTACTCCAGGTCCAGCTGTTGGTCCACTGGAAACAAAAAGGCCCTTGGCAAGGTAACAGGAGCAAATCAAAGAAAAAATAATCATTAACCTCCAGGCTGTAAGCTCAGAATATAAAGAAGTAACCCACTTGTGCTCTTGTTTTTCACCACCCTGCTCAACGAAGAATCATTATAGAATCATACAGCCCAGAAGGAAGCCATTCGGTCCATCCTGCCTGTGCTGGCTCTTTGAAAGAGCTGTCCAATTAGTTCCATTTCCCCCTGCTCTTTCCCCATAGCCCTGCAAATGTTTCCTTTTTAAGGTGTATATCCATTTTCCTTTTGAAAGTTATTATTGAATCTGCTTCCACCACCCTTTCAGGCAGCGCATTCCAGATCATAAGTCGCTGCGTAAGATAAATTCTTATCTCCTCCTGGTTCTTTTGCCAATTATCTTACATCTGTGTCCTCGATCCTCCTGCCAATGGAAACAGTTTCTCCCTATCTACTCATCTAAATCCTTCCTATTTTCGAACTCGATCCAAACCCTTCATCATTTTGAACACCAAATTAATAACAACAACAACAACTTGCATTTATGTAGCACCTTTAATGTAGCAAAATGTCCCAAGGTGCTTAACAAGAGCGATATCAGTAAAAATATTTTTGACACCAAGCTACGTAAGGAGTTATTAGGACAGATGACCAAAAGCTTGGTCAAAGAGGTAGGTTTTAAGGAGCATCTTAAAGGAGGCGAGAGAGGTTTAGGGAGGGAATTCCAGAGCTTAGAGCCCAGGCAGCTGAAGGCACGGCCGGCAATGGTGGAGCAATTAAAATCGGGGATGTGCAAGAGGCCAGAATTGGAGGAGCACAGAGATTTCAGAGGGTTGTAGGGCTGGAGGAGGTTACAGAGATAGGGAGGGGGCAAGGCCATGGAGGAATTTGAAATCAAGGATGAGGATTTTAAAATTGAGGCGAAGCCAGTGTAGGTCAGCAAGCACAGGGGCGATGGGTGAACAAGACTTGGAGCGAGTTAAGATACAGGCAGCAAAGTTTTTGATGAGCACAAGGGCAACACAGTGGCATAGTGGTTAGCACTGTTACCTCACAGCGCCAGGGACCCGGGTTCGAATCCGGCCTTGGGTGACTGTCTGTGTGGAGTTTGCACATTCTCCCCGTGTCTGCGTGGGTTTCCTCCAGGTGCTCCGGTTTCCTCCCACAGTTCAAAGATGTGCGGGTTAGGTTGATTTGGCTATGATAAATTGACCCTTAGTGTTAGGGGGATTAAATACGTGGGGTTACGGGGATAGGGTGGGATATGTGTTGGTGCAGGCTCGATGGGCCGAAATGGCCTCTATCTGCACTGTGGGGATTCTGTGATTCTGTGAAGTTTATGTAGGGTGGAAGATGGGAGGCCGGACAGGAGAGCGTTGGAATAGTCAAGTCGAGAGGTAACAAAGGCATAACAAATAACTAAAACTGTACCTTCCATAAACATGAGATGTTTTTCTATTCTCAAGGAACTCGTCCAGCTGCCTATAAAGGCCTGTAGTGAAAATACATACTGACCACACAGCCTGGCAGTCTGTTCCAGAGGTCAATGACTTTCTGCGAAAAGAAATGCTGCCTGGATTCTAACCTAAATGTTTTGAGGTATTTTGTACTGATTCCCCAAGTCCTCCCCTCCACTCTCTATTTAGCAAAACATATAATAGAAACATGCATGAAGTTGCAAAGTGTATGTGTATATTCTCACACTGCAAAGTTGGCAGATTCATCAGCAAAATATTGAAAAATTGATATTCGCTGTGCATTTTCTTTGTACAATCTTTAATCATTGAGATTTTTTTTTCTTCCCCACAATGTGTGCTGTTTATTTAAAACTCCTCTTCGTTTAACTTATTTTCTCTCCTGTGTCTCTGTTACCGCGTGCTAACGGTGAACAAAATGGTAGGTGGGAACAACCTCTTCAGTCAACGCCACTTTCAGCTGGTCACCAAGAGGCATGGATGCCCCACAGAGGGTACCACTGAGGTCAGGAACTTTGACACGCTGCCCCCTAAACATTATTTATTTAATTCCTAAACCGTCACAGGAAACACAAAAAAAACAACATTGTCAGTAACGTCAGCTTTTGGATGAGACTTGTTAAAAAAAAAAACGACGCCACCTCTGCCTGCTCAGGTGGCTTTTAAAGATCGTGCAACACTATTTGAAGAACAGCGGAACAGTTTTCCCGGTGTTCTGGCCAACATTCCTCCCTCAACCAAACACGACTAAAACCGGATTAACCGGTCATTTGACATCACTTTTTGTGGGGCCGTGCAGTGTGCAGGTTGACTGCAGCATTTGCTTCCACAACAAGAGACTAGACTTCTAAAAAGCAATTTGTTGGGTGTGAAGTGCTTTGGGATGTCCTGAGGACATAAAAGAATTTTTTTAAAAGACTTTCATTGAAGTACTTTTTTGAAGTGTAGTCACTGTTGTAATGTAGGAAACACAGCAGCCAATTTGCGCACAGCAAGCTCCCACAAACAGCAATGTAATAACGACCAGATAATCTGTTTTAGTGATGTTGAGTGAGGGATAAATATTGGCCAGGACACCCGGGATAACTCCCCTGCTATTTTTCAAAATAGAGCCATGGGGTCTTCTATGTCCACCTGAGAGGGCAGATGTAGCCTCGGTTTAAAGTCTCATCCAAAAGTCGGCACCTCCGACAGCGCATCATTCCCTCAGTAGTGCACTGGAGTGTCAGCCTGGATATTTGTGCTCAAGTCTCTGGAGTGGGACATGTCAAAGTGCTACATAAATTCAAAGTGCTACATAAATGTAAGCTCTTTCTCTCCTTAACCATGTGAAGCACTTATTCCTCGAGATTCCCTCTCCTTTCAGTGAAATTAAACCTGTATGTTTTCGAAATTCTGCTTTCTTGTGACGTAACAGTGTGCGGAAATTAGCACTTTTATTTTCTAGAATTCGATTACACAAGTTCATTTTTCTCTTCCCTCCCTGTTGCGGTGGTACCTACCAGTTGACGGGCATCATCTCCTTGTTCTCTATCATTAGCAGAACAATGGATGGATCTGAGCATATGGGCGCTGCTCCAAAGTTGAAGTCCACCATCACTGGGGTAGACACTGAGGGGCATCGACTTATGCTATAAGGAAAACAGAAAAGACTGTGGGCCGAATCTGGGGAAAAAATGTTCTTTTCACGACGCACGTTGTTATTAATGGGTAAATCGGCCAGCACAGCAAGTTCAGGGGATGAATAGATACGCCGCGAGTTGTGAATCTCTGGAACTTGCCGGTCGATTTGTGCCACTCCGCATTTGTCTCGCACAAAATGCAGCTCTCCCTCAACCTCCTCGTTAGTTTTAAGAACTTACTGAATTTGCACGTTAATTGCCGATTAAACTCGCCACAGAAAGTTAAGGCTCATAATTAACAGTGCAAGTACCCTTTTTAACAATGATAATTGTTAATGCAATGCCAATCAACCTCTCCGGCCCAGAAAGGGAACAATTTAAACTGTTGAATCTCATTCCTGCAGGTAGTAAATTCTTCTTAGAGATTTTTAAAAAGTAATATGTTTTTTCTTACTTTTCCTATCTTTCACTTTTTTCTCTCTTTTAAACCAATCTTTCTTTTCCTCTCTTTATTTCTCTTCCTGTACCTGATTTGACTCTAATTCACCCTATTTCCTTCTGTCATTCCTGTTTCTTTCTCAATCCTTAAATCTCATTTTGTTAAGGAGATAGACTATTGGTCCCATCGTTCTCCAAGGTCCCAGATGCCCCGTTGCCCTTGCTGCGCTACCAGCTCGCACTTCCAGCAAGATACGCCGGAAATTATATTTGAGCTGAAGGGTGCAGGAAAAGGTCTAACTAACACCGCATGCCCTGCTCCTGCAAGATTTGGCCCTATATTTGAGAAACTTGGAGACGTTGAATATACAACACCTGGAATACAAAGGGGTGGAAGTTATGCTACAGGTGTATGACCAGAGCGGGAGTAATGCATTCAGTTCTGGACACCGCACCTCAGGAAGGATATACTGGCCTTGGAGGGGGTGCAGCGCAGATTCACCAGAATGATAACGGGGCCAACAGGATTAAATTATGAGGATATGTTGCATAGACTAGGCTTGTATTCCCTTGAGTATAGAAGATTAAGAGGTGATCTAATTGAGGTGTTTAAGATGATTAAAGGATTTAATAGGGTAGATAGAGAGAAACTATTTCCTCTGGTGTGGGAGTCTACATACATCAGAGAACAATATTGAAATTTGCTGCGACACCAAATTGCGGAGTATGGGAAATTGTGACAAAGGACTGTGAATGACAGCAGGGTATGGAAAATTGTGAAATGCTAGCAGGTTGAGTAGACAGGTAGCAGATGCAGTTCAATGTAGAGAAATATGAATCATAGAATCGTACAGCACAGAAGGAGGCCATTAGGCCCATCGCTGCTGTGCCGGCTCATTGAAAGATTATATCCAATACCCTTTTTGAAAGTCACTATTGAATCTGCTTCCACCGCCCTTTCAGGCAGTGCATTCCATTCATTACAACTCGCTGCGTAAAAAAAATTCTCCTCATCTTCCCTTGTTGTTTCCCCTGGCTGGAGTGTCGAGAACTAGGGGGCATAGTCTCAGGATAAGGGGTAGGCCATTTTAAGACCGAGATGAGGAGGAATTTCTTCACTCAGAGGGGTGTGAATCTTTGGAATTCTCTGCCCCAGAGGGCTGTGAAGGCTGAGTCTTTGAGTATATTCAAGGCTGAGATAGATACATTTTTGGACTCTAGGGGAATCAAGGGATATGGAGGTCGGGCGGGAAAGTGGAGTTGAGGTTGATGATCAGCCATGATTTTATTGAATGGCAGAGCAGGCTCGAGGGGCCATATGGCCTATTCCTGCTCCTATTTCTTATTTCCCCTCTGGGTCTTTCAGCAATTACCTTAAATCTGTGTCCTCTGGTTACCGACCCTCCTGCCACTGAAAACAGTTTCTCCTTGTCTGCTCTATCAAAACCCTTCATAATTTTGAACACCTCTATTAACATTCTCTGCTTTAAGGAGAACAACCCCAGATTCTCCAGTCTCTACAGATAACTGGAGTCCCTAGTACCATTCTAGTAAATCTCCTCTGCACCCTCTCCAAGGCCCTGAAGTTCTTTGAAGTAATACGTTTTTAACAACCAACATTAGAATGTAGGAACAAAAACCCATTAAATTCAACCTGCCATCTGGGACCTCTTTCAAGCCTTATCTGTCTATTTCCTCGGTTGTTCTTCATGTGTTTGGGGCATGTTTTTTCTCACCTGTGTCTGGTTGGCACCCGATACAACAGCTCGCCATCTGTGGGATCGCGCTGCAGGTACTCGTTGAGCGTGTCCAGCGAGAAGAGTCGCCAAAGCTGCTGCTTGCTGATGCCAGTTATGCTCCCCAGGCAACGAGCATCCGAGATGAATATCATTGGATACACGCCGTCTACTGTCACGCAACACAAAGGCTTTTCCTCCTCGCTCATATCAGGTTCCAGCACTGAAAGCATTACACAAATGCATAACAGTTAAGATCATTTGAACTATGTAGTAGACACGCTCTCATCGCGGTCCAGGACTTGAGCTGACACTTTAGAGTCAGAAGGTCAGGGGTTAAAGTTCCACTCCAGAAACTTGGGGACATAATCTAGGCTGACATTCCAGTGCAGTAGTGAGGGAGTGCTGCGCTGTCGGAGGTGCCGTCTTTCGCATGAGACGTTAAACCGAGGCCCAGTCTGCCCTCTCAGATGGACGTAAAAGATTCCACGGCACTATTTTGAAGAAGAGCAGGGGAGTTATCGCCGGTGTCCTGCGCCAACATTTATCCCGCAACCAACATCACTAAAACAGATTATCTGGTCATTTATCACGTTGCTGTTTGTGGGACCTTGCTGTGTGCAAATTGGCTGCCATGTTTCCTACATTACACCAGTGACTACACTTCACAAAGTATTTCATTGGCTGTAAAGCGCTTTGGACATCCTGAGGTCGTGAAAGGCGCTTTATAAATGCAAATTTTTTTAATTATTATTTTTCTATTTCACACATCACACATCCTTGACAGCTCTCATTAAGGATGCTAATTAAGGACAAATTAGGGGCAATTTTGTGCTGTAGGCCCATACCTACTAGGAACTAGATTAAGTGGACCAAATGCATTTCGCACATGAACCTTACAGCCAAAGGACACACAGTTTTATCCTTTCAGTCTGGATCAAATTTGGAGCAAAGTCCCCTAAGAACATAAGAAATAGGAGCAGGAGTAGGCCACACAGCCCCTCGAGCCTGACCGTCATTCAATAAGATCATGGCTGATCTTCGACCACAACTCCACTTTCCCGCCCAATCCCCAGATCCCTTGATTCCCTTAGTGTCCAAAAATCTATCGATCTCTGTCTTGAATATACTCAACGACTGAGCCTCCACAACCCTTTGGGGTAGAGAATTCCAAAGATTCACAACCCTCTGAGTGAAGAAGTTTCTCCTCATCTCAGTCCTAAATGGCCGAGCCCTTATGCCAGATGTAAAGGCCAATGTCTAATCAACACATATAGAAAAGTACCCACCTTTAGCAGAGAGAATCTTGGCGCTAATTGTCCAGGTGTACCGAAGCCTTCGAACAGGCCGGATGATGAACCTGAAAAAGATTCTTGACCTCGCAGGTATTGTGCCGTGGTGGTATTCCAATTCAAAAGCTAAGGAGACATGCATTTCCAACAAAAAACAAATTATAACATACATGCACAAATGTAGATATTATAGACGAGTCTCAGTACAGCTAAACAGGGTATGGCATAGGAACAGGAGTAGGCCATTCAGCCCCTTGAGCCTGTTCCGTCATTCAATTAGACCATGGCTGATCTGTAGCTTAACTCAATCTACTCACCTTGGTTCCATAACCCTTAATACCCTTGCCCAACAAAAATCTAACAATCTCACTTTTGAAATTTTCAATTGACCCCCAGCCTCAACAGCTTTCTGGAGGAGAGAGTTCCAGATTTCCACGACCCTTTGTGTGAAGAACTGCTTGCTGACGTCACCCCTGAATGGCCTAGCTCTAATTTTAAGGTTATGCCCCCTTGTTCTGGAGTCCCCCCACCAGAAAAATTGTTTCTCTCTCTCTACCCTATCAAATACTTTAATCATCTTAAACACCTCAATTAGATCACATATGGCAAATGTAGCATGCTCGGGAGGAACAGAGGACTTTGGGCCTATGGCTTCCAAAGCTCTCTACCATTGGGAGTTTCCTCGCCTCATATCTGGGTCTGTTGTAGACTAATTAATAGAGATTGACTGCTGTGATTAGTCAATAACTCCATTATCGTTGTTATCGTGCGACTACCAGGATGGTAGAAGGTGAGCTAGATGGACATCGGTCAATTTTTGTCCAGCAATTCCTATGTTCCTACATCATATAGAGTGGAGTGAATTTTTCTGTAATTTGTCATTCAACGTAACCCACATCACGTGCCATACCTTTTGAGTCGCAGGCGCTGCTGTGCCAGAATCTCCATCCAAGACTTGAGAAAAGTGCCAATTCCTGCTTAATATAATGGCACCTTGCAGATATGTATGACAGACCTCCAGGAGTCCTGCTTTTGAACTGGCATAGCTGAGAATATCCATTTGCCCCATTTTTCCAGGAGGAAAGTGGGTATTTTACATGGAAAGATTCCCTCTTCCTACCGTGCACCACTGCAGATTAAAGTCAACTTTTTGTGTTCTATTCTATCTCAATCCAGCCCTAGTAGCTAAGGCTATATCCCTCTAGTCGCTGCCTAGGTAATGAATAATTTGCCTAATATAATGCATCCATACTTTCAGTTTTGCCACTATTTTTCTTTTGATGGCACTATGACCATTGCCTGTCTTAACGTTCTTGCTTCTCCTCAGTGCCAAACACAACCATGGTATACACACTCCTCTCCATTGTGTTGAAATCCTGACTTCTCATACTGTCTTTTACTCTAGTTCATTCTTGCCCAGGATCTCTCAACTCCTTACCTCCCTCAATCTCTCCCCTTCCTCCTACTGTCAACAGACATTTAGAGCCAAAGTTTCCAGTCATCTCAATTTGTCAGTAGCAAAATGCTTCAGTGTAACCTTTCCAAGGCCTGTGTTTTTTTCCCACAGGTTAGAATGACTACTATCTCACATCTCGGTACTTACCCATTGGATCTTTCACAACCTCATCAGGGTCACAGAGTCCAGTGATGTCCTGCTTGACACTGAGGGCAAAGTTTAAAGAGCATGGCTCATTGTTCAGCAGTACGAGGTCACCTGATGCAGTATTGCCAATCAGGACGTCTCCCAGGTGTATAAGTTCTCTCTCAGCCTAAAGGAGATGTTTAACAGAGCGGCAACCATTACTGATATAACTTGCAACTGCAGCACACGAGCAGCATCAACTCATCGACATATCATTAAAAAATATTGTTAGGAAATATTGTTACAGTGGAATGGATGAAGACTTACTTACACCCCACCCATACACACATTAAAAAGCATTAAGAATATGCCCCAGATATTTTAATAATCTAAGGTGAGCAAGGTTGAGTACAGAATATGCAAGTTGTTGAGTAAAGATGCAAGTTGTATCTCTGGTTGGGTATTACGTAGAATTTACAGCACAGAAACAGGCCATTCGGCCCAACTGGTCCATGCTCCACATGAGCCTCCTCCCACCTTACTTCATCTCATCCTATCAGCAAATCCTTCTATTCCTTTCTCCCTCAAAAAAAAAGCTAGGCTGACACTCCAGTGCAGTGCTGAGGGAGTGCTGCACTGTCGGAGGTGCCGTCTTTCGGATGAGACGTTAAACCGAGGCCCCGTTTGCTCTCTCAGGTGGACGTAAACGATCCCACGGCACTATTTCGAAAAGAGCAGGGGAGTTATCCCCGGTGTCCTGGCCAATATTTATCCCTCAACCAACATAACAAAAACAGATTATCTGGTCATTATCACATTGCTGTTTGTGGGACCTTGCTGTGCACAAATTGGCTGCCGCGTTTCCCACATGACAACAGTGACTCCACTTCAAAAAGTACTTAATTGACTGTAAAGCGCTTTGAGATGTCCGGTGGTCGTGAAAGGCGCTATATAAGTGCAAGTCTTTCTTTCTTACTTTCTCATGTGTTTATCTAGCTTCCCTTAAATGCATCTACCATTCACCTCAACCATTCCCTGTGGTAGCAAGTTCCACATTCTCACCACTCTCTGGGTAAATAAGTTTCTCCTAAATTCCCTATTGGATTTATTAGCTGCACAAAGTTGTTATGTATTTGGCCATCAACTCTTAAGAATTGTCTTAGAGGGAGCTAGGTTGGTGCAGTGGGTTAGCATGTTGTCCTTTCACTTAGGATGCAGCCCAGATTGATAAAAAGAAAGAAGAAAGAAAGACTTGCATTTATATAGCGCCTTTCACGACCACTGGACGTCTCAAAGCGCTTTACAGCCAATGAAGTACTACTGAAGTGTAGTCACTGTTGTAATGTGGGAAAAGAGGCAGCCAATTTGCGCACAGCAAGCTCCCACAAACAGCAATGTGACAATGATCAGATAATCTGTTTTTTATGTTGATTGAGGGATAAATATTGGCCAGGACAGCGGGGAGAACTCCCCTGTTCTTCTTCGAAATAGTGCCGTGGGATCTTTTACGTCCACCTGAGAGAGCAGACGGGGCCTCAGTTTAACATCTCATCCAAAAGACGGCACCTCCGACAGGGCAGCACTCCCTCAGCACTGCACTGGAGTGTCAGCCTAGATTTATGTGCTCGAGTTCCTGGAATGGGACTTGAACCCACAACCTACTGATTCAGAGGCGAGTGTGCTACCAACTGAGCCACAACTTCCTCTCTCTGCTGGCTGTAAGAGTCCTGATGAATTGAATTTGGACAGTTTCAACTCAATTCCCACAACTTGGCAATTTAATTCACAAAGATCCAAAATCGCGGTTAGCGTACAAATTGGAAATTCACGCTGGTGGAGCGGAGATAGCTCTTCTGAAGTTGAGATCGAGGGTCACTGTGGCTACAGAGTAAATGGAGTTTTACTCTGTATCTAGAGGTGCTTATAATCTTTGCTTTCCGCCCTCTGCTACAGGTACTTCTAAGAAGGCTGAGAGATGACCCGATAGTGGTCTTTAAAATTATGAAGGGGTTCGACAAGGTAAACGTAGAGAAATAACAACAGAAAACGCTGGAAAAACTCAGCAGGCCAGGCAGCATCCGTGGAGAGAGAAAGAGAGTTAACGTTTCAGGTCGATGACCTTTCATCAGAACTGTGAAGAGCCGGAAATCAAATAGATTTAAGGCCAGAGTAAAGCTGGGAAAAGGGGGAGGGGATAAAAGAACAAAGGGGGAG
Source organism: Squalus acanthias (assembly GCA_030390025.1). Taxonomy (NCBI): domain Eukaryota; kingdom Metazoa; phylum Chordata; class Chondrichthyes; order Squaliformes; family Squalidae; genus Squalus; species Squalus acanthias. The sequence continues at coordinate 78,046,920 of CM059427.1, forward strand.
ATGAAGAGACATTAAGAGATATGCAAGGCTAGAGGTGGTGTAAATGTGACAGATTAAGGCTGAAAGAAGTGTGAAATCCACTGGCAGAATGAAGGACAGCTGCCAGCTTCTAGGAGGAAAAAAAAAGGTGGGGGGGGGGCAAATAAAAGGGTGGAAAAAATAAAATATAAATGTGATTGGAGCTGAGGTTATGATCTAAAATTGTTGAACTCGATATTGAGTCCAGAGGGCTGTAGCGTGCCTAAACGAAAGATGAGGTGCTGTTCCTCGAGCTTACGCTGCGCTTCCGTGGAACAGTGTAATAGGCCGAGGACGGTGAGGTCAGAGTGGGAGTGAAGCGGTGAATTAAAGTGACAGGCCACCGGGAGCTCGGGGTCCCCCTTACGGACTGAACGGAGGTGTTCCGCAAAGCGGTCACCCAATCTGCGTTTGGTCTCCCCAATGTAGAGGAGACCACATCGTGAGCAGCGAATACAGTATACTAAATTGCAGGAAGTACAAGTAAATCGCTGTTTCACCTGGAAGGGGTGTTTGGGGCCCTGGACAGTGGGAAGAACGAAAGATGAGGTGCTGTTACGGTGTAAAGTGACAGGCCACCGGGAGCTCGGGGTCCCCCTTACGGACTGTCACCCAATCTGCGTTTGGTCTCCCCAATGTAGAGGAGACCACATCGTGAGCAGCGAATACAGTATACTAAATTGCAGGAAGTACAAGTAAATCGCTGTTTCACCTGGAAGGGGTGTTTGGGGCCCTGGACAGTGGGAAGAACGAAAGTAAAGTGACAGGCCACCTGGAGCTCGGGGTCCCCCTTACGGACTGTCACCCAATCTGCGTTTGGGTCATTCACCGCTTCACTCCCACTCTGACCTCACCGTCCTCGGCCTATTACACTGTTCCACGGAAGCGCAGCGTAAGCTCGAGGAACAGCACCTCATCTTTCGTTTAGGCACGCTACAGCCCTCTGGACTCAATATCGAGTTCAACAATTTTAGATCATAACCTCAGCTCCAATCACATTTATATTTTATTTTTTCCACCCTTTTATTTGCCCCCCCCCACCTTTTTTTTTTCCTCCTAGAAGCTGGCAGCTGTCCTTCATTCTGCCAGTGGATTTCACACTTCTTTCAGCCTTAATCTGTCACATTTACACCACCTCTAGCCTTGCATATCTCTTAATGTCTCTTCATCTCCCCCTTTGTTCTTTTATCCCCTCCCCCTTTTCCCAGCTTTACTCTGGCCTTAAATCTATTTGATTTCCGGCTCTTCACAGTTCTGATGAAAGGTCATCGACCTGAAACGTTAACTCTCTTTCTCTCTCCACGGATGCTGCCTGGCCTGCTGAGTTTTTCCAGCGTTTTCTGTTGTTATTTCAGATTTCCAGCATCCGCAGTATTTTGCTATCGTAGACGTAGAGAAGATGTTTCCACTTGTGGGGGAGACCAAAACTAAGGGACATAAATATAAGATAGTCACTAATAAATCCAGAGAATGGTGAGAATGTGGAACTCGCTACCACAGGGAGTAGTTAAGGTGAAAAGCATAGATGCATTTAAGGGGAAGCTAGATAAACACATGAGTGCAAAAAGAATAGAAGGTTATGCTGATAGGGTGAGATGAAGCAGAGTGGGAGGAAGCTCGTGCTGAACATAAGTACCGGCATAGACCAGTTGGGCCGAATGGCCTGTTTGTGTGCTGTAAATTCTACGTAATTCTATGTAAACTGGGTATGGAGGTGACAGTAAATTCAGGTAATATCAACGGTTGCTGGGGTAACACTTGGAGAAAGACCTATCAACACGTAATGCTTCACGTGGGTTCAATGTTGGATCGGTATGTGTGAGCTGGTATTGGCCGGATTGCTGTTCGAAGTTGCTTGCCTTGACACATGAAGAATGGTCTCTTGTACAAGATACCACAGACCCATCAGTGTCAATGGACCTGCTCCCCCCAACAAGAATCACTGCTTTCAGGGGAACAAAGGAGGAAATGAAGGAGGGACGCATGGTTACCATTACAAAACAAAAAAAAAATGTGTATGAATAGGACTTATTACTCGCTCTCTCCTGTAGTCTCACCGTAATTCTGCCTTTTGATCCTTCACCGATAACCCTGAGGGTGAGGCGTATTTTCTTTCCTTGCTCTGTGCAGTGTGGACCTTTCACTCCCCACACGCAAATGTGTGGTTTCAGGAAATACTTCTGTTGTTCTTGCGGGTAGAAAGACCAAGTTTGTGCCTGCGAAGAGCACACAACGCATCACTGGTTAAACCTACAATGAATACACACAGGCTAAACGGAGACTGAGGAGACTTCGCTCCACCTTTGGCGCCCATTCATTCAGCTGCCTAGGCCCCAAGTTCTGGAATTCCCTCCATAAACCTCTCCACCTCTCTACTTCTCGCTCCTCCTTTAAGACCCTCCTTAAAACCTATCGCTTGTCCTAATATCACCTTTTGTGGCTCGGTGTCAAACTTTTGTCTGATAATGCCCCTCTGAAGCCCTTTGGGACATTCTTTTACGTTAAAGGCACTATATAAATGCAATTTGTTGCTGTTGGAAGGACTAACTAATCGTAAACATTGGCAGTGGAGCGATATGTCCTCTAACTGTGGGCACCTGTGACTGATTCTTGATGCAGTAACAATTCTGCCAAGTGCTATTCCTAGTGCACTGGTTGACTGCTTAAAACAGTGCACACAGGAATTTCACACAGGCATGTTAACTAGTGCACTAAAAACAGCACTCAGGAAAATTTCAATTCCATAGACTGAAATTCATTTGGCAATAACGTACTCCTGCATAAGGCAGTAACACATCAAGAGGTTCAGGTAATACAAAAGCAAAATACTGCGGATGCTGGAAATCTGAACTAAAAACTGAAAATGCTGGAAATACTCAGCAGGTCAGGCAACATCTGTGCAGAGAGAAACAGAGTTAACGTTTCAGGTCGATAACCCTTCGTCAGAAGGTTCAGGTAAAACTGGCAGGAAAAATACCTACATGGGAAGGAAAATCTACGGCAGGAATGCCTGCGCTTTTTGTCTTCGTAGGCCGCAGTGCAGCTTTGGGGGCCACATTTAAATCCATGCTCTCAACAACCTGCACGCATGTCCAGTAGCTGATACCAGTAGATTTGGTTGCTCTGATTGTGGATTTATCCACTAACAGGGCTACATCAACCCTTTCCAAACCCCCAGAGTTCAAACTAGCTAATAAGGATTGTAAAGGCAAATAGTTTGCAATTGCTAGGGCTATGTGCGCTGGATTTCCAGGAGGGGGTCACAGGCCAGATGTGGCCCATTGGCCATAGTTTGGGCACCCTTAGTCTATGGGGGTCAAAGTGCTTCCTGTCACGGTTCAGGATTTCGACCATCATTCTACAGAACAGTTTTACTTTAATGTGTTGAGATTTTAAAGCAAAATGTATACACACATATTTTTTAAAAAGTGGCTAGATGAAAGATGGTTAATATGTTAAAGGAAGTTGTTTCCCCCAAAGACTAATCAATAAGCAATACATTAGCGTGTCTTGTCAATCGATAAACAAGTCACACCCATTGCACTGGGAAGTCTCTGATCCCTTCTAGTTATGAAAAAGGGAATGTTCGTTATTTTGTATTATTACAGCACAGGCACGATGGGTTGAATGGTCTCCTTCTGTGCTGTGTTATTCTCTGATTCGCAAAGCTAAGTTCTACTGATTGAAATAAGTGAACCCGATCATAAAACCATTGCTCACTCACTGTGAAATAAACCAGCTTAAGATTTCACATCTAGCCTCGTCTTACCCGGTGTGTTCTTGATCCACCTTCTAAGAGATTGAATAAGTGCATGCACAAAGGACATGAGTATCCAGTCCAGATCACAAGAGGACACTATAGTTACGCCCTTGGGTTACACTGGCATAAAGCTATATACTGAGTAGTACAGACACACCCTTAAACATAAGACACTCAGACCGTTTACGGCAGCAACTAGTAGTGTCGTGCCTGAGAAAGTATCTGAAGCAAGACTGAAAGGGAATTGCATAAATACCTGAAGGGAAAAAATTTGCAGGGCTATGGGGAAAGAGCGGGTGTGTGGGCCTAGTTGGATAGCTCTTTCAAAGAGCTGACACAGGCTGTATCATTCAATGATGTTATGATTCTAATGATGACTTGCTGCATCCGCTCACTTTGGTGACACTAGTAGTGGGGAGGGGGCCAGTGCGTCTGGAGTGACTCCGTTTGTTGCAATCGAGGCCAGAACTTTGAACCAGCTTGGGAACAGATCCAGAGCTATTCGACCCTTGGAACCATGGGTAGAATGTGTAATGCCCTCATGATTTTGTCTTCGATTCACCTTTGGCCCCAATATATCTTGGCCAGTAGGATATGTGGGGGTGGGCGATCTATAGGGCACCTTGCCCATATGGCCATTCTAGCTGTGGGAGCCTGGGTGTATGGGCTGGTAGGCTATTCACTCATGGTGGACATCATAGGCAAGGCAGATCCGGTCCTCATCTGACATCCAGGCACCCCCACATTTCAGGGAGAGTCAATGGGTAGCAATCGAGAGCGGAAAACCTGACTCATTTTTCCCCTCCCATTAGACCAAAAATACGGTGGCCAATTGGAGCACCATGAACCGCTACCCCAGCAAGAGGACAGATAACTCAGTGCAGACTGGGGATTGCGCATGGGATGTTCCAAGCTGTATAGGTTAGTGCCTCAGCACACACTGCATTTACCCACTCTGCTCCTTTTTTGTTCGTTTAAACAGCAGAAATATATCTGGAACTCACCAGTGATTCGTTTGCCTGGATGATCCCAAAGGTTGGTTCGACAGACAGGACCTTGGAGTCAGTTGCTGATATCTTCCACTGAAAGTACAGCGGCATCCGCAACACGTTCTTAATGAGGTAGGAGCGCTCTGATAAGGTGCCTACACATGTCGGCTTAAAGTATAGGTACCCATTTCCATCCAGAGTCATTAGCGGCTTTGCTACAGAGGAGTAAACATTCATCTCCTAAAAAGCCAAAAAAAAAGAGTAGGGTGAGTATCATGTTCCTCTCTGTGCCAAACAAAGGTCCTTCGTAACTGTAGTCCTGAGTGTCAGCTGAGCCCAGCAATAGCATTTTAGCCTCCATGTCAAAAGGTTCTGCGTTCAAGCCCTACTCCAGAGACTTGAGCACACAATCTAGGCCGACACTTCATGCCATGCTGAAGGAGTGCTGCATTGACAGAGGTGCAATGTCTTTTGGATGAGGCTATAAAACCCGGGGAAGGCAATGATCCGGCAGCCCTTTTACACTGCAAGAAATGCTTCCAGCAGAACAGGTTGTGTAATGTGCTGGAGCTCCCAATGCTCGATTTGCACCCCAAACAATTGCGCAATCTTGCACGCGTGGTGTTTGGTGCTTTGGAACCCAATCACGTTTGTAAGTCGCATGCAAGGAATCGAAGGTTGTGCATTCGTCCAAATGGAAATAAAAATGGGGAGAGATGTAAAACAGGCTGCCGATTCGCTATCTAACGTCTTACACTGTTGCACAAAAATCAGAATTGACCCCCCCAGGAGATTTGTGCATTATCTTGGCCAACACTGCAGTGCAGTACTGAGGGAGTGCTGCACTATCAGATGAGATAATGCACAAAACTCCTGGGGGTCATTTTGATTTTGTGCGAAAGTGTAATACCTTAGATGAGTCGTTAAACCACCCCTCCACTGTTCTGATTTGTCAGGGTGCTCGTTCGAAATCCAGTACTGAATGAGCAGAAATTTCCTCCAACTACATAGTGGGAAGACCGAAGCCATTGTCTTCGGTCCCTGCCACAAACTCCATTCCCTAGGCACTGACTCCATCCCTCTCCCTGGTCATTGTCTAAGGCTGAACTAGACCGTTCGTCGTTCTAGCTGACCCCAAGATGAGCCTTCGACCATATATCCGCTCCATCATCAAGACCGCCTACTTCCACCTCCGCGACATCGCCCGACACCACCCCGCCTCAGCTCATCTGCTGCTGAAACTCTCAATCATGTCTTTGTTACCTGTAGACTTGACTGTTCCAATGCTCTCCTGACTGTCTTCCCATCTTCCACCCTACATAAACATGAATTCATCCAAACCTCTGCAGCCCGTATCCTAAATTCCAGTTCACCCATCACCCCTGTGCTCGCTGACCTACATTTGCTCCCGGTCGAGCAATGCCTTGATTTAAAAAACATTTTTCTTTCTCATCCTTGTTTTCAAATCCCTCCGTATCTCTGTAACCTCCTCAAACCCTACAACCCTCCGAGATCTCTGCGCTCTTCCAATTCAGGCCTCTTGCGCATCCCCGATTTTAACCGCACCACCATTGGTGGCCGTGCCTTCAGCTGTCTGGGCCCTAGGCTCTGGAATTCCCTCCCTAAGTCTCTTCACCTCTGTACCTCCTTCTCCTCATTTAAGATGCTCCTTAAAACTCTTCACCTGTCCTAATATCTCCTTTATAGGCTCAGTGTCAAATGTTGTTTGATCACGCTCCTGTGAAGCGCCTTGGGACGTTTTACTATGTTAAAGGCGCTGTATAAATGCAAGTTGTTGTGGTTGTATAGGTGGGTGTAAAAGATCCCATGGCACCATTCGAAGAAGAGCAGGGGGGTTCTCCAGGTGTGCTGGTCAACATTTGTCCCTCAACCAACCACCACCAAAAGAGACTGGCCATTTTTCTCACTGCTGTTTGTGGGACCATGCTGTGTGCAAATTGGCTGCCGTGCTTGCCTCCAAAACAAATGCTACACTTCAAAAGCACTTGTGATGTCCTGAGGTGTGAATGACGCTATAAAAATGAAACTTCTTTCATTCTTTGCAATGCTTACATCCCTGCATTTTCCAACAGGGGAGTTTTGAAAAGGGGAGTTCTCCCCGGTGTCCTGGCTAATATTTATCCCTCAACTAACATCATTAAAGAGGTGATCTAGTTATTATCACATTGCTGTTTGTGGGAGCTGGCTGTGTGCAAAGTGGCTGCCGCGTTTCCTACATTACAACAGTGACTACAGTTCAAAAAGTACTTGTTTGGCTGTAAAGCGCTTTGGGACCTCTGAGGTCGTGAAAGGGGCTAAGTAACTGCAAAAAAGCAAAACACCGTGAATGCTGGAAATCTGAAATAAAAAGAGAAAATGCTGGAAACACTCAGCAGGTCAGGCAGCATCTGTGGAGAGGGAAACGGAGTTAACTTTTCAGGTTGGTGCCCTTTCGTCAAAACAGGAAAAAGTTAGAGATGTAACAGTTTTTAAGCAAGTACAGAGGCAGGGAAATGGGGGTTGGGAGATGTGAGGGGAGGAAAGACAAAATGGAGAGGTCTGTGATGGGGTGGAAGGCAGGAGAGATGGAATAACAAAAGGGATGGGTGTATATAAATGCAAGTTCTTTCTTCTTTAACAGCCGGTTTCATTGTTTGCAGCAAATCTGGGCTGGGAGTTTCCTCATGACTGCTTATTTTCCTCCGCCATAACTTCACCGGAGGTGCAGCAGGAACCCTCGGTCCGGAGAGGTTACGGCCCCGATGATTATATTTTTAAAAAATAGTCATTGATCATCGAGGAAATTCTGGGAGATGATGTCATCTTCCAGGCACTCCTGGCCGGCCTCCCACATTCTACCCTCCATAAACCAAAACTCAGCTGTCCGTGTCCTAACTCTCACCAAGTCCCGTTCACCCATCAGAATGGTCAATAACCAGGGGGCATAGATTTAAAGTAATTGGTCGGAGGTTTAGAGGGGATTTGAGGAGAAATTTTTCCACCCAGAGAGTGGTGGGGGGTCTGAAACTCATTGCCTGAAAAGGTGGTAGAGGCAGAAACCCGCAACGCATTTAAAAAGTACTTGGATATGCACTTGAAGTACCGTAATCTACAGGGCTACGGACCAAGAGCTGGAAAGTGGGATTAGGGTGGATAGCTCTTTCTTGGCTGGCACGGACGAGATGGGCCAAATGGCCTCCTTCTGTGCTGTAAATTTCTATGATTCTATGATCCTGTGCTCGCTGACCTACATTGGCTCCCGGTTAAGCACGCCTCGATTTTAAAAGTCTCATCCTTGTTTTCAAATCCCTCCATGGCTTCGCCTGTCTCCCTATCTCTGTAATCTCCTCCAGCCCCACAACCCCCAGAGAGATCTGCGCTTCTCTAATTCTGCTCTCTTGAGCATCCCTGATTATAATCGCACAACTATTAGCGGCCGTGCCTTCAGCTGGCCAGGCCCTAAGCTCTGGAATTCCGTCCCTCAACCTCTCCGCCTCTCTTTCTTCCTTTAAGACACTCCTTAAAACCTACCTCATTGGCCAAGCTTTTGGTCATCTGCCCTAATATCTCCTTATGTGGCTCGGTGTTAAATTTTGTTTGATAACGCTCCTGTGAAGCGTGTTGGGCGTTTTACTACGTTAAAGGCACTATATAAATGCAAGTTATTTTTATTGTTCTTCCGCTTCTTTCGGTGACATCCACACAGAGGAATTTCCGGCAGAATTTGTAAGCCTGTAAAAAAGGGGCAGAAACCCAGAGCAACTCAAATGACTCACCCCCCACCCTCCAAGGGTTTTGGTTCTTTTGAAAAGGTGAAAACAGCCCAATTATTCAACCAGCGAGATCAAAAAGTGATAATGCAACAGGGAAAGAATGAAAGAGGGGAAATTTAGCATGAAAGTGAACAAAGAAAGTTAGAAAAAAAAAGAAAAGAAACTGAAATTAGATAGAAAAATAACAGCAAGTGAGAATAGGAAAGTGGAAAGAAACTACCGTGTTTCAGAGAACCACAAGACACGAGGACGGAGAGTGGAGGTTGACGGTAAAGGGCAAATTCTGGAATGGATGTTGGAAAATTCTTAATAAGCAGTAATCAATGTGTCAAATAGACCTCCAAGTGGGGTAGTGGAGGCAAAAGAATTGTGCAGGAGATAGTTAGACTGTGACAAGAGGGTTCTCTCAATGGATAAGACAAAATGGGCTGAACGCCCGACCTCACCTGTATCTAACTTGTGGTCAGAGCTTGTCTTGTGACCATGGAGCGGTGATTTTACAACCAGACCGCAATTAGCAATGCCGAGTGTTGCCCTGCCTCATGCATCTGCCCCACCCCCCACCTTCCCAGAACAAACCAATACACTTCCATTCATCTCTACCCCGCCACCGCCCCCCAACCCCCGCACCCCTCTCCCCATCACAACTGGAACTCTCTCCGCCCATTGTAGCCCCGGGGTGGATTTTCAACTTGACATCTAAACATAAAACTGGTGTTACAGATCGGCCGCCTGTTATCAAAACTGCTCCGTTTCCATTCTCCATGATTTCAGTGGCCGAGCCGCAATGCCATGTTCGCTGATGACTGCACAGTGTTCAGCGCCATTCGCAACTCCTCAGATAATGAAGCAGTCCATGCCCACATGCAACAAGACATGGATGACGTTCAGGCTTGGGCTGATAAGTGGCAGGTAACATTCGCGCCACAGAAGTGCCAGGCAATGACTATCTCCAACAAGCGAGAGTCTAACCACCACCCCTTGACATTCAACGGCATTACCATCGCCGAATCCCCCACTATCAACATCCTGGGGATCACCATTGACCAGAAACTTAACTGGACCAGCCACATAAATACTGTGGTAACAAGAGCAGGTCAGAGGCTGGGTATTCTGCGGCGAGTGTCTCACCTCCTGACTCCCCAAAGCCTTTCCACCATCTACAAGGCACAAGTCAGGAGTGTGATGGAATACTCTCCACTTGCCTGGATGAGTGCAGCTCCAACAACACTCAAGAAGCTCGACACCATCCACCAAAGCAGCTTGTTTGATTGGCACCCAAACCACCACCTTAAACATTCACTCCCTCCACCACAGGCGTACCGTGGCTGCAGTGTGTACCATCTACAAGATGCACTGCAGCAACTCACCATGGCTTCTTCAGCAGCACCTCCCAAACCCGCGACCCTTCCACCTGGAAGGATAAGGGCAGCAGGCGCATGGGAACACCACCACCTCCAAGTTCCCCTCCAAGTCACATACCATCTTGACTTAAGAACATAAGAACGTAAGAAATAGGAGCAGGAGTAGGCCATTTGGCCCTTCAAGCCTGCTCCGCCATTCAATGAGATCATGGCTGATCTTCTGCCTCAATTCCATTCACCAGCCCTATCGCCATATCCCTTGATGCCCTTACTAGTCAGAACTCTATCGACTTCTGTTTTGAATATACCCAATGACTGAGCCTCCACAGCCCTCTGGGGTAGAGAATTCCAAAGATTCACCACCCTCTGTGTGAAGAAATTTCTTCTCATCTCAGTCCTGAATGTCCTACCCTTTATCTTGAGGCTGTGGCCCTTGGTTCTAGACTCCCCAGCTTAGGGAAACATTCTCCCAGCATCCACCCTATCAAGCCCTGTAATAATTTTGTATGCTTCAATGAGATCCCCTCTCATTCTTCTGAATTCAAGAGAATACAGGCCTAGTTTACTCAATCTCTTCTCATACGACAGTCCCACCATCCCAGGAATCAATCTCATGAACCTTCATTGCACTCCCTCTATGGCAAGTATATCCTTCCTTAGGTAAGGAGACCAAAATTGTACACAGTACTCCAGGTGTGGTCTCACCAAGGCCCTATATAATTGGAGTAAGACTTCTTTACTCCTGTACTCAAATCCTCTTGTAATGAAGGCCAGCATACCATTTGCCTTCCTAATGGCTTGCTGCACCTGCACATTCACTTTCAGTGACTCATGTACAAGGACACCCAGGTCCCTTTGAGCATCTGCATTCCCCAATCTTCCACCATTTAGGAAATACTCTGCCTTTCTGTTTTTTCTACCAAAGTGGATAACTTCACATTTATCCACATTATATTCCATCTGCCATGTTCTCGCCCACTCACTGAGCCTGTCGAGATCCCCTTGAAGCCTCTTCATATCCTCTTCGCAACTGACACTGCCACCTAGCTTTGTGTCATCAGCAAATTTGGAAATATTACATTTAGTCCCCTCATCCAAATCATTGATATAGATTGTGAATAGCTGGGGCCCAAGCACTGATCCTTGCGGTACCCCACTAGTCACAGCCTGCCATCCTGAAAAAGACCCGTTTATCCCTACTCTTTGTTTCCTGTCTGTTAACCAATTCTCAATCCATGCTAGTATATTACCCCCAATTCCATGTGCCCTAATTTTGTTCACCAACCTCTTGTGTGGGACCTTATCGAAGGCCTTCTGAAAATCCAGATACACCACATCTACCGGTTCCCCTTTGTCTACTCCACTAGTTACATCCTCAAAGAACTCCAATAGGTTTGTCAAACAGGATTTCCCTTTCATAAATCCATGTTGACTCTGCCCAAGCTTATTATTAGTTTCTAAGTGCCCAGTTATTGCATCCTTTATAATAGATTCCAGCATTTTCCCAACTACTGATGTGAGGCTAACAGGTCTGTAGTTCCCCGTTTTCTCTCTCCCTCCTTTCTTAAATAGCGGGGTTAAATTTGCTATCCTCCAATCTGCAGGAACCGTTCCAGAAGTATATCGCCGATCCTTCATCGTCGCTGGGTCAAAATCCTGGAACTCCCTCCCTAACAGCACTGTGGGAGTACCTTCATCACATGGACCACAGCGGTTCAAGAAGGCGGCTCACCACCACCTTCTCAAGGGCAAATAGGGATGGGCAATAAATGCTGGCCTTGCCAGCGACGCACTCATCCCCATAAGCGAATAAAAAAAAACCCTGGACGGTAAGTTGAATATCTACTCCCCGTCTGTTCCCTGTCTATCTCTCATCCTCCTCCCTCCAGTACAACTCTTCCAATCCCAACCCTAACTCCCAAACTCCTTTCTCCCTTCCCAATCATGACCCCACCCAGTCTCTTTCTCCTCCATCCAGAAGCTGGTTCATCAATCATGGAAAGAATAAGAACATAAGACAGCCCAGACTGAGAAGAGTCTTGAATATACTCAATGACTGAGCATCCACAGCCTTCTGGGGTAAAGAATTCCAAAGATTCACAACCCTTTGAGTGAAGAAATTTCTCCGCATCTCAGTCCTAAATGGCCGACCCCTTATTCTGAGACTATGCCCCCTAGTTCTAGACTTTCCTGCCAGGGGAAACGCATCTACCCTGTCAAACCCTCTGAGAATTTTATACTTTTCAATGAGATTCTTCTAAACTCCAGAGAATATCGGTCCATTCTACTCAATCTCTCCTCAAAGGACAACCCTCTCATCCCAGGAATTAATCTAGTGAACCTTCGTTGCACCCACTTCTAAGGCAAGTATATCCTTTCTTAGGTAAGGAAACCAAAACTGTACACATACTCCAAATCTAAGTAAGATTTCTTGTTGGCACCTGATTGAACTTCTCTGAGGCGTTCAGACGTAGCAGCAGCGTGTGTTTGGTAAGGCTCTCATTCTGCGGGATTGCTCTCAATAACAATATCTGATGGGCGTGCGGGAGCACGAAACCCACGGTCGGTTTGATTCTGATGGCGGTTTCACGCTGCAAATCCAGGGAAAAGGTGATGAGCATGTTCCCTGTATTCTTGAGCAGCAGGGTCCTGTACGTTGTACCTTTCTCATTCACTGCTGGCAACACCTGGAAGAAGCAAATTGAAATGGATTAGAAATCATGAGCACATTATAAATCATAAAATATTTGTGCATCACTTATTTAACTAGCAGTATGCTAACTTCATTAGCAGAGCTCCAGCGTTGTGAAATAAACTGGTCACACAAAGTAGCTTGTCAATAGTATTGCACATTTAAGTGGCGCCTTTCACATAACAAACTTCCCAAGTTAGGGTATGGTTGCTTAGTGGTTATGGTAGTGGACTAGTAAACCTGAGGCCTGGACTAATAATCCAGAGAACGTGAGTTCAAATCCCACTGTGGACAGTTTGAGTAATTGGAATTCAGTAAAAGTGACCATGAAGCTGTCAGATTATCGTAAAAAGTCAACAGGTTCACTAATGTCCTTTAGAGAAGGAAATCTGCCAACCTTACCCGGTCTGGTCCAGTCCCACACCAACGTGGTTGACTCTTAACTGCCCTCTGAAGTGGTCTAGCGGGCCACTCAGTTATATCAAACTGCTTCCAGCATTTCAAGAAGGCGGCCCACCACCACCTTCTCAGGGAAACTAGGGATGGATAATAAATGCCAGCCTTACCAGCAAAGCCTACATCCTGAGAATGAATTTTAAAATAAAGTTGCTTACAGGGAGACCAATGAACACCAAGCAAGAAGTAAGAGAGAGATTAGGGGAGGTGGCCAAAGGCACAGTCAATATAGGTACATTGAGAGAGGCGTTTTGAAGGAAGGGAGAGAAGTAGTGAGGCAGAGGGATTCCGGGAGAAACTTCCAGAGTGCGGGAACGTGATGCCGTACAAGCATAGGATACGGTCAGACGTCAGGAGGCCTTTTCTTTACGCAGAGGGTTCTCGACACTTGCAACAAGTTACCTGATCACGCGGTGAGTGTGGATTCGCTGCGACAGTTCAAAAAGGAACTGGACGGGTTCCTTGCAGTGTTTAATATCACTGCGTACAGAAGGTAGGTGGGACGTTGGTTATGTACCTCACGGTCAGTGTGATCTCCTGGAACTCGTTTTCATTACCTTCGGGAGGTTGGAGAGGAATTTCCCAGATTTTCTTCCCCCTGAATTGGCCAAGGGTTTTTTTTTTTTAATCTGGTTTTCCGACTCTCCCAAGAGATTATATAAGTGGGAGGGTACCCTGGGAGCAACTGAGCATCATGACTGTTCGTGGCAGGCTTAATGGGCCAACGGTCTTTTCCTGACTTTTTTTTTTGTGTCTGTTCGTGTGATGGCCGAACTGCTGTGGGGGTGCAACAAAGGTTCACTATATTGATTCCTGGGATGAGAGAGTTGTCCTATGAGGAGAGATTGAGTGGAATGGGCCTATATAAAATTCGTATAAAATTCTTGAGGGCTTGACAGGGTAGATGCCAAGAGGCAGTTTCCCTGGCTGGAGCATCTAGAACTCGGAGGATAAGGGGTCGGCCATTTAGCACTGAGATGAGAAATTTCTTCATTAGAGGGTTGTGAATCTTTGGAATTCTCTACCCCAGAGGGCTGTGGATGCTCAGTCGTTGAGTATATTCAAGACTTTTCTCATTCTGGGCTGTCTTATGTTCTTATACTTTTCCATGATTGATGAACCAGACTGAGATCGATAGATTTCTGGGAAATCAAGGGATATGGGGATAGTGCGGGAAAAGTGGAGTTGAGGTCGAAGATCAGCCACGATCTTATTGAATGGCGGAGCGGGCTCGAGGGGCCATATGGCCTACTCCCGCTCCTATTTCTTATGTTCCTACCCCACGAGTGACTACAGGAGTAGCAGGCCCAAGATCTTGAAGACCAAGCAGGTTGAAAGACTTGAAGACATCACAGGCTTTTATGTACCTAATGTTTACATTACAACAGTGACTACACTTCAAAAGTACTTCATTGGCTGTAAAGCGCTTTGGGGCGTCCTGAGGTCGTGAAAGGCGCTGTAGAAATGCAAGTTCTTTCTTTACTGGGTGGTGTAACCTGACTGAAGTCTTTGATTGTCTGAAACCAATTTTTTTTCCCCCACCAGCTCTTTTCGCAACTTATTGGTGGAGTAATTTTCACCACTAAGCAAAGGAGAGCACTAGACACTCCCTTCCCCGTGTGAGACATTATCATCACCCAAACATTACCAAATAAAGTGGTGGAGCCAGAGACCGGCTCCTGACCTAATATTAAAAAAAGCGCCCGTAATTCTAGGGCCAGGGAAAATCGAACATTGTCGGGCAGGAGAAGACCCTCTGGTCCATCTAGCCTGTCTCACACAATTGCGATGCCTTGTGCATCACGATATATACACTTCCCCCACCCCACCATGTGATTGCCAGGGAGAGGCAAAAAATCAGCTTAAAAACCCAGGCCGATTTGGGGGGAAAAATCTGGGAAATTCCTCTCCGACCCCAAAACTAGTCCAGGAGATCACTCTGGCCCTGATAATTCCCTGCAGTACCGACCTCTTGTACGAGGTGATCTCCACCCCAGCCAGAAACAGGTCCAGCTCTCGCTTGAAGGATTCAATTCAGCAAATCAGCATCCACCCGCACCAGACGGCAGCCTGTTCCAGAGGTCCGCTGTTCTCTGGGAGAAGAACCACCTCCTGACATCCAACCTAGTCCTGGTCTCATACAACTTAACTTAGCTTATTTAGTTGGAACAAACTGTCTACTCGAACACAGTCATCACCCTTCATCATCTGATAAACCACAATCAAAGCACCCCCAATTCTACGCTTCTCTAAGGGAGTTTGATCATGTGGCACAATCCCGGCGGGGAGACTGCAATTTGGGGCCGGGCCCAGATACACCAGGTTTTCAGCCCACTTTACTTTTGCAGGAGGCATGGATGCTTCATAAACCTGTTCCCTTTATGTCCCGTGCTGCCTGTGGGGTCATGTCTGTCAACCTTCCTGGCAATTACTCCCAGTTCTCCCCTGATAGATTAAGTGGAACTCTCAGCTTCCTAGAGCAGGTACAAGTACAGTTTTGTGCTTCCTGAAGGCCCCAACAATAAAGAGATCAATCACCTAAAGCCTGCCCTAGATATTCCCTACGTTATGGAAACTAAGGAAATATGCTATTTTTTTTGGACCATTCAGTCTAGACCCAATCAGGGCCTTGGGTGCCCCCTGCCGGAGGGGCGGATCACCGACATTTGGGACAGGGTCAACATAGAATCTTACAGCAGAGGAGGCCATTCAGACCATTGTGCCTGTGCTGGTTCTTCGAAAGAGCTGTCCAATTAGTCCCACTCCCCCCTGCTCTTTCCCCATAGCCCAGCAAGTTTTCCCTTTCAAGTATTTATCCAATTCCCTTTTGAAAGTTACCATTGAATCTGCTTCCACCACTGTTTCAAAAAGTGCATTCCAGATCACAACAACTCGCTGCGTAAAAAAAATTCTCCTCATCTCCCCTCTGGTTCTTTTGCCAATTATCTTAAATCTGTGTCCTCTGGTTACCAACCCTCCTGCCAGTGGAAACAGTTTCTCCTTATTTACTCTATCAAAACCCCTGCATAATTTTGTACACCTCTTTTAAATCTCCCCTTAACCTTCTCTGCTCCAAGGAGAACAATCCAAATTGCATTTAAGGGGAAGCCAGATAAGTACATGAGGGAGAAAGGAATAGAAGGATATGCTGATAGGGTTAGGTGAAGTAGGGTGTGAGAAGGCTCATGTTGAGCATAAAGACCAGCAGAGAGCTGTTGGGTCGAATGGCCCCTTTCTGTGCTGTAAAATTCTACGTAATTCTATGCAATCTCAGCTTCTCCAGTCTCTTCACATAACTGAAGTCCCTCATCCCTGGTACCATCCAGTAAATCTCCACTGCACCGCCTCCAAGGCCTTGGCAGCGCAAAGCCATGGTTAGAAGTCCCACCCTGTGACACCTCTGCAGATTTCGGACTTAAAACTTTTACAATGCAAATATTTATTTGCATTTATTAAAGGCACCAATAAGAAGCGAATAACTGTTTGGGAAAATGTTTTTCTTCCCTTTGAAATGGTCAGATTTATCCATTTCAGCGGCATTAACTTTAAAAAAAAAGAAAGTCTTGCATTTATATAGCGCCTCTCATGACATCTCAAAGTGCTTTACGGCCAATGAAGTACTTTTGAAGTGTAGTTACTGTTGTAGTGTAGGAAACGCAGCAGCCAATTTGTGCACAGCAAGCTCCCACAAACAGCAATGTGATAATTACCAGATAATCTGTTTTAGTGATGTTGGTTGAGGGATAAATATTGGCCAGGACTCCCTGCTCAGCTTCGAAATAGTGCCACGGGATCTTTTATGTCCACCTGGGAGGTTAGACAGGGTCTCGGTTTAACATTCCATCTGAAAGACGGCCCCATTGCAGCACTCCCCCAGTACTGCACTGGCAGCATCAGCCTAGATTTTGTGCTCAAGTTTAGATTGGTGCACAAATCTGTGCGTTCGCGTCACACTGGAACAGGCTAAATTAGCTAAGGAAACGTTTTTCTCAATCCTAGGTTCCCTTCTTGTTCATTTTTGGACAAATACGTCTCCTCACACTTCTCCTGAAAGTACCAACTTCCACTGGGTGTGGTTCCACGGGAGTGATTGCCCTCCTTTTGAAAGGCCGGTATCCAACCCAGTGCATCACCAAGTACCAATTTTATAGAGTCGTAAAATCATAGAGTTATACAGCACAGAAAGAGGCCCTTCGGCCCATCGTGTCTGTGCCGGCCATCAAGCCCAGTCTATTCTAATCCCATTTTCCAGCACTTGGTCCATAGCCTTGTATGCTATGGCGTTTCAAGTGCTCATCTAAATGCTTCTTGAATGTTGTGAGGGTTCCTGCCTCTACCACCCTTTCAGGCAGTGAGTTCCAGATTCCAACCACCCTCTGGGTGAAAAAGTTTTTCCTCAAATCTCCTCTAAACCTCCTGCCCCTTACCTTGAAACTATGCCCCCTGGTTATTGACCCCTCTACTAAGGGGAAAAGTTCCTTTCTATCTACCCTATCTATGCCCCTCATAATTTTGTACACCTCAATCAGGTCCCCCCTCAGCCTTCTCTGCTCTAAGGAAAACAACCCCAGCCTGTCCAGTCTCTCTTCATAGCTGAAGCGCTCCAGCCCAGGTAACATCCTGGTGAATCTCCTCTGCACCCTCTCCAATGCAATCACATCCCTCCTATAGTGTGGCGACAGTATTCCAGCTGTGGCCTAACTAGCGTTTTGTACAGCTCCATCATAACCTCCCTGCTCTTATATTCTATGCCTCGGCTAATGAAGGCAAGTATCCCATATGCCTTTTTAACCACCTTATCTACCTGTCCTGCTGCCTTCAGGGATCTATGTACATGCACACCAAGGTCCCTCTGATCCTCTGTCCTTCCTAGGGTCCTACCATTCATTGTGTATTCCCTTGCCTTGTTAGTCCTCCCAAAATGCATCACCTCACACTTTTCAGGGTTAAATTCCATTTGCCACTGTTCTGCCCATCTGACCAACCCGTCTATATCGTCCTGTAGCCTGAGGCTTCCCTCCTCGTTATTTACCACTCCACCAATTTTCGTGTCATCTGCGAACTTACTGATCATACCTCCTACATTCATATCTAAATCATTAATGTACACTACAAACAGCAAGGGACCCAGCACCGATCCCTGTGGTACACCACTGGATACAGGCTTCCAGTCACAAAAACAACCTTCGACCATCACCCTCTGCCTCCTGCCACTAAGCCATTTTTCTCTCCATCCAATCCCCCCTTGGTTATCGACAGTCATTTTACTCACCACTTCAGGAGAGTCGAGGACGTACTTGGGAACGAAGTGCTCGTGTCCTGGCTGGAACGTGTTCCCTTGCACGCTTACTGTGAGGAACCATGGTGGACAGAACATGTTGTCGTCCACCAAACGGTGATCACGGATGACCTGCAAACGAACCCAACAATTCGAAGATTTAAAAACCCAATCTGTTCAGCACATGGCCAGTCATTTGATTAGCTGTTTTTGGGGACTCTGCACTTGACAACATAAGAACAAATAATACACTTCCAAAAATAATAAATGCAATACACTGGATGTGAAGCACTTTGGGACATCTTCAGGACGACTGTTGTTAAGTTCTTCGGTTTTACCACCGACAGTCTTCCCGAGTTCAGCGTCATGGCCATCACCATAATCAGACCTCAGTACGTCCCAAAGCGCTTTACAGCCAATGAAGTACTTTTTGAAGTGTAGTCTTTGTTGTAATGTAGGAAAGGCGGCAGCCAATTTGCGCAGAGCAAGCTCTCACAAACAGCAATGAGATAATGACCAGATAGTGATGTTGATTGAGGGATAAATATTGGCCAGGACACCGGGGAGAACTCCCCTGTTCTTCTTCAAAATAGAGCAATGGGATCTTTTACGTCCACCTGAGAGGGCAGTCGGGAGGTCACATCCGAAAGACGGATAAATATTGCCCAGGACTTCCCTGCTCTACTTCGAAATAGTGCCGTGGGATCTTTCACTTCCACCAGAAAGGGCAGACGGGGCCTTGGTTTAACATCTCATCCAAAAGGCAGCACCTCCGTCAGTGTCAGCCTAAAGTTTTGTGCTCAAGTCTCTGGAGTGGGACTTGAACCCATGATCCTCTGACCCATGGGGCGAGGGAGCTACCCACTGAGCCACCGCTGACACCTTACACCACAAGGGATGATTCCTGCACCTACTGACCTTATAATAAGCGAAGCATTCCAGTTCAGCCGCGTACAGCATGTTGGGCTTATCAGGCGCAAAGTGGATGCGGAAAGCCATATTCTTCAAGGGGGGGATGTCGATGGTCTGAGGCATCACAGTGAAGATGCTGCCTGGCTGGGTCACCCAGAGGACCGTGACCTTTCCTTTTGTGTGGTTCATCATAGAGAGGGGCAGAGGCGCGACGTGGTCGAGCTCCAGGCACTTCCCGAAATTGAGCTCCCTCTCGCTGACTGAGACGTGAGGTGGAAACATGGTGACGTCGCTTTGGATGCCATCATCAAAATACTCGACGATCGATGGGATATTGGGGAATGATACTGGCACATTCAGACAGCCCTGGGAAGGAAGCATGAGGTTAAAACATAGAATAAAAGTGAAATTACGAGGTCGTCCACTTTGGACCTAAAAAAGATAGATCAGAGTATTTTCTAAATGGCGAGAAGTTAGGGACTGTGGAGGAGCAGAGAGAGTTAGGCAGTCCATGTACAGAAATCACTAAACTGTAGTGGACAGGTACAAAAAAGTAATGAAATAGGCTAATGTTTGCCTTTATCTCAAGGGGGCTGGAATACAAAGGGGTGGAAGTTACGCTACAGCTGTATAAAGCTCTGGTTAGACCCCATCTGGAGTAACTGTGTTCAGTCCTGGGCACCGCACCTCAGGAAGGATATATTGGCCTTGGAGGGGGTGCCGCGCAGATTCACCAGACTGATACCGGGGCTAAAAGGGTTAAGTTATGAGGACAGGTTGCATAAACTAGGCTTGTATTCCCTCGAGTATAGAAGATTAAGGGGTGAGCTAATCGAGGTGTTTAAGACGATTAAAGGATTTGATAGGGTAGATGGAGAGAAACTCTTTCCTCTGGTGGGGTGCGGGGGCTGGAGGTAGGGGTGGGGGTGGGGGTGCGGTGGGGGCAGAGTCCAGAAAAAGAGGGCATAACCTAAAAATTAGAGCCAGGCCGTTCAAGGGTGATGTCGGGAAGCACTTCTTCACACAAAGGATAGTGGAAATCTGGAACTCTCTCACGCAAAAACCTGTTGAGGCTCGGGGGGGGATCAATTAATAATTTCAAAACAGAGATTGAAAGATTTTCGTTAGGCAAGGGTTACGGACCAAGGCGGGTAGATGGAGTTAAGATCGAGATCAGCTAGGATCTAATTAAATGGCGGTACAGGCTTGAGGGGCTGAACGGCCTCCTCCTGGTTCCCATGTACGCTCCCACCATTTTGTTTTAGCCCTTCATTTTAATCATTTGCAACTAAAACTTTCCCTTGCAATAGGGTTGCCAACCCTCCAGGATTGCCCTGGGGTCCCCAGGAATAAAAGATTAATCTCCAGGACACTGCTGTGAGAAAAACCTGGGAGAAAAATCATAGGGGCATTAAAAAAATTGTGTGTTTTTAGTTTTCTTTGAATACTTTCATTCATTAGTGATAAAAACATTGGAAAATGGGAAGAAAAGGCTGTTTGACCGGCAGGGCGGTTACATAAGAATTAGGAGCAGGAGTAGGCCATACGGCCCCTCGAGCCTACTCCGCCATTCAATAAGATCATGGCTGATCTTCGACCTCAACTCCATTTTCCTGCCTGATCCCCATATCCCTTGATTCCCTTAGTGCCCGAAAATCTATCGATCTCAGCCGTGAATATACTCGACGGCTGAGCCTCCACAGCCCGCTGGGGCAGAGAATTCCAAAGATTCACAACCTTCGGAGTGAAAAAAATTCTCCTCATCTCAGTCCTAAATGGCCGACCCCTTATCCCGAGATTATGGCCCCTAGTTCTGGATTCTCCAGCCAGGGGAAGGGGGGAGGGAGGGGCAGTTACCTCACTGTAGTCTTGCTCTGCGGCCTTGCAACACTTCTCAGCAGTCAGCATCAGGGCGCCATCAGCGTCGAGCTGCAGCTTGCCCTCCTGCAGCATCATGGCCAGTATGTCTGGCGGGTAGAAGGTCAGTCCGCGCGCCATATTGGTATGGTACAGCTCGATGTGTTTGGGCTTCAGAATCGCCGGCATCACCTGGTCTGAGTGGCAAGTGCCAATTAAATCCAGGAACAAAGGATCCTGTAGCAAAGGTAGGAGAGGTTTGATGGTTAAAATCTTCAACAGTTCTCACAGTAGTTTATAACCTCCAAAACCAGGGGCCATCAAAGAAGATAGTCACCAATAAATCCAATAAGGAATTCAAGAGAAACTTCTTTGGGCCGAGTGGCCTATTTCTGTGCTGTAAATTCTACGTAGTAACCCACTGGCAATACTGTTCTAATTCCTCAGTATCGCACCCACTTGGCCATTCTTCATGTGCTTTGGGACATCCCGAGATGGTAAAAGGTGCTACATAAATCCAAGTTTGTTTGTTCGTTCTTTCTTTCCTTCTAAGCTTATTTGTTGCATACAACTTATTTGGCAATAAACACTAAATAAAAACACTTATAACTGCAAATCTCAAAAACGGTCAACTCATCTTAAAATGTTTCTGCCTCAGGTTCATGAATTTTTTTTTTATTTATTCATTCACGGGATGTGGGCGTCGCTGACAAGGCCAGCATTTATTGGCCATCCGTAATTGCCCTTGAGAAGTTGGTGGTGAGCCGCCTTCTTGAACCGCTGCAGTCTGTGTGGTGAAGGTACAGTGACTTTGTCGTAGCGGTTTGATACAACTGAGTGGCTTGCTTAGCCATTTCAGAGGGCAGTTAAGAGTCAACCACATTGCCAACAATGGGAGAAAATATTGGTTCTATCAGCCTTCCAACTGATGGGATTATTTCCTCTATTGTCCCTTCCAGTGATCCGCTTGGGGAAGTGCTGACAAACTGATACACGAGTTGAAAAGCTCATAGTTAGCACATATGTAACTACACTAGCAAACTGTGTAGAGTAGATCTGAGTTCCAATAAGTGGCTCTGACTTGGAATAAGTGGCATCGTTGTGTACATCATTATAGGGAAACCAAGGTGAAGGTCCAAGGCCCATATTGCAAGACACATCTAAGGTTGAAAGAGTATAAGAGAAGTGATAATGATTAATGTAGAAGATCATGAATATGAAGATAGACTACTTGAGAGCTCCTGAGTTGATAGAAAAAGAGTCAGAGGATGAGCCATTAATTACACCTCAAATAAATGATGCCCACAGCCAGCAATGCCTACACTTCAAAAGTACTTCATTGGCTGTAATACGCTTTGGGTCGTCCTGAGGTCATGAAAGGCACTGTGTAACTGCGAGTCTCATTGCTCTACAGCTCCAGAGGGTGATATTACGAGCCTTGACCGGTCAACTAAGTTTTCCAATTGAAATGACTTTTACAAATTACTTTCCATGTTACGTTTTACCTTGGCTTGCACCATACCTGATGATGGATGAGGCAAGCTACC
Source organism: Squalus acanthias (assembly GCA_030390025.1). Taxonomy (NCBI): domain Eukaryota; kingdom Metazoa; phylum Chordata; class Chondrichthyes; order Squaliformes; family Squalidae; genus Squalus; species Squalus acanthias. Next base: position 78,069,566 of record CM059427.1, read on the forward strand.
CTTCTGTAGTAGTTTATGGGATGGGAGGGTCGGAATGTCACCTTCAGCGTCTCCGTGGACTCCTCGCCCAGGAGGCCGCACGGCCGGTCGATGACAAACACGCTTTGGCTGCAGTCAATTTCAAATTGGTAAAATGTCGGTACGTCTGATGTGTTACTGATTTCCGTAGTGTACGTCACTGTCTCGCTGAGGAACACGCAACCAAAATTCAGCTTCAGGTGTGCGAGTGACACCACCGGGCCTGGAACAAGAGAGCAAGAACAGCATCTGGGTTTTCTTTTAATAATTTTTTTTTTTTCTCTCCTAACTTTCTGAAGGTGCTGACCCTCAGCATCAGGAACCTTACAATTCGGCCAGGGTTCCCACTCCTTATTGTATTCCAGTGATCCCAACCAGAAGGGCACATGTAGATACTGGGTATGAATAGGGTGGGCTTGGCCGTGTTAAAAGTGTCAGCCGCGGCTCAGCAAGTAGCACTCTCGCCTCTGAGTCATGAAGGTTGTGGGTTCAACTACCCACCCCAGAGACTTGAGCACATAATCCAGGCTGACAGTCCCAGTGCAGCGCTGAGCGAGCGCTGCACTGTCGGAGGTGCCGTCTTTCGGATGAGACATTAAGCCGAGGCCCATCTGCCCTCTCAGGCGGGTGTAAAAGAACCTATGGCACTATTTCGAAGAACAGCAGGGGAATTATCCCCGGTGTCCTCGCTAATATTTAGTCCTCGACCAACACCTAAAAACAGATTATCTGCTCATTATCACACAGGCTGCTTTTGGGACCTTGCTGTGTGCGAATTGGTTGCAAAGCGCTTTGAGACATTTTGAGGTCATGAAAGTCGCTACAAAAATGGAAGTCTTTCTTTGTTTTACTCTTCAATATTTTTCCTCCCCTAACTTTCATCCCTCCTCTTCTGAAGGTGCTGACCCTCGGCATCAGGAACCCTAAAATTCGGCCAAGGTTCCCACTCCTTATTGTTATCCACTGGTCCCTACTGGAAGTGCGCATGTAAGATACTGGGTAAGAATAGGGTTGGGCTGACTCTGTTTCCCTCCACAGTCGAACAGCCTGACAACACTCACTATTTAGAATAGAGTGTCACCTAATGGCTCAGCTTAAGTTTTCGAAAGCGAATTGGACAGACCTGGAAGGCTCCAGGTTTGATCCCATGTCTATATTCAGGAATGAGGAACTTCAGTTGTGGGGAGAGACTAAAGAAGCTCGGATTATTCCCCTTAAAGCAGAGAAGGTTAACGGGAGATTTAATTTATTACTTCACTCAGAGGGTTGTGATTCTTTGGAATTCTCTACCCCAGAGGGCTGTGGATGCTCAGTCGTTGAATATACTCAAGACAGAATATCTCAAACAAGCGTGCTAAGCTTGAATAAAGGAGACTATGAAGGTATGCGAGTGGAATTGAGTAGAGTGGATTGGGAAAATAGATTAAAGGGTAAGACGATACATGATCAGTGGTGTACATTTAAGGAGTTATTTTACAACTTCCAAAAAATATATATTCCACTGAGAAGAAAAGGGTGTAAAGAAAAGACAGTCATCCGTGGCTAAGTAAAGAAATTAAGGATAGTATTCGACTAAAAACAAGGGCTTATAAGGTAGCCAAATCTAGTGGGTGGATAGAGGATTGGGAAAACTTTAAAAGACAGCAAAAAATAACAAAAAGATTGATTAAGAAAGGGAAGATAGATTATGAAAGTAAATTAGCAAAAAATATAAAAACAGATAGTAAGAGTTTTTATAGTTATATAAAAAGAAAAAGGGTGGCTAAAGTAAATGTTGGTCCCTTAGAGGATGAGACCGGGAAATTAATAGTGGGAAATATGGAGATGGCAAATACACTGAATGAATATTTTGTATCAGTCTTTACAGTAGAGGACACTAAGAATATCCCAACACTGGACAAACAGGGGGCTATAGGGGGGGGGGAGGAGCGAAACACGATCAAAATCACTAAGGAAGTGGTACTCGGTAAAATAATGGGACTCAAGGCGGATAAATCACCTGGACCTGATGGCTTACATCCTAGGGTCTTGAGGGAAGTGGCGGTAGGGATTGTGGATGCATTGGTAATAATTTTCCAAAACTCCCTGGACTCAGCAAAGATCTTGGCAGACTGGAAAACTGCTAATGTAACACCCTTATTTAAAAAGGGCAGTAGACAGAAGGCTGGAAACTATAGACCGGTTAGCCTAACATCTGTGGTAGGTAAAATTTTGGAGTCCATTATTAAGGAGACAGTAACGGGACATTTGGATAATCATAATTTAATAGGACAAAGTCAGCATGGTTTTATGAAGGGGAAGTCATGTTTGACAAATTTGCTGGAGTTCTTTGAGGAAGTAACATACAGGGTGGATAAAGGGGAACCAGTGGATGTGGTGTATTTAGACTTCCAAAAGGTATTTGACAAGGTGCCACACAAAAGATTATTGCTTAAGATAAAAAATCACGGGATTGGGGGTAATATTCTGGCATGGATAGAGGATTGGCTATCTAACAGAAGGCAGAGAGTTGGGATAAATGGTTCATTCTCAGACTGGCAATCAGTAACTAGTGGTGTCCTGCAGGGGTCAGTGCTGGGTCCCCAACTCTTTACAATCTATATTAACGATTTGGAGGAGGGGACCGAGTGTAACATATCAAAGTTTGCAGATGATACTAAGATGGGAGGGAAAGTAGTGAGTGAGGAGGACATAAAAAATCTGCAAGGGGACATAGACAGGCTAAGTAAGTGGGCAGAGATTTGGCAGATGGAATACAATACTGGAAAGTGTGAGGTTATGCACTTTGGCAGGAAAAATAGTAGAGCAAGTTATTATCTTAATGGCAAGAAACTGGAAAGTACTGAAGTACAAAGGGATCTGGGGGTCCTGGTGCACAAAACTCAAAAGGTTAGTATGCAGGTGCAGCAAGTGATTAAGAAGGCCAATGGAATGTTGGCTTTCATTGCTAGGGGGATAGAATATAAAAATAGGGAGGTATTGCTTCAGTTGTACAAGGTATTGGTGAGACCGCACCTGGAATACTGCATACAGTTTTGGTGTCCATACTTAAGAAAAGACATACTTGCTCTCGAGTCAGTACAAAGAAGGTTCACTCGGTTAATCCCGGGGATGAGGGGATGGACATATGAGGAGAGGTTGGGTAGATTGGGACTCTACTCATTGGAGTTCAGAAGAATGAGAGGCAATCTTATTGAAACATATAAGATTGTGAAGGGGTTGGATCGGGTGGATGCGGGGAGGATGTTCCCGATGATGGGTGAAACTAGAACTAGGGGGCATAGTCTTAGAATAAGGGGCTGCTCTTTCAAAACTGAGATGAGAAGGAACTACTTCACTCAGAGGGTGGTAGGTCCATGGAATATGCTGCCCCAAAAAGCTGTAGAAGCTACATCATTACATAAATTTAAAACAGAAATAGACAGTTTCCTAGAAGTAAAGGGAATTAAGGGTTACGGGGAGCGGGCAGGAATTTGGACATGAGTCTAGGTTCGGATCGGTCATGGCCCTGTGGGTAGTGTAGCGGGCCCAGGGGCCGTGTAGCCTGATCCTGCTCCTATTTCGTGTGTCCAATTCTGTTAGGTTCAGGAGATGGTTCTGTGATAGTAGATTGGCGGTTAGGATCAGATCAGCCATGATCTTATTGAATGGCGGAGCAGGCTCGAGGGGCCAATTGGCCTACTCCTGCTCCTATTTCTTATGTTCTTATGTTCTTATGAAAGATTTTTGGACTCTAGGGGAATCAAGGGCTATGGGGATTGGGAGGGAAAGTGGAGTTGAAGTCGAAGATCAGCCATGATCTTATTGAATGGTGGAGCAGGCTCGAGGGGCCGTATGGCCTACTCCTACTCCTATTTCTTATGTTCTTATACAACTGTAATGTAACTTATGCCTCTTTGTATTCCAGCCCCCTTAAGATAAAGCCCAACATTCCTTAAGCCTTTTTTTAATTATTTTTTTTGTAGATGATTTCTGCATTGCCTCAGCTTGGCTTTTTCCTGTTGGCAACAATTTGTACCTTTGCACAATCCGATCACCTTCAGCACCGACTTGGAGCCGTTGCCGGGCCGTGTCACGTGGTAGTAATCCACGCTATGAGCGCCGACAGTCTGTGGCGTGAACCTGATGGGGATCTGGAGCCTGCTGCTGGCCAGGGCAGTGCTCTCCCTGACATCGCACGTGAATTCGGACTGAAGCGGTGCAGGGTGCTGGTAATGCACGATTCTAAACGAAGTGTTGACCTGCCAAGCACAGGGCAAAAAAAAACAATTAAAAAAAATTGACATCATAGATTACATTCAAACTTACTCTATTTGATAACATAGGAAATAGGAGCAGGGGCAGGCCTGCTCCACCGTTCAACCAGATCATGGCTGATCTTCACCTCAACTCCATTTACCGGGCCTTTGCGCTGTATCCCTCGATACCCTTACCTAACAAAAATCTGTCGATCTCAGTCTTGAAAGCTCCATTTGACCCCCAGCATCTACAACCTTTTGGGGGAGGGTGTTCCAGATTTCCACGACCCCTTGGATGAAAAAGTGCTGACGAAGGGTCCCTGACTTGAAATGTTGACTCTGTTTCTCTCTCCTCGATGCTGCCTGACCTGCTGAGTGTTTCCAGCATTTTTTGTTGTTATTTTTATTATATATGAAAAAGTGCTTCCTGATTTTGCTCCTGAACGGCCTAGCTCTAACTTTAAGATTATATTCCCTTGTTCTGGACTCCCCCCACCAGAGGAAATGGTTTCTCCATATCTACCCTATCAAATCCTTTTAACATTTTAAACACCTCGAACAGTTCACCCCTCAATCTCCTATACTCAAGGGAATACAAGCCAGCTTGGTGCAACATGTGCTCATAATTTAACCCTCTCGCATTGCAAATGATAAGCATATAATAGCAACTTTCTACAGCATTTTTAAAGGAAATAGTTTCTCCGCATCTAAGCTATCAGAGACCACTGAATGACTGGCATTCGAAAGGCATGCTGATGCAGCAGCTGGGACTTAGGCACGTTACTGTGGTGGTTCAAACACAACTTTACAGTGTATTTAAGCCACAACCAGTGCTCGAAACGGAAAGTGTTCTCCAGCACTAATCCCTCTCCTTAAAGAGCTCAAAACTTACAAAAGAAGTAGAAAACCCGCTAATGTATGCACCTACTGAAAACTTGGAAGGAAGGATATAATACTGTGTAATACATACATGCTCTGTCACTGCATCCTCATCCAGCAATAAGAAACAAAGAAAGAACTTGCATTTATGTAGCGTCATTCATAACCTCAGGACGTCCCAAATCACTTTACAGCCAAAGAAGTCATACTATAGCACAGAAGGAGGCCATTCGTCCCATCGGGTCTGTACCGGCTCTTTCGAAGAGCAATCCAGTTAGTCCCATTCCCCCGCTCTTTCCCCATAGCCCTGCAATTTTTTTAACCTTCAACTATTTATCCAATTCCCTTTTGAACACTACTATTGAATCTGTATCCACCCTATCAGGCAGTGCAGTCCAAATCCTAACCACTCGTTGCATAAAAAGGTTATTCCTCATGTCGCCTCTGGTTCTTTTGCCAATCACCTTAAATCTGTGTCGTCTGGTTATCGACCCTTCAGCCCCTGGAAACAGTTTCTTTTATTTACTCTATCTAAATCCTTCATGATTTTGAACACCTCTATCAAATCTCATCTTAGCCTGTGAAGGAATAAGCCATATAACCTATTCAGAAAAATACACTATCTTATGAAAGAATTCTGGCCTTATTAAAACATGACAAACTGGGTTTGGAAATTTAGAAACCTAACTATGAAATAGCTATGAAAGCATTAAGAACATAAGAACATAAGAAATAGGAGCAGGAGTAGGCCATTCGGCCCTTCGAGCCTGCTCCGCCATTCAATGAGATCAATAAGCTCGACACCATCCAGCAAAGCAGCTTGTTTGATTGGCACCCCATCCACCACCTTAAACATTCACTCCCTCCACCACCGGCGTACCGTGGCTGCAGTGTGTACCATCTACAAGATGCACTGCAGCAACTTGCCATGGCTTCTTCAGCAGCACCTCCCAAACCCGCGACCTCTTCCACCTGGAAGGACAAGGGCAGCAGGCACATGGGAGCACCACCACCTCCAAGTTCCCCTCCAAGTCACACACCATCTTGACTTAAGAACATAAGAAATAGGAGCAGGAGTAGGCCATTTGGCCCTTCAAGCCTGCTCTGCCATTCAATGAGATCATGGCTGATCTTCTGCCTCAATTCCATTCACCAGCCCTATCGCCATATCCCTTGATGCCCTTACTAGTCAGAAATCTATCGACTTCTGTTTTGAATATACCCAATGACTGAGCCTCCACAGCCCTCTGGGGTAGAGAATTCCAAAGATTCACCACCCTCTGTGTGAAGAAATTTCTTCTCATCTCAGTCCTGAATGGCCTACCCTTTATCTTCAGGCTGTGGCCCCTGGTTCTAGACTCCCCAGCCATGGGAAACATTCTCCCAGCATCCATCCTATCAAGCCCTGTAATAATTTTGTATGCTTCGATGAGATCCCCTCTCATTCTTCTGAATTCAAGAGAATACAGGCCTAGTTTACTCAATCTCTTCTCATACGACAGTCCCGCCATCCCAGGAATAAATCCCGTGAACCTTCGTTGCACTCATACAAACATAGAAACATAGAAGATAGGAGCAGGAGTAGGCCATTCAGCCCCTCGAGCCTGCCATTCAATGAGATCATGGCTGATCATCCAAATTCAGTACCCTGTCCCTGCCTTCTCTCCATATCCCTTGATCCCTTTAGCTTTAAGAAATATATCTAACTCCTTCTTGAATATATTTAATGAATTGGCCTCTACTGCCTTCTGTGGCAGAGAATTCCACAGGTTCACCACTCTCTGGGTGAAGAAATTCCTCCTCATCTCAGTCCTAAATGGCTTACCCCTTATCCTTAGACTGTGACCCCTGGTTCTGGACTCGCCGGCCACCGGGAACATCCTTCCTGCATCTAGTCTGTCTAGTCCTGTTAGAATTTTATAAGTTTCAATGAGATCCCCTCTCATTCTCCTAAACTCCAGCGAGTATAAGCCCAATCGACCCAATCTCTCCTCATACGTCATTCCTGCCATCCCAGGTATCAGCCTGGTGAATCTTCGCTGCACTCCCTCCATGGCAAGAACATCCTTCCTCAGATAAGGTGAACAAAACTGCACACAATACTCAAGATGTGGTCTCACTAAGGCCCTGTACAACTGCAGCAAGACAACCTTGCTCCTGTACTCGAACCCTTTCGCTACGAAGGTCAACATACCATTTGCCTTCTTAACCGCCTGCTGCACCTGCATGCTTACCTTCAGTGACACCAGGTCTCGTTGCACTTCCCCTTCTCCCAATCTATTGCCATTCAGATAATAATCTGCCTTCCTGTTTTTGATACCAAAGTGGATAACCTCGCATTTATCCACATTATATTGCATCTGCCATGCTTCTGCCCAATCACCCAACCTGTCCAAATCATACTGGAGTTTCTCGGCATCCTCCTCACGGCACACACTCCCACCCAGCTTTGTGTCGTCTGCAAACTTGGAGATATTACATCCAATTCCCTCGTCTAGATCATTAATATATATTGTGAATAGCTGGGGTCCTAGGACCGATCCTTGCGGTACCCCACTAGTCACTGGCTGCCACTCGGAAAAAGACCCGTTTATTCCAACTCTTTGCTTTCTGTCTGCCAACCAGTTCTCTATCTAAGTCAATACCTTGTCCCCAATCCCATGTGCCTTAACTTTACACGCTAATCTCTTATGCGGGACCTTATCGAAAGCCTTCTGAAAGTCCAAATACACCACATCCACTGGTTCTCCCTTATCTATTTTACCAGTTACATCCTCAAAAAATTCCAGTAGATTAGTCAAGCACGATTTACCTTTTGTAAATCCAAGTTGACTTTGTCCGATCCTGTCACTGTTTTCCAAGTGCTCTGCTATTACATCTTTTATAATGGACTCTAGCATTTTCTCCCCTACCGATGTCAGGCTTACCGGTCTATAATTCCCTGTTTTCTCTCTGCCACCTTTTTTGAATAGTGGGGTAACATTAGCTACCCTCTAATCCATGGATACTGTTCCAGAGTCTATCGAATTTTGGAAGATGACCAGCAATGCATCTACTATTTCTAGGGCCACTTCCTTAAGTACCCTAGGATGTAGATTATCAGGCCCTGGGGATTTATCGGCCTTCAATCCCGTCAATTTCCCTAACACTATTTCCCTACAAATACTGGTTTCTTTCATTTCCTCCCTCTCATTAGACCCTATGTTCCCCGACATCTCTGGGAGGTTATTTGTGTCCTCCTTTGTGAAGACAGAACCAAAGTATGTATTTAATTGGTCAGCCATTTCTTTGTTCCCCATTATAAATTCCCCTGATTCTGACTGCAAGGGACCTACGCTTAACTTCACCAATCTTTTTCTCTTCACATATCTATAAAAGCTTTTACAGTCAGTTTTTATGTTCCCTGCAAGCTTACTCTCATACTCTATTTTCCCCCTCTTAATTAATCCCTTTGTCCTTCTTTGCTGAATCCTATTCTGCTCCCAATCCTCAGGTTTTCTGCTTTTTCTGGCCAATTTATATGTCCTCTCCTTGGATCTTATGCTATCCCTAATTTCCCTTGTTAGCCACGGTTGAGTCACCTTTTTTGTTTTATTTTTATGCCAAACTGGGATGAACAAATTCTGTAGTTCATTCATGCGATCTTTGAATGTTTGCCATTGCCTATCCACCGTCAACCCTTTGAGTGACATTCCCCACTCAATCCTACCCAACTTGCGCCTCATACCATCGTAGTTTCCTTTATTTAAATTCAGGACCCAAGTCTCTGAGTCAACTACTTCACTCTCCATCTTAATGAAGAATTCTATCATATTATGATCGCTCCGACCCAAGGGGCCTCGCACAACAAGATTGCTAATTAATCCTTTCTCATTACATAATACCCAGTCTAAGATGGCCTGATCTCTAGTTGGTTCCTCGACATATTGGTCCAGGAAACCATCCCGTATACACTCCAGGAATTCCTCCTCCACAGTATTGTTACTAATTTGGTTAGCCCAATCTATATGTAGATTAAAGTCACCCATGATAACTGCTGTGCTCTTATTGCACGCTTCTCTAATTTCCCTTTTAATGCACTCCCTCTATGGCAAGTATATCCTTCCTTAGGTAAGGAGACCAAAATTGTACACAGTACTCCAGGTGTGGTCTCACCAAGGCCCTATATAATTGGAGTAAGACTTCTTTACTCCTGTACTCAAATCCTCTTGTAATGAAGGCCAGCATACCATTTGCCTTCCTAATGGCTTGCTGCACCTGCACATTCACTTTCAGTGACTCATGTACAAGGACACCCAGGTCCCTTTGAGCATCTGCATTCCCCAATCTTTCACCATTTAGGAAATACTCTGCCTTTCTGTTTTTTCTATCAAAGTGGATAACTTCACATTTCTCCACATTATATTCCATCTGCCATGTTCTCGCCCACTCACTGAGCCTGTCGAGATCCCCTTGAAGCCTCTTCGCAACTGACACTGCCACCTAGCTTTGTATCATCAGCAAATTTGGAAATGTTACATTTAGTCCCCTCATCCAAATCATTGATATAGATTGTGAATAGCTGGGGCCCAAACACCGATCCTTGTGGTACCCCACTAGTCACAGCCTGCCATCCTGAAAAAGACCCGTTTATCCCTACTCTTTGTTTTCTGTCTGTTAACCAATTCTCAATCCATGCTAGTATATTACCCCCAATTCCATGTGCCCTAATTTTGTTCACCAACCTCTTGTGTGGGACCTTATCGAAGGCCTTCTGAAAATCCAGATACACCACATCTACCGGTTCCCCTTTGTCTACTCCACTAGTTACATCCTCAAAGAACTCCAATAGGTTTGTCAAACAGGATTTCCCTTTCATAAATCCATGTTGACTCTGCCCAATCTTACTATTAGTTTCTAAGTGCCCAGTTATTGCATCCTTTATAATAGATTCCAGCATTTTCCCAACTACTGATGTGAGGCTAACAGGTCTGTAGTTCCCCGTTTTCTCTCTCCCTCCTTTCTTAAATAACGGGCTTACATTTGCTATCCTCCAATCTGCAGGAACCGTTCCAGAATCTATAGAATTTTGGAAGATGACAACCAAAGCGTCCACTATTCCAATGACCACCTCTTTCAAAACCCTAGGATGTAGGTCATCCGGTCCTTGGGATTTATCGACTTTTAGTCCCATTAATTTTGCTAGTACTGCTTTTTTACTAATAATAATTTCTTTAAGTTCCTCATTCTCGTCACACCCTTGGTTTTCTCGTATTTCTGGGAGGTTTTTTGTGTCTTCCTCCGTGAAGACAGAAACAAAGTATTTATTTAATTTCTCAGCCATTTCCTCATTCCCCATTATAAATTCTCGCGTCTCTGACTGTAAAGGACCTACATTTACCTTCGCCAGTCTTTTCCTTTTCATTCTGGCTATTGAGATAATATCGTTGTTGACCCTGAATAAATAACCTTATTGAAACAGAAGGTGAAGGGCTCCGACAGGCTGAACTTTTGGGAACGAAACAATGGTTCACCCTGGATAAGATGTTCTAATTTACACTTCGTAAAGAAGCACATAAGATAAGGAACATCTGCCCTCGTAAAGATGACATAAAGTAAGGAACACCTGCCGTCACACCGTTTTTTTATGGTAAACTTAGAACACCTAGAGATGAGACATGAGTCTGGCTGAGGTGGCAGTAAGAGTTGCAGAAATCGGCAGAAAAATGATGAGAGATAATTAGCTTGCATCAGCAGAAAACCTTAAAGGAAATACCACTGGAAAAAGGTATAAATATTGAATTCTCAAATGGGATAACAGACTCGCTTTAATCGGGCAAAGTGATTCTCGGCTTCAGAGGCGGCTCTGTAATCTCCAACTCTTTGTACCTCAGGGATCAAAGGTATTTGATATTGGTGGATATCCTGTAGAACACTTTAAGAACTGTAATACTGTAGTGAAGTTAAGATTTAAAAGTAAGATTCTCTGTTAATAATAAGGTAACATTTTTTCTCTTTTTAAAATTGTTAATGTTGCGATTGACTGATTCACCAACTGTAAATTGCATGTCGGTTCTTTAATAAATCTATATATTTTTAGAATTGTCTCACATAAGACTTCTGTATCAAAAACTAGCGAACTCAATCTCTGTACACTCTTTGGTGGAGAGTTACAGAATTCTGGGGGGTTTTCCGGACCCTCATAATATCCGGAACGTTACAGTCTAGCTAAACTTATTAAAAGCACTATCCGGAGGTTGGTAACATTCTCGGGTTGTTCCTTTCCTTTAGGGAGAGATAGTCCGAACCTTTAGACCCAATTAAGCGTCTTTAGGATTCGGCTACCTCAAACTTTAGTTGAAAGTGAACGTCTTGAGAATACGCCTGATCCGGGGTAGCCCTAAAGGGGTTAGGACCAGTAAATATCCCTTCAAGCCTTCTCTGCTCCAAGGAGAAAAACCCCTGCTTCTCCAGTTTTAGCAGCAGATGCTCAAGTTAGTCTTGGTTATGTAGGTTCTTATTAGCTGCTGTAGCACTGAACACTCCCCAACAGTCAGAAAAATATTTAATTTTTAACAGGTGTTGAGGATCTTTTGAAGTGTAGTCACTGTTGTAATGTAGGAAATAAGGCAGCCAATTTGCACACAGCAAGTTCCCACAAACAGCAAGGTGATAATGACCAGCTAATCTGTTTTTTAGTGATGTTGGTTGAGGGATAAATATTGGCCTAGGACACCGGGGAGAACTCTCCTGCTCTTCTTCGATATAGTGGCCGTGGGTCTGTGGGTCACCACAGACCCAATTCACGTACGGACTGGGATCAAGCAAGGCTGTGTCATCGCACCAACACTCTTCTCGATCTTCCTTGCTGCAATGCTCCATCTCACCCTCAGTAAGCTCCCCGCTGGAGTGGAGCTAATCTACTGACCAAACGGGAAACTGTTCAACCTCCGTTGCCTCCAGTCCAGATCCAAGGTTGTCCCATCCTTTGTCATCGAATTACAGTATGCAGACGACGCTTGCGTCTGCGCACACTCGGGGGTTGAACTCGAAACCATCATTAACAGCTTCACTGAAGCGTACCAGAGCATGGGCCTTACACTAAACATCCGTAAGACAAAGGTCCTCTACCAACCTGCCCCCGCCACACAGTACTGCCCCCGACAGAATCACAGAATCCCCACAGTACAGATAGAGGCCATTTCGGCCCATCGAGCCTGCACCGACACATATCCCACCCTATCCCCGTAACCCCACGTATTTAATCCCCCCTAACATATCCCACCCTATCCCCGTAACCCCACGTATTTAATCCCCCCTAACACTAAGGGTCAATTTATCATAGCCAAATCAACCTAACCCGCACATCTTTATCAAAATCCACGACGAGGCCTTGGACAACGTGGACCACTTTCCATACCTTGGCAGCCTGCTGTCAACAAGGGCAGACGTTGATGACAAAGTCCAACACTGCCTTCAGTGTGCCAGTGCAGCCTTCGGTCGCCTGAGGAAGGGAATGTTTGAAGACCAGGACCTCAAACCCGGCACCAAGCTCATGGTCTACAGAGCAGTAGTGATTCCCGCCCTCCTTTATGCTTCAGAGACATGGACCATGTACACAGGCACCTCAAAGCACTGGCGAGGTACCACCAACGCTGCCTCTGCAAGATCCTGCAAATTCATTGGCAGGATAGGCGCACCAACGTCAGTGTTCTCGCTCAGGCCAACATCCCCAGCATCGAAGCTTTGACCACGCTCGATCAGCTCCAATGGACGGGCCACATCGTCCCCATGCCCGATACGAGGCTCTCAAAACAAGCGCTCTACTCGGAGCTCCGGCACGGCAAGAGAGTTCCAGGTGGGCAGAGGAAACGCTTCAAGGACACCCTCAAAGCCTCCTTGAAAAAGTGCAACATCCCCTCCGACACCTGGGAATCCCTGGCCCAAGACCGCACAAAGTGGAGGAGAAGCATCCGGGAAGGCGGCGAACACCTCGAGTCTCTTCGCCGGGAGCAAGCGGAAGCCAAGCGCAAACAGCGGAAGGAGCGCACGTCAACCCAAGCACCCCACCCACCCGCCCCTTCAACCACCGTCTGCCCCACCTGTGACAGAGACTGTAGGTCCCGCATTGGACTCATCAGTCACCTGAGAACTCATTTTTAGTGTGGAAGCAAGTCATCCTCGGTTCTGAGGAACTGCCTAAGAGAGAGAGAGAGTGGCCGTGGGATCTTTTGCGTCCACCTAAGAGGGCAGACAGGGCCTAAGTTTAACGTCTCATCCGAAAGACGGCACCTCCGACAGTGCAGCGCTCCCACAGTACTGCGCTGGAGTGTCAGATAATAATAGAAGCAGCACACAAAATGGTAAATCAACGCTAACTATCTGTAAGGCTTTTGTCAGTGAAAGCACAGCAGGTTTTCAATATATTACATATTACATTGAATTACATAGCATTAATAGAACACAGGCACGTTATTAATATTGTAGGCTACTTAACTTTTGTGGCAAATTTATTGCTTTTGCAATAAGAAATTTCATCGAGATTAATTACATTTCGCAAAGGAATTTCAACATGCAGTTTTAGAAAAAAAAAATCGCAGTAACTCAGACATGTCAGTTGGTGGCACTGCTTGACTGCTGAGAGCCACTCAGGCTCCAATTATATTAATGCTGCAATAACAAAATCAGCTCTTGGTCGAGTGACTTGGAAAGTGAACAGGCGGAGGGGACGGGACAGAGGGGACGGGGGGCGTTCGAGGTGGGGGAGTTGGTAAATTTGACCTTAAAAAGGGAGTCTCGTCATTAAAAGCGTGTCAGCTTGTTTGTTGCCATTCCAGTTTCTGGGTCGGAGGCTGTGTAAACTAGGCTCACACTGCCGCCACACACCACAGGGAGCAGCAGCGCACAGTCGGAGATGCCCTCCTTCAAATGAGACACGGGGTGGGGGGAGAAAGGAATAGGAGTTTATGCTGATCAGGTTAGATGAAGATGGGTGCGAGGCAATGTTCCTTCTGATTTTTTTCGGGCCGCGCGGCCCCTTTAACAGACTGCGCAGCCCATTGAAAATTCTGTGCATGGGCGGTTTTTCCATTTAAAAGCCGGTGAGCCGGTAGGGCGGGACATCCAGAGCGCTGTGCGCGCTGCTTAAAGGGAACATTGGTGAGAGGAGGCTCACGTGGAGCATAAACACCGGCGTGGACCTGTTGGGCTTATGGCCTGTTTCTGTGCTGTAAATTCGATGTAATTCTCAAGGGTTTTCAGTGAAATGAGCCTAGGCAATCTTAATCCACTCCACAGAGGAAGTATTTTAATAAAACAGGCCATATTGATAATCTTACTGACAAAGCATTTAACTTGTGTTACATCTGACCTGGAACGGCTTGATGTGGTTTGTGTCGAGGGAACTCCGTCACTGTCCTAGCCAAAGTTCCTCCCTTAACCAATACTGGCAAAAACAGATTAATCGATCATTCATCTCTGTTGTTTGTGAGAGCTTGCCATCGGCAAATTGGCTGGCATGTTTGCTCACATAACAGTTACTGCACCTCAAAGTAATTTATTCAATGTGAAGTGCTTTAACATGCTATATAAATAGCAGTCTTTCTGTTTTTTTTTACCATAACCTGTGCTATTACTGGCTGTAAAACACAGTGGGGCATACTGAGGTTGTGAAAGGTGTTACATAAATGCAAGTCTTTCTTTCTTTTTTTATCTAACCCATGCTGCATCTGACCTGGGAGTTTTTGATGGGACAGTAGAGGCAACCTGAACCTGTACTTAACCCAGTCTCTGCCCGGCCTGGCAGTGCCTAATGCGTGAAAATTAAAGAATCATACAGCACAGAAGGAGGCCATTTGACACATGGTGCCTGTACTGGCTCTTTGAAAGAGCTATCCAATTAGTCCGACTCCCCCGCTCATTCCCCATAGCCCTGCAAATTTTCACTCTTCAAGCATTTATCCAATTCCCTTTTGAAAGTTGCTATTGAATCTGCTTCACACAACAGTCAGTGCATTCCAGATCATAAAAACTCGCTGCGTAAAAAGCTTTACTTTGCACCTATACCTGACTCGGCAGTGCTTGATGGGACAGTGTCAAGAGGGAGCTTTCATAGAATCATAGAATGGTTACAGCACAGCAGGAGGCCATTCAGCCCGTCAAGCCCGTGCCTGTTCTCTGCCAGAGTACTTCAGCTAGTCCCACTCCCCCTGCCCTTTCCTCGTAGCCATGCAAATTTTTTTCTTTTAGGTACTTATCCAACTCCCTTTTGGAAGCTGTGACTGAGTCTCCCGCCACCATCCTTTCAGGCGGCTCATTCCAGATCCTAACCACTCGCTGCGTAAAAATGTTTTTTCTTATGTCGCCTTTGGTTCTTTTGCCAATCACTTAAATCTGTGTCCTCTGGTTCTCGACCCCTCTGCCAATGGGAACAGTTTCTCTCTATCTACTCTGTCCAGACCCCTCATGATTTTGAACACCTCTATCAAATCTTCACTCAATCTTCTCTGCTCTAAGGAGAATAACCCCAGTTTTTCCAGTCTATCCACGTAACTGAAGTCCCTCATCCCTGGAATCATTCTCGTAAATCTTTTCTGCACCCTCTCTAAGGCCTTCACATCCTTCCTAAAGTGCGGTGCCCAGAATTGGACACAGTACTCCAGTTGAGGCCAAACCAGTGTTTTATAAAGGTTCATCATAATTTCCATGCTTTTGTACTCTATACCTCTATTCATGAAGCCCAGGATCCCGTAAGCTTTGTTAACTGCTTTCTCAACCTGCCCTGCCACCTTCAACAATTTGTGCACACATACCCGCAGGTCTCTCTGTTCATGCACCCACTTTAGGATTGTACCCTTTAGTTTATATTGCCTCTCCTCGTTCTTCCTACCAAAATGTATCACTTCGCACTTTTCTGCGTTAAATTTCATCTGCCATGTGTCCGCTCATTGCGCCAGCCTGTCTATGTCCTCTTGAAGTCTATCACTATCCTCCTCACTGCTTCCAAGTTTTGTGCCATCTGCAAATTTTGAAATTGTGCCCTGTACACCCACATCCAAGTCATTAATATATATCAAGAAAAGCAGTGGTCCTAGAACCGACCCCTGGGGAACTCCACTGTATACCTTCCTCCAGTCCGAAAAACAACCATTCACCACTACTCTCTGTTTCTTGTCACTTAGCCAATTCCGTATCCATGCTGCCACTGTCCCTTTTATGCCATGGGCTTCAACTTTGCTGGCAAGCTTATTATGTGGCACTTTAGCAAACGCCTTTTGGAAATCCATGTACTCTACGTCAACCGCACTGCCCTCATCAACCCTCTGTGTTACCTCATCAAAAAACTCAATCAAGTTGGTTAAACATGATTTGCTTTTAACAAATCCTTGCCTGCTTTCCTTAATTAATCCACACTTGTCCAAGTGACTGTTAATTTTGTCCCTGATTATCGTTTCTAAAAGCTTCCCCACTACCGAGGTTAAACTGACAGGCCTGTAGTTGCTGGGTTTATCCTTACACCCTTTTTTGAACAAGGGTGTGACATTTGCAATTCTCCAGTCCTCTGGCACCACCCCCGTTTCTAAGGAGGATTGGAAGATTATGGCCAGTACCTCCGGGATTTCTTCCTTCACTTCCCTCAGTATCCTAGGATGCATCCCATCCGGTCCTGGTGACTTACCTACTTTAAGTACAGCCAGCCTGTCTAGTACCTTGTTTTTATCAATTTTTATCAAATCCAGTATCTCCTCTACCTCCTCCTTCACTATGTCTATGGCAGCATCTTCTTCCTTGGTGAAGACAGATGCAAAGTACTCATTTAATACCCTCTGCCTCCATGCATAGGTCTCCTTTTTGGCCCCTAATCGGCCCCACCCCTCCTCTTACTGCCAGCTTACTAGTTATATGCCCATAGAAGACTTTTGGATTAGCTTTTATGTTAGATGCCATTCTATTCTCATAACCTCTCTTTGCCCCTCTTATTTTCTTTTTCACTTCTCCTCTGAACTTTCTATATTTAGCCTGATTCTCAGATGTATTCTCGACCTGACATCTATCATATGCGCTCTTTTTCTGCTTCATCTTACTCTCTATCTCTTTCGTCATCCAGGGAGCTCTGACTTTAGTTGCCCTACCTTTCCTCCTAGTGGGAATGTACCTTGACTGTACCCGAACTATTTCCTCTTTAAAGGCAGCCCATTCTTCCACTACAGTTTTGCCTGCCAATGTTTGTTTCCAATTTACCTGGGCCAGATCTGTTCTTATCCCACTGAAATTGGCCTTCCTCCAATTAAGTATTTTTACTCTAGATTGCTCCCTGTCCTTTTCCATAGCTAATCTAAACCTTATGATACTATGATCACTGTTCCCTAAATGTTCACCTACTGACACTTGCTCCACATGACCTCCCTCATTCCCCAGCACCAGATCCAGCAATGCCTCCTTCCTCGTTGGACCAGAAACGTACTGATCAAGAAAGTCCTCCTGAACACACTTCAGAAATTCTTCCCCCTCCCTTTACACTATTACTATCCCAGTCTATATTAGGATAGTTGAAGTCCCCCATCATCACTACTCTATAGTTCTTGCATCTCTCTGTAATTTCTCTGCAAATTTGCTCCTCCATATTTTTCCCACTAGTTGGTGGCCTATAGAATACACCTAGTAGTGTAATGGTACCCCTATTATTTATTAACTCTAGCCATATAGATTCCCTCCTTGACCCCTCCAGGACATCCTCTCTCTCCAGCATTCTGTAACATTCTCCTTAACCAATACTGCCACACCACCTCCTATCTTTTCTTCCCTATCTTTCTTGAACACCTTATATCCAGGAATATTTAATACCCAATCCTGCCCTTTTTTGAGCCAGGTCTCCATCATTGCCATGACATCATATTCCCATGTGGTTATTTGCGCCTGCAGCTCACCAACCTTGTTTACTATGCTTTGTGCATTCACATACATACACTGTAAACCTATCTTAGACCATCCTGTGTTCTCTCCTAGTCTGATCCCACATAATTACTCTAGTGCTATCTGTCTCTCCCAATTCTTTGTGCCTTTTGTTTCTCTTTTCTAATGCTACATCCTGGTGCCCATCCCCCTGCCAACTTAGTTTAAACCCTCCCCGCAAGGATATTGGTTCTGGCCCTGTTGAGGTGTAACTCATCCGGCCTGTACAGGTCCCATCTCCCCCAGAACCGGTCCCAACATCCTAGGAATCTGAAGTCTTCCCTCCTGCACCATCTCTCCAGCCATACATTCATCTGCTCTATCCTCCTATTTCTATACTCAATTGTGCGTGGCACTGGGAGTAATCCAGAGATTACTACCTTTGAGGACCTGCTTTTTAATCTCTTTCCTAGCTCCCTAAAATCTGCCTGGAGGACCTCATCCCTCTTTCTACCTATGTCGTTGGTACCAATATGGACCACGACCTCTGGCTGTTCACCCTCCCACCTCAGAATGTCCTGCAGCCGCTCAGTGACATCCTTAACCCTGGCACCAGGGAGGCAACATACAATCCTTTACTCTGTGTTACTCTGTGTTTACTCACTAGATTGATCCCTGGGATGAGAGGGTTGTCCTATGAGGAGAGATGGAGTAGATTGGGCCTATACTCTCTGGAGTTTAGAAGAATGAGAGGTGATCTCATTGAAACATATAAGATTCTGAGAGGGCTTGACAGGGTAGATGCTGAGAGGCTGTTTCCCTTGGCAAGAGAGTCTAGAACTAGGGGGCATAGTCTCAGGATAAGTGGTCGGCCATTTAAGACTGAGATGAGGAGAAATTTCTTCACTCAGAGGGTTGTGAATCTTTGTAATTCTCTACCTCAGAGAGCTGTGGATGCTCAGTCATTGAATATACTCAAGGCTGGGATCTATAGATTTTTGGACTCAAGGGGAATCAAGGGATATGGGGATCGGGCGGGAAAGTGGAGTTGAGGTAGAAGATCAGCCATGATCTTATTGAATGGAGCAGGCTCGAGGGGCCGAATGGTCTACTCCTGCTCCTAATTCTTATCTTCTTATGTGTCTATCACATACCATACCTGGCTGGGGGGTATTTGAGATTGGCACTGGGTGCACAAAGTGGGAGCGCATTCCATTCTCCAGCACTGGCATCCCTCATCTTCATTAACATGGAAATTACCAGATATTTAGGATGTCTCTTGCACATCCCCGATTTACATCGCTACACCATTGGCGGATGTGCCTTCAGCTGCCAAGGCTCTAAGCTCTGGAATTCCCTCCCTAAACCTCTCTGCCTCTCTACTGCTCTCTCCTCCTTTAAGATGCTCCTTAAAACCTACCTCTTTAACCAAGCTTTTGGTCATCTGTCCTAATATCTCCTTACGTTGCTCGGTGGCAAATTTTGTTTGAACGCTCCTGTGAAGCGCCTTGGGACATTTTACTATGTTAAAGACGCTATATTAATACAATTTGTTCTTGTTGAAAAAACAAAAATGCTGCAACTGCACCAAGAATGGTGGCACAGAATAGACCAAAATCCTGACTGTCACCTACCAATGATTCCCCGAGTCTGCCCCCGGAAATACTTACTATCGAGTGGTTGGAAATCTCCATATACTTCTCAACCGTGCTGCCAATAGCAACGTGCCCAAAGTTTAGGATGCTCTGCTCGGATGTCTGGGACAGTTCACCTGCCGCACTCACCAGAGATGAGGGAACTTGGCTGTGGAATGGAAGAACGTGATTAGAACACCAAAATGAACAAATTTCTTTCTGGCTCAGCCATGGCTCAGTGGATAGCACTTTCGCCTCGGAGTCAGAAGGTTAAGGGTTCAAGTCCCATCCCAAAGCGCATAATCCAGGCTGATACTCCCAGTACAGTGCGGAGGGAGCGCTGCATTGTCAGAGATGCCGTCTTTCGCGTGAGACGTTAAACCGAGGCCCCGTCTGCTCTCTCAGGTGGATGTAAAATATCCCATGGCACTATTTCAAAGAAAAGCAGGGGGGTTATCCCCGGTGTCCTGGGCCAATATTTATCCCTCAACCAACATTGCTAAAAACAGACTATCTGGTCGTTATCACATTGCTGTTTGTGGGAGCTTACTGTGTACAAATTGGCTGCCACATTTCCCTCATTACAACAGAGACTACACTTCAAAAAGTACTTCATTGGCTGTAAAGCGCTTTGGGATGTCCTAAGGTTGTGAAAGGCGCTATATAAATGCAAGTCTTCTTTGTTTTTCTCTTTAATATTTATTCTCTCCTAACTTTCGTCCCTCCTCTTCTGAAGATGCTGATCCTCGGCATCAGGAACTCTAAAATTCGGCCAGGGTTCCCACTCCTTATTGTTATCCACTGATCCCTACTGGAAGTGCGCATGTAGATACTGGGTAAGAATAGGTTGGGCTGACTGTGTTTTGCTCCACAGTCGAACAGCCTGACAACACTCACTACTTAGAATAGAGTGTCACCCAATGGCTCATGGGGTTGGGGGTAATATAGTAGTATGGATAAAGGATTGCTTAACAGACAGAAAACAGAGAGTAGGGATAAACGGACCTTTTTCAGGTTGGCAGGCTGTTACTAGTGGGGTGCCGCAAAGATCAGTGTTGGGGCCTCAGCTATTTACAATCTGTATTAATGACCTAGATGAAGGGACTTAGTTTAATGTATCCAAGTTTGCTGATGATACAAAGCTAGGTGGGACAGTAAGCTGTCAGGAGAACACAAAGAATCTACAAAGGGATATAGATAGACTAAGTGAGTGGGCAGTAAAATGGCAGATGGAGTATAATGTAGGGAAATGTGAGGTTATTCACTTTGGTAGGAAGAATAGAAAAACAGAATATTTTTTAAATGGTGAGAAACTTTCAAATGTTGGTGTTCAGAGAGATTTGGGTGTCCTCGTGCAAGAAACACAGAAAGCTAGCATGCAGGTACAGCAAGCAATAAGAAAGGCAAATGGCATGTTGGCCTTTATTGCAAGGGGCTTGGAGTATAAGAGTAAGGGGGGAGAAATTCGGTATCGCCCCGTTTGGGGCGCAATTATCGGCCGGGCGCAAAGTTTAGCGCCTGCCGATAATTATCGCCTCCGACTGCAAACTTGGCTTCAATCGCCCCTGGAGGTGATTGGAGCGCTAAATCAGGCGCTACACACCTCTCTTCAGGTGCTAACGTCGAGGAGCGAGGCGCTACCTCAGAGCGCTGGCGAAGCTCATGTGATGTCAGTCAGCAATGGAACACAGACACACTGGTGCCGGCCAGTTCTTACTGGGGAAGGTCGATCTTGCTCTCCATCCACACCCTGCTCATTGCAGCCTTGAATCTCGGCCTGGAGAGACCTGTACATCAAATCTGCTGGAAAGAACAATGGAGAGGCCCAGGGAAAGAGCTCAGAGTGCAGCCCCCACAGTCTCTTCTTAAATCGATGCAAGGAAGGTCAAATCAAAATGAACCTGCAAAGTGCTGCTCAGTAACCAAAACTCCTTCAAACAGCATTGAATCTCTCCAGAAGTCTCTCTCTCTCTCTCTCAGAATGTGTGGTGCAAAAATGTCGCCGACAAAAAAAGGCAGGAAGCAGTTGCCTTTAAATAGCGCTCCCCTAGCCCATTCCCAACTGCAAAACGTTCCCCTCAACCTGTCATTGCTAGCAGCAGGCGCGCGACTCAATATCTGGTCCAGGGCGTTGCACGCGCGACTGACATCACGATCTGCGGGCGCAGGAGATCGTGGCGGTAGTGTTTAGCACCGCCGCAAAATGTCTGGTCAATTTCGCGAGCAGTGCAAATATTGCCGCGCCCGGGCGCTAGTTGCTTTGCGCCCAATTAGCGCCCTCTTAGGGCGTTAACGGGAGGCGCAAAGCAACCGAATTTTTCCCCCAGGAAGTCTTGCTACAATTGTACAGGGCCTTGGTGAGACCACACCTGGAGTACTGTGCACAGTTTTGGTCTCCTTATCTAAGGAAGGATATACTTACCTTGGAGGCGGTGCAACGAAGGTTCACTAGATTGATTCCTGGGATGAGAGGGCTGTCCTATGATGAGAGATTGTGTAGAATGGGCCTATACTCTCTGGAGTTTAGAAGAATGAGAGGTGATCTCATTGAAACGTACAAGATTATGAAGGGTAGATGCTGAGAGGTTGTTTCCCCTGGCTGGAGTGTCTAGAACTAGGGGGCATAGTCTCAGGATAAGGGGTAAGCCATTTAAGACCGAAATGAGGAGGAATTTCTTCACTCAGAGGGTTGTGAATCTTTGGAATTCTCTGCCCCAGAGGGCTGTGGATGCTGAGTCTTTCAGTATATTCAAGGCTGAGATCGATAGATTTTTGGACTCTAGGGGAATCAAGGGATATGGAGACTGGGCGGGAAAGTGGAGTTGAGGTCGATGATCAGCCATGATCTTATTGAATGGCGGAGCAGGCTCGAAGGGCCGTATGGCCTACTCCTGCTCTTATTTCTTATGTTCTTAAGTTTTCGAAAGTGAATTGGACAGACCTGAAAGGCCCCAGCTTCAAACCCATGTCTATATTCAGGGATGAGGGGCGTCCTGAGGTCACGAAAGGCGCAATATAAATGCAAGTCCTTTCATTATCTTATCTTTATTGCAAAGCATGAATATTACAGAGATAGAGTTAGCTCTCACCTAGCGCTTCCAACCTCATGTACTTCACATATCCATCATCTCCAAACTTGCAGGTGGCAATCATGTCAAACACTTTGGGGACCTGTGGCTGGAATACGATCCTGATCTTGTAGTCACCCCACGGTGGCAGTGTGCCACAAGATGGTATTAAAAAGAATGGACTCTGCACTTTCAAACAGAAGGGCGTCGGAAGCTGGCTGTAGAGACAGTTAACAATGTCAGCATCAACAGCAACAACAACAGCATGCATTTATATAGCGCCTTTAACGTAGTAAAACATCCCAAGGCACTTCACAGGTACGATTATCAAATAAAATTTGACACCAAGCCACATAAGGCGATATTAGGACAGGCGACCAAAAGCTTGGCCAAAAGTGGTAGGTTTTAAGGAGAATCTTAAAGGAGGAAAGAGAGGTAGAGAGGCGGAGAGGTTTAGGGAGGGAATTCCAGAGCTTTGAACATAAGAACATAAGAAATAGGAGCAGGAGTAGGCCATTTGGCCCCTCGAGCCTGCTCCGCTATTCAATAGGATCATGGCTGACCTTCTGCCTCATCTCCACTTTCCTACACTATCCCCATATCCCTTGATTCCCTTAATATCCAAAAATCTATCGATCTCTGTCTTGAATATACTCAACGACTGAGTCTCCACAGCCCTCTGGGGTAGAGAATTCCAAAGATTCACAACCCTCTGAGTGAAGAAATTTCTCCTCATCTCAGTCCTAAATGACCGACCCCTTATTCTGAGACTGTGACCCCTGGTTCTCGACTCCCCAGCCAGGGGAAACATCCTCCCTGCATCTACCCTGTCAAGCCCTGTAAGAATTTTGTATGTTTCAGTGAGATCACCTCTCATTCTTCTAAACTCTAGAGAATATAGGCCTAGTCTACTCAATCTCTCCTCATAGGACAATCCCCCCATCCCAGGAATCAATCTGGTGAACCTTTGTTGCACTCCCTCTATGGCAAATATATCCTTCCTTAGGTAAGGAGACCAAAACTGTACACAATACTCCAGGTGGTCTCACCAGGGCCCTATATAATTGCAGTAAGATGTCTTTACTCTTATACTCAAATCCTCTTGTAATAAAGGCTAACATACTATTTCCTTTCCTAATTGCTTGCTGTACCTGCATGTTAACTTTCAGTGATTCGTGTACAGGTCCTGCTGAACACCAATATTTCCCAATCTCTCACCATTTAAAAAATACACTGCTTTTCTATTTTTCCTACCAAAGTGGATAACTTCACATTTCTCCACATTATATTCCATTTGCCATGTTCTTGCCCACTCATTTAGCCTGTCTATATCCCCTTGAAGCCTCTTTGCAACCTCCTCACAACTTACATTCCCACCCAGCTTTATAGCATCAGCAAACTTGGATATATTACATTAAAACAGAAATTGCTGGAAATATTCAGCAGGTCAGGCAGCATCTGTAGAGAGAGAAACAGAGTCAACGTTTCACGTAAATGGCCCTTCGTTTTGACGAAGGATCATCGACGTGAAACGTTAACTCTGTTTCTCTCTCTACAGATGCTGCCTGACCTGCTGAGTATTTTCAACATTTTCTGTTTTTATTTCAGATTTCCAGCATCCGCAGTATTTTTCTTTTGTATTGGATATATTACATTTGGTCCCCTCATCCAAATCATTGATGTAGATTGTAAATAGCTGAGGGCCAAGCACTGATCCTTGCAGTACCCCACTAGTTACAGCCTGCCAACCCGAAAATGATCCGTTTATTCCTACTCTCTGTTTTCTGTCCGTTAACCAATCCTCAATCCATGCTAGTATATTACCCCCAATCCCATGAGCCCTAATTTTGTTTAATAACCTCTTGTGTGGCACCTTATCGAATTCCTTCTGAAAATCCAAATAAGCCACATCCATGGTTCCCCCTTATCTATTCTGCTAATACAACCTCAAAAAACACCAACATTTCCCAATCTCTCACCATTTAAAAAATACTCTGCTTTTCTATTTTTCCTACCAAAGTGGATAACTTCACATTTCTCCACATTATATTCCATTTGCCATGTTCTTGCCCACTCACTTAGTCTGTCTATATCCCCTTGCAGCCTCTTTGCATCCTCCTCAAAACTTACATTCCCACCTAGCTTTGTATCATCAGCAAACTTGGATATATTACATTTGGTCCCCTCATCCAAATCATTGATATAGATTTGAGTTGTAGACGGCTGAAAGCACGGCCGTCAACGCTGGGGATGCTCAGATTTGGAGGAGCGCAGGGTATTTGGGGGTTTGAAGGGCTGGAGGAGGTTACAGAGATCGGGTGAGGCGAGCCCATGGAGGGATTTGAACACGAGGATGAGAATTTTCAAAATCGAGGTGTATAACCACACCCTGTGATGCACTTAGAACTCAACCACTGGGGATGCTCAAGTTTTCATACCGGACTGCAGCTTTTTAATTCATTTCAAATGGATCATCTTTGCACCTGATGCAATAACAAAAATTAGGGGCAAACACTTGAGAATGGCAATATGCGACATTTTAAGCAAGTGGGTCACAGCAGCAAAAGTTAAATACCCTAAAACCAAAGACATAGGAATACATTGCGATCTTCACCAGAACGTGACTAGGGCTCCAAGGGTTAGATTATGAGGAGAGATTACATAAACTTCCCTTGTATTCCCTGGAATGTGGAAGGTTAAGGGGGGGGGATTTGATTAAGGGTTTTAGGATCTTGAAAGGAAACAATAGGGTAGGTAGAGAGAAACTTTTTCTGCTGGTGGCGGGAGTCGAGGACAAGGGGACAGAACCTTAAAATCAGAGCCAGGCCATTCCGGAGAGAAGTTAGGAAGCACTTCTTCACGCAAAGGGTGGTAGACGTGTGGAACTCTCTCCCACACAAAGCAGTAGATACTAGCTCAATTAATAATTTTAAATCTGAGATCGATAGATTTTTGCTAGCCAAGGGTATTAAGGGATATGGAGCCAAGACAGGTGGATGGGGTTAAGATACAGATCAGCCATGATCTCATTGAATGGCGGAACAAGCTCGACGGGCTGAATGGCCTCCTCCTGTTGAGACGTTCCTATGGTCCTCCGGCCTTACCTATTGTTGTGCAAGTAAAACATGGTCTCTGAGCTTTCGAAGATGGCACAGACTGGCATGCACACCAAATCGGGTATTTGCAGGTCGTGGAAGGGCAGGGAAGCACGCAGGAGAATAGAAAACGTCCCAGTTTTCGTCTCAAACACAATCCGATCCTCATAGTCTTTCTGCAAGGAGACAAAAATCAAGGCGAAAGTATCTCACTTGGGTGGTGGGGGGGGGGGCATCCTTTTATCTTCACCGTATGATCACACAGGAGGGTAGGAATGTGAAATGGACATTCAGTCCATCCCGCTCACTCCATCATCATCCAGGTACTGTATCAGAACCAAATGCCAGCATTGCTCATCATCTTTCCCTCGCTTCAACCCACATCCCTCCACTTCCCACTGAATCAGGACTCAATTCAATTCCCTTCATGTGTCAGCCATGGCTCAGTGGGTAGCACTCTCGCCTCTGAGTCAAAAGGTTGTGGGTTCAAGTCCCACTCAGAGACTTGAGCACAAAAGTCTAGGCTGACACTCCAGTGCAGTGCCGAGGGAGTGCTGCACTGTCGGAGGTGCCGTCTTTCGGATAAGACGTTAAACCGAGGCCCCGTCTGCTCTCTCAGGTGGACGTAAAAGATCCCATGGCACTATTTCAAAGAAGAGCAAGGGAGTTATCCCTGGTATCCTGGCCAATATTTACCCCTCAATCAACATCATTATCTGGTCATTATCACATTGCTGATTGTGGGAGCTTGCTGTGCACAAATTGAATGCCAGGTTTCCTATATTACAACAGTGACTACACTTCAAAAAGTACATAATTGGCTGTAAAGCGCTTTGGGACATCCGGTGGTCGTGAAAGGCGCTATATAAATGCAAGTCTTTCTTTTTGTTTAAACGAGCCCATTGCCCTACCTTTCCTGGCTACCTACTTCCCCCTGTTAATCCCCCTCCGTATAAACACTCCCTGGTGTTTGTCCTTAACACGCTCGCCTCCGACCCTGCTACCCTTGCACATCTGAAAATATAATGTTCCTGGTTTATTCTATCCTGTTACATATCTTATCCATCTCATTAAGGTCCCCTCTAAGGCATCGTCGCTCTTTGAGGTCGAAGATTCCTTAGTTTGTTAAGTCGCTCCTCACAGCTCGTCCCACTTAACACCACTGAAGAGTCTCATTGCACCACCTCTAGGGCATGGACATCACCTTTACGGCCTGGCAACCAGCACTGTGGGCACGGGTGAAAACCTGCCAAGAAACACGTGGAAGCACCTCATGGTAGTCAGTTTCAGGGTGGCAATAGCAGGAGGCTTTGGAGCGGGTCACCTACTTTCAGATGAGACACTAAACTGAGGCCCCCGTCTGCTCTCTCAGGTGGACGTAAAAGATACCATGGCACTATTTCGAAGAAGAGCAGGGGAGTTATCCCCGGTGTCCTGGCCAATATTTATCCTGCAATCAACATCACTAAAAGAAAACAAATGATCTAGTCATTATCACAGTGCTGTTTGTGGGAGCTTGCTGTGCGCAAAGTGGCTGCCGTGTTTCATAGAATCATGGGAATTTACAGCACAGAAGGAAGCTATTCGACCCCTCGTGTCTGTGCTGGCCGAAAAAGAACTATCCAACCTAATCCAACTTTCCAGCTCTTGGTCCTAACCTTGTAGGTTACAGCGCTTCAAGTGCGTATCCAAGTACTTTTTAAATGTGATGAGCATTTCTGCCTCTACCACCCTTTCAGGCAGTGAGTTCCAGACCCCCATCATGGGTGAAAAACGTTCTCCTCAACTTCCCTCGAATCCTTCTACCCATTACTTTAAATCTATGCCCCATGGCTATTGACCTCTCTGCTAGGGGAAATAGGTCCTTCCTATCCACTCTATCTAGGCCCTGCATAATTTTATACACCTCAATCAAGTCTCCCCTCAGCCTCCTCTGTTCCAAAGAAAACAACCCCAGCCTATCCAATCTTTCCTCATTGCTAAAATTCTCCAGTCCTGGCAACATCCTCGTAAATCTCCTCTGTGCTCTCTCTAGCGCAATAACACCTTTCTTACATTACAACAGTGTCTACACTTCAAAAGTACTTCATTGGCTGAAAAGCGTGAAAGGTCGTGAAAGGCGCTATATAAATGCAAGTCTTTCTTTCTTTACTCAGCTGGGGCATGCTACGTGACGTGGAGAGACCTTGTAGAAGGGACAGGGACATAATGTAAAAATGAAACTTATATATGAAATAACATGGAACAATACCAAAATTGGTTTTTTTTACCTTCTCAAGAGCACAGAAGGTGATTGGCAGAGAATACGAGGTCCCTGCACTCAAGACCAATGGCTGTGGGAACAGCGTAGTGAAGAATTTTGTGGACGGAGGTCTGTGAAACAAAAGAGGCAGATTTATAAACAACAACTTGCATTTCTATAGCGCCTTTAATGTAGTAAAACGCCCTAAAGGTACTTCACAGGAGCGATTATCAAACAAAATGTTGACTCCGAGGCATGTAAGGAGACATTAGGACCGGTGACCAAAAGCTTGGTCAAAGAGGTAGGTTTTAAGGAATGTCTTTAAGGTGCAGAGAGAGGCAGAGCGGTTTAGGGAGGGAATTCCAGAGCTTAGGGCCTAGGCAGCTGAAGGCACGGCCGCCAATGGTGAAGCGATTAAAATCAGGGATGCCTAAGAGGCCAGAATTGAAGGAGTGCAGAGATCTCGGAGGGTTGTAGGGCTGGAGGATGTTACAGAGATAGGGAGTGGGCAAGGCCATGGAGGGATTTTAACGCAGGCAGGAGAATTTTGAAACATATTTTAAAAGGAACTGGGATCTAATTAAAACACTGAAATGATTGGAGTACCGTGTTCAATTTTGGGCACCACACTTTAGGAAGGATGTCAATGGTACCAGGGATGAGGGACTTCGGTTACGTGGACAGACTAGAGAAGCTGGGATTGTTCTCCTTAGAACAGTGAAGGGTAAGGGGAGATTTAATAGAGGTGTTCAAAATTATGAAGAGCAAATAAGGAGCAACTGTTTCCACTGGCAAGAGAGTCGGTAACCAGAGGAGGCAGATTTAAGGTAATTGGTAAAAGAGGAGATGAGGAGAATTTTTTTTACGCGGCAAGTTGTTATGATCTGGAATGCGTTGCCTGAAAGGGCGGTGGAAGCAGATTCAATAGTAACTTTCAAAAGGGAATTGGATAAATACTTGAAAGGAAAAATTTGCAGGGCTAAGGGGAAAGAGCAGGGGGAGTGGGACTAATTGGAGAGCTCTTTTAGCCGGCACAGTCCCGATGGTCTGAATGGCCTCCTTCTGTTATGTATGATTCTATGATTATGTTTCTATGATTATGTCAGTGACTACACTTCAAAAGTACTTAAGGCGGGCAATAAATGATGGTTTTGCCAGTGATGCCCACACCCCTTGAATGAATTTTAACAAGTTAAAAAATTGTCTGTAAGACGCTTTGGGACATCTTGGGGTCGTGAAAGGCGCTATATAGAATCATAGAGTGGTTACAGCACAGTAGGAGACCATTCAGCCCGTCGAGCCCGTGCCAGCTCTCTGCAAGAGCACTTCAGCTAGTCCCACTCCCCCGCCCTTTCCCCATAGCCCTGCAATTTTTTTCCTTCAGGTACTTATCCAATTCCCTTTTGAAAGCCACTATTGAATCTGCCTCCACCACCCTATATAAATGCAAGCCTGTCTTTTCTTTTTATTAAACGGTTCGGGTAGACTCCACGATAGGGTACATGGTTTCTGGAAGGAGTGGGCTAGGTCAGGTGTGTCCAACAATGTAGTCCATGGGACACATGCAGTCCCTAAGCCCCGGCAATCTGGCCCTCAAAAGGCAGTCCTATTTTCTGTCCTTTCTTATTCGCTGGTTTATCCCAGAGAATAGTGGACCTCTGGAACAGGCTGCTGTCTCGTGCGGTGGATGTTGATTTGTTGAATTCCTTCAAGCGAGAGCTGGACCTGTTCCTGGCTGGGGTGGAGATCACCTCTTACAGAAGGTAAGTACTGCAGGGAATTCAGGGCCAGAGTGATCTCCTGGACAAGTTTCGATCGCCTAGATGGGGCAGAGAGGAATTTCTCAGATTTTTTCCCCCCAAAATTGTCCTGGATTTTTTATCTGTTTTTTTGCCTCTCCCAGGAGATCACACGGTTTCGGGTGGGGTGGAGAGCATATATTGTGATACACAAGGTATCGCAATTGTGTGGGACAGGCTCGATGGACCAGAGGGTCTTTACCTGACCTTCATTGTTCTTCATTGGGCTGGCGACTTGGAAAGGGCTGATCTTAGCCCCGTTGCCTCATTGGTGGGCAAATCACAAAGGCAGGATCCATTACGTCAGCAACTGGAGATATATGGAAATGAATGGAAATATGGATTTAGACTTCCTATGTGACCCTCGTGGCTCAATGGTAGGAGCCGATGTGACCCACAAAGGACAAAAGGCTTGGACACTCTGAGGCTAGATGGACTAAACATCTTACGAGGTTACATAAGAGGGTACAGAGGAGATTTACAAGGACATTGCCAGGACTGGAGAATTTTAGCTATGAGGAAAGATTGTTTTCTTTGAAGCAAATTCTGAGGGGCCTGGATAGAGTGGATAGGAAGCACCTATTTTCCCTCAGTAGAGAGGTCAATAACCAGGGGGCATAGATTTAAAGTAATTGGTGGAAGGATTAGAGGGGAGTTGAGAACTTTTTTCGCCCAGAGGGTGGTGGGGGTCTGGAACTCACTGCCTGAAAGGGTGGTAGAGGCAGAAACGTCATCGCGTTTAAAAAGTATTTGGATATGCACTTGAAATACCGTAACCTATAGGGCTACGGACCAAGAGCTGGAAAGTGGGATTAGGCTGGACAGCTCTTTGTTGGCCGGCACAGGCACGATGGGGCGAATGGCCTCCTTCTGCGCTGTAAATGTCTATGATTCTATGTAAAAGTGATTTTTGTCAGTGCGTTAAAGCTCCTGCAAAACTGTTCCCAAAAACTCACCTGTACTTGAGTTTTTGAGTTTTGAACTGGACGTTCTTTAATATTAGATGTTTGGTGGATTCTACCCCCAGCTCCCAGTCCAGCCACTCCAGATGCTCCATGACCTCAATGCCAAAAAAGTTTGATTTGATTCCCTTGCACCTCTTCCGCCCTGAGATTTCGGTGTTGGCCAGGCTGTGAACATTCCACTGCAGAAAAGTCAGAGGCAAAGCGTTAGAAGCCTACAAGATACAGAAACAGTTTCACCACAATGGCGTAAGCTTAGCGTCGTCTGGGCAATCAAAACAAAAAATCAGATGTCCTACGTCCCGTTTAACATGACGAGTTCAGGCAGCAAAGCCTCTATCAATGATTGCCTTCAGCTGTCTAGGCCCTAAGCTCTGGAATTCCCTCCCTAAATCTCTCCACCTCTCCATCTCGCTCTCCTCCTTTAAGACGCTCCTTAAAACCTACCTCTTTGACCAAACTTTTGGTCACCTGTCCCTAATATCCCCTGTGGCTCGGCGTCAATTTTGTTTGATAATCGCAACTGTGAAGCGCCTTGGGATGTTTTACTATGTTAAAGGCGCCGTATAAACGGCATGTAGTTGTTGCTCATGTGGCAATAATGTGCGGCAAATGGAAATTGGCGCACCTGAAAACTAAAGGCCTCAGAACAAAGAAGGGATCACGTCACATTTCCACCGCCTTTGACCCTGAATGTCTGGCCCCACTGTCTCTTTTCGCCAAATGCCCCTTCCCCACCTTCTCTTCTTTCCCCTGCCCCCACTCTGAATTCCTGCTTGCTTCCCTCCATACATCAACCCAAAGTCTGAATTCCATTACGACTCCTCACTACTCCAATCCCCTTAAACAGCCTAAGTAATAACCTTTAATTTCCTCCACCCTCAATTACTCATTATTCATCTCCCATCACTATTATCCTCAATTGCCACCTACCCTCAGAGAGACTCAATACCTTCCTCACCAATACTCATGGCCCTTAGAGCTCACTTGCTTAACTTAGGGGGAATGCAACGAAGGTTCACCAGATTGATTCATGGGATGGGGGGATTGTCCTGTGAGGAGACGAGGCCTATATTCCCTAGAATATAATTTAAATAATTCCTTAGCATCTTAAAGACTCTTGTTTGTACTTCAGTTGTACAGGAAAAACACATATTCTGTCTCATCAGTTTCCTCTTTGGTATGCGTTTTAAGATGTCTCCAGTGCGTATATTCTTGTTTGTAATGGCAATTCACTGATGCACATAATTAATCTATGGCCTCTAATTTGGACCGGCTAACACACATACCTGTCTGAAGGTGGAGCAGCACACAGTAAAAATGAATTAAATTAATAGATTTCTGTTTGTCTTTGAGCATGCCTTAAATTCATGGTTAATATAATAGTGTAGATATTGTCTGAATGCCCTTTGTCTCCATTATAATACTATGCACACTGTATGTAAACAAGGTTCTTTGAATACTTAAAATACTTGAAGGAGAAAAAATTGCAAGGATACGGGGAAAGAGCGGGGGAGTGGGACTAACTGGATTGCTCTTCGAAAGAGCCGGCGCAGATTCGATGGGCCGAATAGCCTCCTTCTGCGCTGTACTATTTTAATTTTGAAGAATAAGAGGTGATCTCATTGAAACATATAAAATTCTTACAGGGCTTGACAGGGTGGATGCTGGGAGGATGTTTCCCCTGGCTGGAGAGTCTAGAACCAGGGGTCACAGTCTCAGAATAATGGCTTGGCCATTTAGGACTGAGATGAGGAGAAATTTCTTCTCTCAAAAGGTTGTGAATCTTTGGAATTCTCTACCCCAGAGAGCTGCGGATGCTCAGTTGTTGAGTATATTCAAGGCAGAGATTGATAGATTTTTGGATATTAAGAAAATCAAGGGATATGGGAATAGTGCGGGAAAGTGGAGTTGAGGTAGAAGATCAGCCATGATCTTATTGAATGGCCTACACCTGCTCCTATATGTTCTCCTGTTTCCCCACTTGTGTGTGTCTTATTGAATGTCGGAGCAAGCTATAAGGGCTGAAAGCCTACTCCTGCTCCTATTTCTTATGTTTCTTATGTTCTTAATTGCACCTACAACATCCCAAATCCTTACAAACAAAATAACTTGTTATCGTAAAGGCCAACCTAGAAAACTAGCAAAGGCTGACGACCAACAGTTCCAAAAAAAAACGACACAGCCTCCAAAAAGCTGACAACTCAAAAATAGCCCGAAAGAGTATACGCAACATACCCTCTCTTGTATTGGAGGTAGGAACGGAACGAGAGTGCATGGGGCCCCAGTTGCACTGATTTGCTCTGGGTGTGTCAGCGAACAATTAACTCGTTCACCGGGGTCCCCAATACACTGACTGTCAGTGTCAAAGCGTGGATGGTTTGGTGCGTGTATGTTCCCAGAGGCCACGTCATCTCACCTGCAGTAAGGAATGCCACACCAGATCCACTTCCTGCTAATGCCACAAGAGATCGACTAGTATCAATACAGGATATACAATAGTACATAGGAACAGGGGTAGGTCATTAAGCCCCTCAAACCTGCTCTGCCATTCAATGAGATTATGGCTGCTCTGTGACCTAACTCCATATACCCGCCTTTGCCCCATATCCCTTAATACCTCTGGTTAACAAAAATCTATCAATCTCAAATTACAAATTAACAACTGACCCAGCATCAACTGCCGGAGTGTTCCATTACATCACTCCTGAAAGGTCTGGCACTAATTTTTATGCTATGTCCCCTAGACTCCCCAACCAGGGGAAATAGTTAACTCTCTATCTACCCTATCATCTTAATATCTTGAAAACTTTGATCAAATCACCTTCTAAATTCCAGTACACCCCTATTTTGTGTAATCGCTCCTTATAATTTAACCCTTGGAGTCCAGGTATCATTCTGGTAAATCTATGCTGCACTCCCTCCAAGGCCAATATGTCTTTCCTAAGTGTAGTTTATATATATTACATAGAATTTACTGCACAGAAACAGGCCATTCGGCCCAACTGGTCTGTGCCGGTGTTTATGCTCCACACGAGCCTCATCCCACCTCTACATCATCTCACCCGATCAACATAACCTTCTATTCCTTTCTCCCTCATGTGCTTATCTAGCTTCCCCTTAAATGCATCTATGCTATTTGCCTCAACCACTCCATGTAGTAGCGAGTTCCACATTCTCACCACTCTCTGGGTAAAGAAGTTTCTCCTGAATTCCCTACTGGATTTATTGGTAACTATCTTATATTTAAGACCCTATCCCTTCTTCCAATCTCACCCCCTGCCGTGTTTTCACTACCCCTCTGACCTTCCCCTCTCTGACCCCGAACAATCAGTCCTCAGCAAAGGCCTGAGCTTCATCCCCTTACGTGCCCATCTCAATGAATTTCGAGCTCAGCACGATGCTGAGCTCTTTTTCCGTCGCCTTCGTCTCCGTGCCCACTTCTTTGGCCGGGAGTCTTCCCCTCGCACAGCTGACCCTTTCTCCCGCTTTCAAAATTCTCGGTCTACCTGGACCCCTCCCTCTGGCCTCTTACCCTCTCTAGATCTTTACATTGCAAACTGCCGGCGTAACATCAGCTGTCTCAATTTCTCTGCTCCCCTCACTCACTCCAACCTACCTCCCTCTGAATTTGCAGCATTCCGTTCTCCAGATACAACCCCGACATTGTCAATAAACCTGCTGACAAGGGTGGCGCTGTTGTTGTTTAGCGAACCGACCTCTACCTTGCAGAGGCTGAATGCCAACCCTCCGACACCTCCTCCTACCTCCCCCTGGACCATGACCCCACTACCGAACATCAAGTCATCATTTCCAAGATTGTCACTGACCTCATCTCCTCTGGAGATCTTCCCTCCACGGCCGCCAACCTCATAGTTCCCCAACCCCGCACAGCCCGCTTCTACCTCCTTCCCAAGATCCACAAACAGGACTGCCCTGGTAGACCCATCGTTTCAGCCTGTTCTTGCTCCACGGAACTGATTTCTTCCTATCTCGACTCTATTTTTTCTCCCCTTGTCCAGTCTCTTCCCACCTACATCTGCAACTCTTCCGACGCCCTTTGTCACTTTAACAGTTTCCAGTTTCCTGGCCCCAACCATCTCCTTCGGTCGCCTGTCACTTTAATTCTCCGCTCCACTCCCACTCTGACCTCTCTGTCCTCAGCCTCTTACACTATTCCAACGAAGCTCAATGTAAGCTCGAGGAACAGCACCTCATCTTTCAATTAAGCACTTTACAGCTTTCTGGACTCAACATCGAGTTCAACAATTTCAGACCATAACCCCTGCCCCTATTTTATCACCAAAGTGATTATTTGCTCGGTTTTTTTGACTCCCTCTGCGCATGCGCACTCGATCCGGTCGTGCATGCACAGTACGATGTATGAAGAAGCTGGAAGTGGGGCCGAACCACGTTGCCGAGCCTGGAGCTGCTGCTTTTGCTGCTCGAGCCTGAGCCTGCTACTGGGGCTTTTGGGTTATCTTTTGAAAATCAATGACTATACTAAAGGAGCCTCCAGGACTTTTGCCCAGAATATCGCTGTTATTATCTACACAAACATTTTTGCGGCCTTCTGAGAGAGCAAGGAAATCGGAGGTGGGGGGGTGGGGAGCGAGAGAGTGGGTCAGCGAGAGAGTGGGTCAGAGAGAGAGAGGGGCAGAGAGAGAGAGAGAGTGGGGGGGGAGAGAGTGAGGGGGGAGAGAGAGTGGGGCAGAGAGAGAGAGCGAGGGGGCAGAGAGAGGGGGGAGAAAGAGAGAGTGGGGCGCAGAGAGAGAGAGAGAGAGAGAGAGCGTGAGAGAGAGAGTGGGGGAGAGAGAGTGGGGGGGAGAGAAAGAGAGTGGGGCAGAGAGAGTGGGGCGCAGAGAGAGAGTGGGGCGCAGAGAGAGAGGGAGAGAGAGAGTGGGGCAGAAAGAGAGAGAGGGGACAGAGAGAGAGAGAGGGGACAGAGAGAGAGGGGGCAGAGAGAGAGAGGGGGCAGAGAGAGAGGGGGCAGAGAGAGAGAGGGGGGAAGAGAGAGAGAGTGAGTGGGGCAGAGAGAGTGGGGCAGAGAGAGAGAGAGTGGGGCAGAGAGAGGGAGGGGGCAGAGAGAGAGAGTGGGGCAGAGAGAGAGAGGGGGCAGAG
The DNA here is from genome assembly GCA_030390025.1 of Squalus acanthias. Lineage (NCBI taxonomy): Eukaryota > Metazoa > Chordata > Chondrichthyes > Squaliformes > Squalidae > Squalus > Squalus acanthias. The sequence goes on from CM059427.1 coordinate 78,105,492, forward strand.
AGAGAGAGGGGGCAGAGAGAGAGAGGGGGCAGAGAGAGAGAGTGGGGCAGAGAGAGAGAGGGGGCAGAGAGAGAGAGGGGGCAGAGAGAGAGAGGGGGCAGAGAGAGAGAGGGGGCAGAGAGAGAGAGGGGGCAGAGAGAGAGAGGGGGCAGAGAGAGAGAGGGGGCAGAGAGAGAGAGTGGGGAAGAGAGAGAGAGAGTGGGGCAGAGAGAGTGGGGCAGAGAGAGGGGGCAGAGAGAGAGAGTGGGGCAGAGAGCGAGAGTGGGGCAGAGAGAGTGGGGCAGAGAGAGAGAGAGTGGGGCAGAGAGGGGGAGGGGGCAGAGAGAGAGAGTGGGGCAGAGAGAGAGAGAGTGGGGCAGAGAGAGAGAGAGTGGGGCAGAGAGAGAGAGAGTGGGGCAGAGAGAGAGAGTGGGGCAGAGAGAGCGAGAGTGGGGCAGAGAGAGAGAGAGAGAGTGGGGCAGAGAGAGAGAGTGGGGCAGAGAGAGAGAGAGAGAGTGGGGCAGAGAGAGAGTGGGGGAGAGAGACTGGGGGTGAGAGAGAGAGAGAGAGAGAGAGAGAGAGAGAGAGAGAGGGGAAGAGAGAGACTCGGAGGAGGCAGAGAGAGTGGGGAGGCAGAGAGAGAGAGCGGGGACGGGGAGAGGGAGAGGGAGGAGGGAAGTGGAGAGGAGGTCAGGAACTCAGGGAGAGAAGGTCAGGAACTCGGTGGGGGGGGTTAAAGAGCACGGAGAGCACAGTGGGGATAGCGGATGAACGTGATCCAGGTCTAACGGGGGGGTTGAGAGCGAGAACGTGATCCAGATGGTAAGACGAATCACGTTCTTCCAACCCCACCCCCTTTACATCCGCACCACGTTCTCCCTCTCCTCCCCCTACACCTGGTTGATTTCTCGGAAAGCTCGGTGCCTGTGTGGCAAGTGACATCATTGGGCTGGACAAAATCTGAAGTCACGACACTGTCACAATTTATCTCATACCCAATAAACCTGTTAATAATCCGTGACCCACACGCAATGCCCCATCTATGGCCCTGGGGGGGGGGGGGGGGGCGGCGGTCAAGGTCAGGAAATTGTTGGGGGGAGAGGTGGGGAGAAATTCATGAATCCGTGGGGGAGGAACTTGGGCAGGGGAGAAGGTCAGGAACCCTGGGGATTTGCAGCAGGGGGGGGGGGGGGGGGGGTGTGGGGCGGGGGCGGTGGCGAAGAAGGTCAGGAACTTGGGCCGGGTTGGGGGGCTGGGGGGGGTGGAAGGTCAGGCACTTGGGGGGAGGTCAGGAACTTGGGCAGGGGGAGAAGGTCAAGAAGCCAGAGTGGGAGGGAGGAGGTCAGGAACTTGGGCGGTGAGGGGGGGGGGCGGGTGAGTGGAGTAGGTCAGGAACTTGGGCAGTGGGGGAGGAGGTCTGGAACTTGGGCGATGGGGGCAGGAACTTGTTTGAGGGGTGGAAGAAGGTGAGCCCTGTCTGTTCTATGTTAGCTCTGTTCTGTCTGGAGTAGGCAGTCAGAATGGCTCGAATTACACTTTGCAAAGTAAGAGGGAGGATCTAATTACACATTCCAGAGCAACTGATGGGTGTGTCTTGTCCTCCAAGGGGACCAATCAGAGCTTTAGGTGTTGCAAATAAACTCGTCCTTTTTTCCACATGCAGCTGTTGACGATTCTGCCATTCCCTTTTACACCTCTTCTAGACCCATCTTTTGCTTCTTAGCTTGTCCCATTACCATCTCCTTTTGCCTCGCACCATCAGCCCTTTTGTCTCTTAATCTCTCCTGCCTTCCACCCTATCACAGACCTTCCCTTTTGTTCTTTCCTCCCCTCCCCACTTTCCCTGCCTCTGCACTTGCTTAAAATCTGTTACATCTCTAACTTTTTCCAGTTCTGACGAAAGGTCATCGACCTGAAACGTTAACTCTGTTTCTCGCTCCACAGATGCTGCCTGACCTGCTGAGTGTTTCCAGCATCTGCAGCATTTTGCTTTTGTTATATTTATGGCCCCTAGTTTTCAACTCCCCCACATCTTCTCTACGTCCACCCTATCAAACCCCTTCAGAATTTTAAAGACCTCTATCAGGTCACCCGTCAGTCTTCTCTTTTCTAGAGAAAAGAGCCCCAGCCTGTTCAATCTTTTCTGATAGTTACAACCTCTCAGTTCTGGTATCATCCTTGTAAATCTTTTTTGCATCTTCTCATCAATATAAAAAACAAATGCTCCATTAATTACACATTGTATAAAGCACCTACCTTATTACAGGTTTTCAGCGCCAGCTCTTGAAAAGGGACAGAATTCACGGTACATGAGGTCAACATGTTTAAACACTGTCAATGTAAAGAGAAAGGCCATCAAATTATTGAACATATTCATAGCGAAGTATCAAATTAATGGGAATCCACGGCAGGAGTTGAACAATACCTCTTTATTTCAATCTTCCAACACCCCCCCACCCCCCACCCTGCGATTTGAATGATTTCTTTGCTGTATTTGAACATCGTGAGGAAGGTGTTGGTTGGAGTCGGGTGCGGAGATAGTTATCAGAGTAGGTGGGGCTGGAGAGAGGCTGGTGGAAAGAAAAAGGAATCATTGCTAGTGAGATGGAAATGGGGTGGGGGGGGCACAGACTGCATTGGGAGTGGAATGGAGGTGCAGTAAATACAATTAGAGGGAATTTGAGATATTGCGACTTTGGGTGATAGGGTAAAACAGCCAATATCGATTCAGCCGTCCGTCATACATCTCTGCTGGTTTTCACTGACCTCAATGCTTCCCTACAACAGTGATTGCACTTCAAAAGTACTTCTTTGGCCGTGAGTAGCTTTGGGTCATCCCGAGGTTGTGAACGGTGCTATATAAATAAATGCATGTTCTTTCTTCAATATGCTCACCATTCATCTCTGGATCTTCAAGAGGATTAGCTGGCAAACCTATTTTGACTTACTTGTTCATGGGCACAAAAGGCAGCATTTCAATCTTCAAATAGAAAGAACTTGCTTTCGAAGTGCAGTCACTGTTGTTATGTAGTGAGACACGAAAGCCAATTTACACACAAGGCCCTATGTGCAGCAATGAGATAAATGACCAGATAATCTGTTTTGCATGATGTTGGTTGGGGGATAAATGTTGGCCAGGACACCGGGGAGAACTCCCCTGCTCTTCTTCCAACAGCACCATGGGATCTTTTACCTGGGAGGGTCTCGGTTTAACATCTCATCCAAAAGATGGCATCTGTAACAGTGGAGCGCTCCCTCAGTACTGCACTGAGGTGGCAGCCTAGATTATGTGCTTGTGTCTGGAGTGGGGCTTGGCCCTACGACCCTCTGACTCAGCGTATCACCACTGACACAGCACCATTACAATGCTGTATCACCTCTTTTTCTCTATGAAGTCTATCACTTCTAACTCTGCAGCTTCATGCATAGACTGTACCTCATGTTGGAAACTTTCAGGACAAGACACTAACTGAGCTTATTCAACATCTATCAACTAAGTTAAAATCAACAACAATTTGGAATTTATTTAGTGCCTTTAACGTAGAAAGTGGCCCAAGGCACTTCGAGGGGGAAAGAAGTGGAGAAAATAAATAAAAGGAATAAAAGTGCGAATGCTGAGCGCTGGTGCGAGAGTTAGGAGAGGTAAACTGAAAGTTTGATTGAAACAACGAGTCTGGGGCAGTTCTTAAAAGGTGAAGAGACAAGTGGTGAGGTGAAAAGGTTTTTGGAGGGAGCTGCAGAAATAAGGTTGAAGAGGATGAAGGTTCTGTCACCAATGGTTGGACAAAGGCCGGAAGTAACATTTTATTGGGGCATCTAAGCGAGATAGACAGTTGCAAATTCTAATCTAGTTCACTAGCTCTCTCTCTCTAGGTCTGACGTAAGGCGGCGAGATCAGGACACTTTCAACCAGTGATTCTTCTTAAAGGGTCGGTCTTTTATTCAGACCTTTTATTATTATTTCTTAGGATTTTAAGATAATTGTCAAAAAGAACCAGAGGGGAGATGAGGAGGAATTTTTTACCCAGTGACTTGTTATGATCTGGAATGCACTGCCTGAAGGGGCAGTGGAAGCAGATTCAATAGCAACTTTCAAAAAGGAATTGGATATATCCTTGAAAAGGAAAAATTTACAGGGCTATAGGAAAACAGTAGGTGAGTGAAACTAATTGGAGAGCTCTTTCAAAGAGCCGGCACAGGCACAACAGGCTGAATGGCCTCCTTCTGTGCTGTGTGATTCTATGAGGGCAAAGCTAGGAAGGACACATTTATTGCCCATCCATAGTTGCCCTGAGAAGGTGGTGGTGGGCCTTCTCCTTCAACCACTGGTGATGGTGCTCCCACAATGGTGATTCTGGTCTCCCATTCTGGTGGCCAAAGTAATACCTGGACTCCCAAAGGTTAAATTACGAGGAGAGATTACACAACTAGGGTTGTATTCCATGGAATTTAGAAGGTTAAAGGGTGATTTGATTGAAGTTTTCAAGATATTAAGAGAAACAGATAGGATAGATAGACAGAAGCTATTTCCACTGGTTGGGGGGTTTAAGACTAGGGGGCATAATCTAAAAATTAGAGCAAGGCCTTTCAGGAATGAAGTTAGGAAACACTTCTACACGTAAAGCGTAGAAGTTTGGAACTCTCTTCTGCAAACAGCAACTAGCTGGGTCAATTGTTAATTTTAAATCTGAGATTGATAGATTTTTGTTAACCAAATATATTAAGGGATATGGGGCAAAGGCTATGGAGTTCGGTCACAGATCAGCCATGATCTCATTGAATGGCGGAACAGGCTAGAGGGGCTAAATGACCTTCTCCTGTTCCTATGTTTCTATGATAGATAGTTCCAGGATATTGTCCCAGCGATGACGAAGAAACGTCCGATATATGTCTAAATCATAGTTGATGGGGAACTTGGGAGGTGATGGTGTTCCCATGGCATTGCTGTTCTTGTTGTTCTCAGTGGTAGAGGTCACAATGGAGGGAGGTGCTGTCAAAGTAACCTTGGCTATTTGCTGCAGTTCATCCAGTAGATAGTACATACTGCAGTCACAGTGCGTCAGTGGTGGATAGGGGTGGACATTGAGTTCAGTAGCAGCAGTACCGATGAAATGCTTCGTCCTTGATGGTGTTGAGCTTCTTAAGTATTGTTGTGGTTGCACCCATCCATCCAAGTGGTGAATACGCCATCACAGTCCTGACTTGAGCCTTGTAGATGGTGGAGAGGCTTTGAAGGGTCAGGAGGTGAGCCACACGCGTAACCCAGCCTTTGCCCTGCTCTTATGGCCATGGTGTTGAGCTGGCTGGTCCAGTTAAGCTTCTGACCTAGCTCTCTGGAACACACAATTACTTCTACACAAACATTCATGTAGGAATTGCTAGATGAAAAAAGACCAAGGTCGATCTAGTTCGCCTTCTATCATCCTGGTAGTCGCATGATGCAATGATAATGGGATTTGTTGACTAATCACAGCAATCAATCTCTATCAATTAGTCTACAACAGACCCAAACATGAGACACGGGAACAATACTCCTTTTTTCTTCTCTTCCCATTCTACTTTTATCTAACTCTCTCCTGTTAAGATGGTGAGCATGGCAGACTGCTATGCATCCTCACTCAGTGCCACTCTTAGCCTCAAGGAGGATGGGGAAAGAGGAGAAGACCTGGAGGATTAACTATCTGATTTTCCCTCCCTGGAGAAACTGGTTGCAATTCTAACGCCCTCTCCAGCACCCGCCCCCCCCTCCCCCCCACCCCCACCAACCCCGGAACCACAGCTGAGAACAGCAAAGTCAGTGTGGCAAAACCACAAGCAGAGATTCATGTGCTATCGCCTTATTCCAAAGCTCTCCTGGCCGGCCTTCCTCCTCGCACCCATCGTAAACTTGAACTCGTCCAAAACTCTAACCAAGTTAGCCCGTATCCTAACTTGCACCAAGTCCCGTTCACCCATCAACCCCCTGTGCTCGGTGACCTTCATTGGCTCCCAGTCCCTGAAATCCTCCATTTTAAAATTTTTATCCTTGTTTTCAAATCCCTCCATGGCCTCACCCCCCCTCCCTATCTCAGTAACCTCCTCCAGCCCTACAACCCTTCAAGATCTCTGCGCTCCTCCAATTTTGGCCTCTTCCACATCCCCTATTTCCACCATTGGCAGCCGTGCCTTGAGCTGTCTAGGCCCCAAGCTCTGGAATTCCTTCCCTAAACCTCTTGACATCTCCCTCCTCCTTTAAGACGCCCCTTAAAACCTACCTCTTTGATCAAGCTTTTGGTCACCTGTCCTAATGTCTCCTTATGTGGCTCGGGGTCACATTTTGTCTGATAACGTTGCTGTGAAGCACCTTGGGATGTTTTACTATGTTAAAGCGCTACATAAATGCAAGTTGTTGTCGTCAGGCACCACACTGTGTAACAACGCGCACTGTGATGTCGGACATAGCCTTCTAGTGCTAACAAGTGGACAACCCCCACCCCCCCAACCCCCCCTTTTCCTTATGAATTTGGCTGCTTCGAAAGGTCTTTTACCGTTATCTTCAGAGTTTATTGGGTCAAACTGCTGTCATGAGGTGCCATTTACTAGTCTCCAACCTTGATGGGACATAGGAACATGAGGAGGCCATTCAGCCCCTCGAGCCTGTTCCACCATTCAATTAGATCATGACAGACATGTAACTTAACTCCATTTACCCGCCTTGGTTCTGTAACCTTTAATACACTCACCCACCAACAATCTATCGACCTCCTTTTTTTAAATTTTCAATTGACCCCCCAGCCTCAACAGCTTTTTGGAGGAGAGTGTTCCAGATTTCCACTCCCCTTTGTGTGAAGAAGTGCTTCCTGACATCACCCCTGAATGGCCTAGCTCTAATTTTAAGGTTATGTCCCCTTGTTCTGGACTCCCCCCACCAGAGAAAATAATTTCTCTCCATCTACTCTACCAACTCCTTTAATCTTAAACACCTCGATTAGATCAGCCCCTAATCTTCCGTACTCAACTCCATTTACCCGCCTTTGCTCCATGTCCCCTTAATACCCTTAGTGGCTCAGTTGGTAGCACCCTTACCTCTGAGTCAGAAGGTTGTGAGTTCAAGTCCCATTCCAGATACTTGAGCACAGAAATCTAGGCTGACACTCCAGTGCAGTACTGAGGGAGCGCTGCACTGTCGGAGGTGTCATCATGAGACACTAAACCGAGGCCCTGTCTGTTCTCTCAGGTGGACGTAAAAGATGGCACTATTTCGAAGAAGAGCAAGGAAGTTATCCCCAGTGTCCTGGCCAATATTTATCCCTCAAACAACATCACAAAAACAGATTATCTGGTCATTATCACATTGCTGTTTGTGGGAGCACAAATTGGCTGCCGCGTTTCCTACATTACAACAGTGACTACACTTCAAAAAAAAAAGCACTTCATTGGCTGTAAAGCGCTTTGGGACGTCCAATGGTCGTGAAAGGCGCTATATAAATGCAAGACTTTTTTAAATCTATCAACCTGAGTTTTGATATTTTTAATTGGCCTCAATAGTTTTTTTGGGGGGGGGGGGGGAAAGAGTTCCAGTTTTCCCATACACAGGCCCCGAGAACAAAGAAAGAACAGCACCCGAAAACCTGACAATCAGAACAAACAAGCAAAAAAAAATAACTATAATATTAAGTGACCTTTCAGTTAACTGCAATAATAATCGAGATGATGTTGTCCTTTAAATTGCTTGGCAAGTAAGGCACTCTCCTATTACCAGACTGATGGAATAATATAGTACTGAGCATCAGGCCCAGAATTTATTACAATCTCACAACTCTTATCCTATTCCCCATTTACTTAAGTGGAATTGCTACATATGGTAAATGCAAAACCAATAATTCTGATTAGGTTAAAACATTGCAATCTGCTGATATTATGCTAATGACTTTCTCCCATTGATTAAATAGCAGGTATAAATATTGCTGGGGAGTTAACTTGGCATTTAGAGTTCTGTTATAAACGAAAGGTTTATGACAACTTCACTGAGTATTTACTGGGATATTTGTGCACAAAATAATGACATCACAAGTGACCCTCTGTGAGAGTCCTCCGTATGGGGAATTCTGCAATCCTGTCGCTAAGGCACAATGGAAAGTGTGAAATTTTCCTACTTTTTAAGACTTAAGCTGCAAACCTAGCCACACAATTCGAGATTTTGCCCTTCCGCTCATAAGATTGTGCCTGGAGAAAGTATTTGGAGCAAGGTGAAGCACTGGCCCTTACAGGTCTGTCACTGTTGGTGATGGTAGTGGGAGCAATTTGATGGTGATGGATTAAGAGTATCGCATAAGCATTGCACAACATTGACTTAAGCTCAGTTGGCTTACGTTCAATTTCTCCGACAGTGAATTGCTGTCAGCATGCTAAACAGTTTGACTGACAAGAGATTGTTAGGAATGGTACAGTTTTGCTGGCTTGGACTATTAAGGCCTGTACCTCTCATGACTAACTATTTCACCTTGCCAAGGACAGCAGAACCAGAGGACACAGCCTGCGCTTGAAGGGGGGGTAAATTCAAAACTAAACTACGAAAACGTTGCGATGGATCTTGCTGGAGAGGCACCATTAGTTATCCTGCACCCTTCAGCTCGAATATAATTTGCGCCGTAACTTGCTGGAAGTGTGAGCTGATAACGGCGCGGCGAGGGCGACGGGGCATCTGGGACCTTATTTAATGGCGGGACCAACAGTCTGTCTCCTTAACCAATGAGATTTAAGGATTGAGAAAGAAACAGAGGAACAACAGAGAAGGAAACAGGGTGAATTAGAGTCAAATCAGATACAGAAAGAGAAATAAAGAGAGGGAAAGAAAGATTGGTTTAAGAGAGAAAAATGACAGAAAGGAAAAGTAACAAAAAATTTTAAATTTTAAACTTGACAATTTTTAAATCTCTAACACCAATTGACTACGTGCAAGAATGAGATTGAAGACTTTAAATTGTTCCCATTCTTGGCTAGAGAGGTTAATTGGTATTGCATTAACAATTATCATGTTGTTAAAAAGGTACTTATGCTATTAGTTACCAGACTTAATTTCCTGCGGTGAGTTTAATGGGCAATTAATGGGCAAGTTCTTAAAAATAATGGGAAGGTTGGGGCAAGATGTTTTATTTGCAAAGCAAATGGTGGAGTGGCGTAAATCGACCAGCTCGTTCTGGAGATTCGCAACTCGTGTATCTCTCAATCCCCTGAACTTGCTGGCTGATTTGCACATTAATAACGGCCCGTGTCGTTAACACACTGTTATTTTACCGGGAAGATCTGGCCCAATATTTCAGTGAGCGAGGGGTTAATCTATGGAACAGGCTCCCTCGGGGGATGGTGGAAGCAGTTAGTATTGATTTATTCAAATGCAAATTAGATGGGTTTCGTTGAAAATAAAATTTTGTGATTACAGTATATGAGTAATTTGAGACATGACGTGTGGTGAGTGTAGCGTGCTCGGGAACTTTGGACCTATGGTTCCCAAAGCTCTCCACCACTGGGGGTTTTCCTCACCTCATGTTTGGGTCTGTTGTAGACTCATTGATGGTGATTGATTGCTACGATTAGTCAACAACTCCCATTATCGTTATATCATGCATCTACCAGGATGGTAGAAGGCGAATGAGATGGACCTCAGTCTTTTTCCGTCTTGCCATTATTATGTACCATTACATTTTGTTTGGTTGCCTCATCATTTTTAAAGCATCAGATTGGCTCAGTTGCTAGGATTCTCATTTCTGGGTCAGGAGCCCAAGGTCTCAAGCCCCACCTCACAGTCTGAGTTTTGACTGCAGTGCAGTACTGAGGGAGCACTGTATTGTTGGGAGCTCCCATGCTGGGATGGGATTAGTAATTTCCCTCCCTCACAAGGCATTAGCTTGGCTTGGTAGCATTTTGCCTCATTGTTCAAAGGTTGTGGGTTCAAGCCGAGCATTTGAGTTTCTAATCTAGGCCGACACTCCACTGCACAACTGCCGTCAGAGATTTTGCCTGTTCCAATGGTTCAGGTGGATGTTAAAGATTCCCTGTCACTGTTCGAAGTATAGCTGGTGGTCCCCCAATCACACCACAATAATAACACAGATCAGCTGGTCATTCATCCCACTGCTGTTCGTGGGATGTTGCTGCCACGTCTTCTTGCAAGTATTACTACATTATTGTAAATGCAAGTATTATTATAAAATGCAATGCCATGCACGTGGGCTTATAGTTAAGACTGAGTGAGAAAGAAAGAGAAATGAGAGAGAGAGAGAAAGAGAAGAGAAAAAAAGAAGAGAAAGAGAAAAAAGCGAGAAAGAAAGAAAGAACATTCACTTTAAGGACAGGCTGGTATATGAAAATTGAACTTGCTGTTGCACAGTGCGGGAGGCAGCAGTGTGCGTGCGTGTGAGTTTCTGATGCCAGATGTGCCATTGGGGAGGCTAATTCCTTCCCCAGAGAGATAGAGAGAACAGGAGAGCTGCAACGTGAATGGGTGACAAGCCCTTTGTTTTTAATGGATCTACATTGGCAGAACAAATATCCCAGGGGAGGAAATGTGGCACAGAGATGTGGCACCCAGCAACCACAAATAAAGCAACAGGAGCAGAGACCTGGGACATGTTTAACACATCTGCAAAACTTGCATTCATTGTCCAAGATAAAAGACAAAATGCGGATGTAAACAGGATCCTAAATTCGTCTCGGGATTATAGTGGCCACTAACACCAAGCTGGCTCCCAACTTGAAAGCAAGACTTATGCCAACAGAACTAAGCTGACACACTGGGGAGGTGAGAGAAATGAGAAACCTACTGCACAGGTGCTCAGCTTCCGTCAACCGAACTGAGAGGTTATACCTATTGGGAAAGATTGAACAGGCTGGGGCTCTTTTCTCTGGAAAAGAGAAGACTGAGGGGTGGCCTTGTAGAGGTCTTTAAGGTTATTAAAAGGGTAGACATAGAGAAGATGTTTCCACTTGCGGACATGACCAGAACTAAGGGCCATAAATACAAGATAGTCGCTAATAAATCCAATAGGGAATTCAAGGGAAACTTCTTTACCCAGAGAGTGGTGAGAATGTGGAACTCGCTACTACAGGGATTCGTTGAGGCAAATGGCATAGATGCATTTAGAACATAAGAACATAAGAAATAGGAGTAGGAGTAAATAGGACATACAGAGGCTACAAAGGGATATAGATAGGCTAAGTGAGTGGGCAAAGATCTGGCAAATGGAGGAAAATGTGAAATTGTCCAATTTGGCAGGAAGAATAAAAAAGAAGCATATTATCTAAATGGTGAGAGATTGCAGAGCTCTGAGATGCAGAGGGATCTGGGTGTCCCAGTGCATGAATCGCAAAAGGTTACAGCAAGTAATTAGGAAAGCTAATAGAATGTTATCGTTTATTGCGAGGGGAATTGAATACAAAAGTAGGGAGTAAAAACAGAAATTGCTGGAGACACTCAGCAGGTCAGGCAGCTTCTGTGAAGAGAGAAACAGAGTTAACGTTTCAGGTTGATGACCTTTCGTCAGAACTGGAAAAAAGCAGGAAATGGAACAGATTTTTAAGCAAGTGTAGGGGCTGCGAAAGCGGGGAGGGGATGAAAGAACAAAAGGGAAGGTCTGTGATAGGATAGAAGGCAGGAGAGGTTAAGAGACATTAAGAGATATTCAAGGCAAAAGGAGATGATAATGGGACAGGTTAAGAAACAAAGGATGGCTCCAGATGAAGTGTAAATTGCGCTGGCAGAATGAAAGACAGCTGTCATGTGGGAGAGAAGAAAAGACACAAACAAAAGGTGTGGATAAAAATTATATATATGATAGGGGCCGAGGTTATGATCTGAAATTGTTGAACTCTATGTTGAGTCCAGAAGGCTGGAAAGTGCCTAATCGAAAGATGAGGTGCTGTTCCTCGAGCTTACGCTGAGCTTCAGTGGAACAATGCAAGAGGCCGAGGACAGAGAGGTCAGAGTGGGAGTGAAGTGGAGAATTAAAGGGACAGGCGACCGGAAGCTCGGGGTCCCCCTTACGGACTGAACGGAAGTGTTCTGCAAAGCGGTCACCCAATCTGCATTTGGTCTCCCCAATGTAGAGTAGACCACATCGTGACCAGCAAATACAGTATAGTAAATTCCAAGAAGTACAAGTAAATCGCTGTTGCACCTGGAAGGGGTGTTTGGGGCCCTGGACAGTGGGAAGGGGGGAGGTATAAGGGCATGTGTTGCATCTCCTGCGCTTGCACGGGAAGGTGCCGGGCGAAGGGGAAGGGGTGTTGGGGGTGATAGAGGAGTGGACCAGGGTGTCGCGCAGGGAGCGGTCCCTTCGGAATGCTGAAAGGGGAGGTGAGGGGAAGATGTGTTTAGTGGTGGGATCACGCTGGAGGTGGCGGAAATGGCGGAGGATCATCCGTTGAATGTGGAGGCTGGTGGGGTGAAAAGTGAAGACAAGGGGAACTCTATCGTGGTTCCGGGAGGGAGGGGAAGGGGTGAGAGCAGAAGTGCGGGAGATAGACGGACACGGTCAAGGGCCGTGTCAACCACAGTAGAGGGGAATCCTCGGTTGAGGAAAAAGGAAAACATGTCGGAAGCACAGGTATGGAAGATGGCACTCGTCAGAGCAGATGTGGCGGAGACGGAGAAACTGGGAGAATGGAATAGCGTCCTTACAGGAGGCGGGGTGGGAGGACGTGTAGTCCAGGTAGCTGTGGGAGTCAGTGGGCTTGTCGTGAATATTAGTCAATAACCTATCCCCAGAGATGGAGACGGAGAAGTCGAGGAAGGGAAGGGAAGAGTCGGAGATGGACCATGTGAAGGTGAGGGAAGGGTGGAAATTGGAAGCAAAGTGAATGAAATTTTCTAGTTCCAGGCGAGAGCAGGAAACGGCACCGATACAGTCATCAATGTACCAGAAAAAGAGGTGAGGGAGGGGACCTGAGTAGGACTGGAACAAAGAGTGTTCCACATATCCCACGAAAAGGCAGGCATAGCTAGGACCCATGTGGGTTCCCATAGCAACACCTTTGATTTGGAGGAAGTGAGTGGAGTCAAAGGAGAAGTTGTTCAATGTGAGAACAAGTTTAGCCAGGCGGAGGAGGGTGGTGGTGGATGGGGACTGGTTGGGCCTCTGTTCAAGGAAGAAGCGGAGCACCCTCAGGCCATCCTGGTGGGGGATGGAGGTGTAGAGGGATTGTACGTCCATAGTGAAAAGGAGGCGGTTGGGGCCAGGAAACTGGAAACTGTTAAAGTGGCGGAGGGTGTCGGAAGAGTCGCGGATGTAGGTGAGAAGAGACTGGACAAGGGGAGAAAAAATAGAGTCGAGATAGGAAGAGATAAGTTCCGTGGGGCAAGAACAGGCTGAAACGATGGGTCTACCAAGGCAGTCCTGTTTGTGGATCTTGGGAAGGAGGCTGTGCGGGGTTGGGGAACTATGAGGTTGGCAGCCGTGGGGAGAAGATCTTCAGAGGAGATGAGGTCAGTGACAGTCTTGGAAACGGTGGCTTGATATTCAGTAGTGGTGTCATGGTCCAGGCGGAGGTAGGAGGAGGTGTCGGAGAGTTGGCGTTCAGCTTCCGCTAGGTTGAGGTCGGTTAGCAACAGCACCACCCTTGTCAGCAGGTTTAATGACAATGTTGGGGTTGGATCTGAGAGAATGGAGTGCTGCAAGTTCAGAGGGAGGTAGGTTGGAGTGAGTGAGGGGAGCAGAGAAATGGAGACGGCCGATGTCACGCCAGCAGTTTGCAATGAAAAGATCTAGAGAGGTTAAGAGGCCAGAGGGAGGGGTCCAGGTAGATCGAGAATTCTGAAAGTGGGAGAAAGGGTCAGCCGTGCGGGGGGGAAGACTCCTGACCAAAGAAGTGGGCACGGAGACGAAGGCAGCGGAAAAAGAGCTCAGCATCATGCCGAGCTCGAAATTCATTGAGGTGGGGGCGTAAGGGGATGAAGCTCAGGCCTTTGCTAACAGACCTTCCCTTTTGTTCTTTCATCCCCTCCCCCCTTTCCCAGCCCCTACACTTGCTTAAAAATCTGTTCCATTTCCTGCTTTTTTCCAGTTCTGACGAAAGGTCATCGACCTGAAACGATGGCCCTGAAATTCGCCTCTCCGGCTTGCCGCAGGGGTAAGGATCGCGCGTGCACTTACCTACCGCGCCTGCCGTTGACCTCTGGGCCCACGGGAACTTCAGCTCCTGGGCCTGCTCCAAGTGCCGGCGCGCAGTGCTTGTGTATCCCAGGGGCGTAGTTAGTGCGATGCGTCCCCTGGGATCACGTGGGCCATGGAGAACCAATGGCAGCAGACCATCTTTCATTCATAGATTTGACAGGAAGACCTGTCAAATCTATGAATTGAAATCGGCCCCAAAAGAACAGCTAAACTTCAAATAAATTTTTAAAAATACCATCACATTTATAAAATAACTATAAGTTAAATAAATTAACTACTTTAAACAAAAATTTAAATTTTTGAAAAAATTAAAATACTTTTTAGAAGTGCTAAAAATATACTTACCTTTCTTTAAAGTATCTAAAAAAGATAAACCCGTTGAAATTTTTTTAAATTATAATTAATTAACCACTTACCTTGTTGAAAACGGGTCCTGCGCCTCCTTTTTAAAAGCGCAGGTTCGTCAATACTTACCCTCCCGGAGAAACCTGAAAAAAAACCTACGTTTGCTGCATGCGCGCAGCCTCTACCACACACGCGGTTCACCTCTGAACCGCTCCCTTCACCAGACCGGAAGTTCCGGTTTCCCGCGCATGCGCAGTGCATGCAGGAAACCTGCACTTCAGGAGGCCTTGCGGGTGAGTACACAGTGCGTACTCACCCGGCAAGTGCCGAATTTTTGGCCCGTTAACTCTGTTTCTCTCTTCACAGATGCTGCCTGACCTGCTGAGTATCTCCAGCATTTTCTGTTTTTATTTCAGATTTCCAGCATCTGCAGTATTTTCTTTTTACAAAAGTGGCAAGGTTATGCTTCAGTTATACAGGGCATTGGTGAGACCACATCTGAAGTACTGTGTACAGTATTAGTCTCCTTATTTATGGAAAGATGTAAATGCGTTGGAAGCAGTTCAGAGAAGGTTTACTAGACTAATACCTGGAATGGGCGGGTGGTCTTATGAGGAAAGGTTGTACAGGCTAGGCTTGTATCCGCTGGAGTTTAGAAGAATAAGAGATGACTTGATTGAAACATATCCTGAGGGGTCTTGACAGGGTGGATGTGGAGAGGATGTTTCCTCTTGTGGGAGAATCTAGAACTAGGGGGCACTGTTTAAAAATAAGGGGTCATCCATTTAAGACAGAGATGAGGAGAAATTTTTTCTCACAGAGGGTCGTGAGTCTTTGGAACTCTCTTCCTCAGAGGGCGGTGGAAGCAGAGTTTTTGAATATTTTTAAGGCAGAGGTAGATAGATTCTTGATAAGCAAGGGGGTGAAAGGTTATCGGGGGTAGGCGGGAATGTGGAGTAATCAGATTAGCCATGATCTTATTGAATGGCGGAGCAGGCTCGAGGGGCCGAGTGGCCTACTCCTGCTCCTAATTCGTATGTTCGTATGAGCAGGCCATTTGGCCCCTCGAGCCTGCTCCGCTATTCAATAAGATCATGGCTGATCTTCTACCTCAAATCCACTTTCCTGCACTATCCCCGTATCTCTTGATTCCCTTAATATCCAAAAATCTATCGATTTCTGTCTTGAATATACTCAATGACTGAGCCTCCACAACCCTCTGAGGTAGAGAATTCCAAAGATTCACCACCCTTTGAGTGAAGAAATTTCTCCTCATCTCAGTCCTAAATGGTCAACCCCTTATTCTGAGACTGTGACCCCTGGTTCTAGACACCCCAGCCAGGGGTAACATCCTCCCTGCATCTACCCTGTCAAGCCCTGTAAGAATTTTGTATGTTTCAATGAGTCCCCTCTCATTCTTCTAAACTCCAGAGAATATCTTTCCTGCCTTCCATCCTATCACATCCTTCCCTTTTGCTCTTTCCTCCCTTCCCCGCTTTCCCGACCCCTACACTTGCTTAAAAACCTGTTCCATCTCCAACTTTTTCCAGTTCTGATGAAGGGTCATCGACCTGAAATGTTAACTCTGTTTCTCTCTCCACAGATGCTGCCTGACCTGCTGAGTATTTCCAGCATTTTCTGTTTTTATTCCAGAGAATATTGGCCTAGTCTCCTCAATCTTTCCTCATAGGACAATCGCCCCATCCCAGGAATCAGTCTGGAGAAACTTCGTTGCACTCCCTCTATGGCAAGTATATCTTTCCTTAGGTAAGGAGACCAAAGCTGTACACAATACTCCAGGTGTGGTCTCACCAGGGCCCTGTATAATTGCAGTAAGACGTCTTTACTCTTATACTCAAATCCTCTTGTAATAAAGGCCAACATACCATTTGCTTTCTTAATTGCTTGCTGTACCTGCATGTTAACTTACAGTGATTCGTGTACAAGGACACCCAGGTCCCTCTGAATACCAACATTTCCCAATCTCTCACCATTTAAAAAATACTCTGCTTTTCTATTTTTCCTACCAAAGTGGATAACTTCACATTTCTCCCATTATATTCCATTTGCCATGTTCTTGCCCACTCACTTAGCCTGTCTATATCCTTTTGAAGCTAGATAAGTACGTGAGGGAGAAAGGAATAGAAGGATATGTGGATAGGGTGAGATGAAGAGGGGTGGGAGGAGGCTCGTGTGGTGCATAAACACCGGCACGGACCAGTTGGGCCGAATGGCCTGTTTCTGTGCTGTACATTCTATGTAACTTTGTAATCAGCAGGTATCAGCGACGACAGGTGTGGGGAAACTCGCAGCTGAACCCCTCCCTCCAACCTCCACAGATAGAATTAATGGGGCAAGGAATAGAAGACAGCTCGGGGAGGGGAGCAAAATGGGGCGCACAGGAATAGGAAGATATAAAGCCGCATGAGCACATTAGTGCTTTATAATTAGGGCAAGTAAGTTGTTATTGCTCAGATGCACTTTGCTACCGGGCTCCAAGACTTTGTATGAAATATTACACGACTTGGGTTGAAAATCTTGCTGCACAATGCAACAGCAGTAATTCGAGGTATGATGTGCTGTCCCAAAACACCTGCCTTGCTTATTCCACCTTGTGAACAGCAAAAGGACAATTCGCTCGTGGACCACAGATGCCACGCAGCGCTCGAACCCAAGAACTGCCTATCACCTCACCCCTTCAAAGGTAAAAGATGTAGAGGTGGGAGAGGAGGAGCAACTGGTAGTGGGTGCTATGATTGGCCTCAGCACCCCTGGGCAATGGAGGTGCATAAAATCACCAGAAAGTGCGGGTGTCAGGTGAGGGGAGGAGCGGGGATGAAGGCCATCAGAGTCAAACATCCTGTCCGGCCTCATGCATGGAGGAGGGCCAATTGGGCGGAGTCTATGCAACACTGGTAATCCCCCGATTACAACGCAACATTGGGAGTCCCCAATCTCCATGCAACAATGGGCCATCCAGATCTCAATGCAGCACTGGGGGGGGCCACCAGATCACCAGGAAACACTGCGGGGATGGGGGGGGGTCCCCAATCTCCATGTGACACTGGGGGGTCCCCAATCTGAATATAAGACTGGGGGTCCCCAATCTCCATACAACACTGGGGGTCCCCAATCTCCATACACCACTGGGGGTCCCCAATCTCCATACACCACTGGGAGTCCCCAATCTGAATATAAGACTGGGGGGTCCCCAATCTGAATATAAGACTGGGGGGTCCCCAATCTCAATATAACACTGGGTGGTCCCCAATCTCAATATAACACTGGGGGGTCACCAATCTCAATATAACACTGTGGAGTCTCCAATCTCAATCCAACACTGGGGGGTCCCCAATCTCCAAACAACACTGGGGGTCCCCAAACTCCATACAACACTGGGGGTCCCCAATCTCAATATAAGACTGGGGGGTCCCCAATCTCCATACACCACTGGGAGTCCCCAATCTGAATATAAGACTGGGGGTCCCCAATCTCCATACAACACTGGGGGTCCCCAATCTCCATACACCACTGGGGGTCCCCAATCTCCATACACCACTGGGAGTCCCCAATCTGAATATAAGACTGGGGGGTCCCCAATCTGAATATAAGACTGGGGGGTCCCCAATCTCAATATAACACTGGGTGGTCCCCAATCTCAATATAACACTGGGGGGTCACCAATCTCAATATAACACTGGGGGGTCCCCAATCTCAATATAACACTGGGGGTCTCCAATCTCAATATAACACTGGGGGTCCCCAATCTCCATACAACACTGGGGGGTCACCAATCTCAATATAACACTGGGGGGTCCCCAATCTCAATATAACACTGGGGGGTCACAATCAATATAACATGGGGGGTCCCCAATCTCAATATAACACTGGGGGGTCACCAATCTCAATATAACACTGGGGGGTCCCCAATCTCAATATAACACTGGGGGGTCACCAATCTCAATATAACACTGGGGGGTCTCCAATCTCCATACAACACTGGGGGTCTCCAATCTCAATATAACACTGGGGGGTCTCCAATCTCCATACAACACTGGGGGGTCTCCAATCTCCATACAACACTGGGGGTCTCCAATCTCCATTCAACACTGGGGGTCCCCAATCTCAATATAACACTGGGGGGTCCCCAATCTCAATATAACACTGGGGGTCCCCAATCTCAAAATAACACTGGGGGGTCCCCAATCTCAATATAACACTGGGGGGTCTTCAATCTCCATACGACACTGGGGGTCCCCAATCTCAATATAACACTGGGGGGTCCCCAATCTCCATACAACACTGGGGGTCTCCAATCTCCATACAACACTGGGGGTCCCCAATCTCAATATAACACTGGGGGGTCCCCAATCTCAATATAACACTGGGGGTCTTCAATCTCCATACGACACTGGGGGTCTCCAATCTCAATATAACACTGGGGGGTCTCCAATCTCCATACAACACTGGGGGTCTCCAATCTCAATATAACACTGGGGGGTCCCCAATCTCAATACAACACTGGGGGTCTCCAATCTCAATATAACACTGGGGGGTCTCCAATCTCCATACAACACTGGGGGTCTCCAATCTCCATACAACACTGGGGGGTCCCCAATCTCCATACAACACTGGGGGTCTCCAATCTCCATACAACACTGGGGGGTCCCCAATCTCCATACAACACTGGGGGTCTCCAATCTCCATATAACACTGGGGGGTCTCCAATCTCCATACAACACTGGGGGTCCCCAATCTCCATACAACACTGGGGGGTCCCCAATCTCAATATAACACAGGTGGTCTCCAATCTCCATGTAACACTGGGGGGTCCCCAAATTCCATGTAACACTGGGGGGTCCCCAATCTCAATACAACACTGGGGGGTCCCCAATCTCAATACAACACTGGGGGGTCCCCAATCTCAATATAACACTGGGGGGTCCCCAATCTCCATACAACACTGGGGGGTCCCCAATCTCAATACAACACTGGGGGTCCCCAATCTCAATATAACACTGGGGGTCCCCAATCTCCATACAACACTGGGGGGTCCCCAATCTGAATACAACACTGGGGGGTCCCCAATCTGAATATAACACTGGGGGGTCCCCAATCTGAATATAACACTGGGGGGTCCCTCCCTCTGTCCAGGGGATCTCGGCCCTCCGATGCCGGCCGGCTGCAGAAGCCTCGGGCGCCCCCAGCCCCAGCCCCGGATCCCGGGCCGTCTCTCACCTCACCGCCGCCGCCGGCGCGAACCCTCCGCGGGGTGGCTCGTCCCCATGGCAACCACAGAAGCCGCGCGGCCGCCCCTGGTAACGGACGGCAGCTCGCAGGCCACAGCGCCCAGCAGGAAGGGGCGGGGCGGGCTAGCGTTGCCGGATTTCAAAATAAAACAGAGCAACAGTGTGTGTGTGTGTGTTCCCAGTGCAGGGTCACAGTGTGTGTGTATTCCCAGTGCAGGGTCACAGTGTGTGTGTGTTCCCAGTGCAGGGACACAGTGTGTGTGTATTCCCAGTGCAGGGTCACAGTGTGTGTGTGTTCCCAGTGCAGGGACACAGTGTGTGTGTGTTCCCAGTGCAGGGACACAGTGTGTGTGTGTTCCCGACAAGTGTGTGTGTGTTCCCAGTGCAGGGACACAGTGTGTGTGTGTTCCCAGTGCAGGGACACAGTGTGTGTGTGTTCCCAGTGCAGGGACACAGTGTGTGTTCCCAGTGCAGGGACACAGTGTGTGTGTGTTCCCAGTGCAGGGACACAGTGTGTGTGTGTTCCCAGTGCAGGGACAGAGTGGGGCAGAAATTTGTCTGTTGTGGGGTGAGTACGCACTGTGTACTCACCCGTGGACGGAACGAAAGTGCCGGTTTCTTGCATGCGCTGCGCATGCGCGGGAAACCGGCACTTCCGTTCCCCTGAGGAAAGGGGTTCAGAGGTCGAACGCGCACGCCGGAGGGCCAGCGCGTTCGCCTCGCACTTCGGGTTTTTTACAGGTTCCTCCGTGAAGGTAAGCACGGAGAAGATACACTTTTAAGAAGGATGCGCAAGGCCTTCTTTTAACAAAAATGAGAAGTCGCACAACACCAGGTTATAGTCCAACAGATTTATTTAAAATTACAAGCTTTCGGAGCTGTCGCCCCTTCCTCAGGTAGAGTTACTGTGAGACAATCTACCAGAATTCACAGAATATAAACACAGAGAAAATGCAGAGATTCAATCTATCCCTACATCAAAGACATACTAAGAGCACAGCCAAGACAATGAGATGTGTCCCAGGGGGTCCAACGTGTCAAAACACCTGCTGGCTGCATATCCTGTACATTTGGGTTTGTTTCTTGTGTTTATTTCTTGTGTTTGTTTTTTTAAAAAGCTGGAAAGACCGGCAACGATGTCAAGTCACGTTCTGTAGCGTGACATGAATCCGATATCCCGATTGAGGCCGTCCTCATGAGTGCGGAACTTGGCTATCAGTTTCTGCTCGATGATTTTGCGTTGTCGTGTATCCCGAAGGCGTGTTTTGACACGTTGGACCCCCTGGGACACATCTCATTGTCTTGGCTGTGCTCTTAGTATGTCTTTGATGTAGGGATAGATTGAATCTCTGCATTTTCTCTGTGTTTATATTCTGTGAATTCTGGTAGATTGTCTCACAGTAACTCTACCTGAGGAAGGGGCGATAGCTCCGAAAGCTTGTAATTTTAAATAAATCTGTTGGACTATAACCTGGTGTTGTGCGACTTCTCATTTTTGTCCACCCCAGTCCAACGCCGGCATCTCCACATCATGACTTCTTTTAACAAGGTGTTGATTTTATTAAAATTTTAAATTTTTTTTCACAGATTTATCTTTTTTAATTACTTTAAAGAAAGGTAAGTTTAGTTTTAGCCCCGTTAAAAAATGTAATTCATTTTTTTCAAAAATTAAAATTTTTGTTTAAAATAGTTAATTAATGTAATTTATAGTTATTTTAAAAATGTGATGTTTTTTTTTAAATTTATTTGTAGTTTTAGGGATGTTTTGGGGCCGATCTGTATTCATAGATTTGACAGGTCTTCCTGTCAAATCTATGAATGAAAGATGGTCTGCTGCCATTGGCTCTCCATGGCCCACGTGATCCCAGGGGACGCATCGCACTAACTACGCCCCTGGGATACGCAAGCACTGCGCGCCGGCAGCTGCAGGAGGCCCAGGGGCTGAAGTCCCCGTGGGCCCAGAGGTCAATGGCAGGCGCGGTAGGTAGGTGCGCGCGCGATCCTTGCACCTGCGGGAAGCCAGGGAGCAGAATTTCTGGCCCAGTGTGTTTGTATGTGTTGCGTGTGCAGGGACACAGTTGCCACGATTTCGCCTTCCGAGGTGGATCTGGGGCGGCCGGGGTCGGTGGCAGAGGGCAAACTCGCTGTTGGCTCCAGCCCACTCTGTGAAAAGAATTTTACGCTGATTGGGCTTGGTAAGCCCACCAAGGGCATTTCCCGGCCAATTGAAGGAAGCGGGTCTGATGACATCACTTAATGACGCGTCATCAGTCGGTTTCCTTAAAGGGACCATGTCCAAATTGATTTTGACAGTTGTGCTGTCCGTGTTCTACAGCATCGAGGTGCTGCAAACACTGACAAGCACTGCACAATGGTGCATGACTGCACCCAGGCTCTCCCATGACTCTCTCCATATGCTTATGGAGGAAGTCACAGCACACAGGGAGGTTCTCTTCCCTTCCCTTCCCATGAGCGGAAGAGGCCTCCCCAGGCGACTAATGCAGCCTGATTGCACATTGCACAGGAGGATACAAGCAGGGATGTCATCAGGAGGACCAGGCTGCAGTGGCGCAAACCTTTCATTGATCTCAGTAGATCACGAAACGTTACTGCAAAGCCACACTCAACCTCATCCTGCTGTGCCACTCATCACATCACTCATCACTCTGCCTTCCCTACCCTACTCCTGCACATCCTTACTCACACCAACTTACCTTGCACCTCCACTCGTCCCTCTCTATCTACATTATCACTTCCCATCTCACTAGCCAACTGTCACACTCACCCTCATCCTAGTGCAATCATACCAACTAACAACACACAAGGGTAGGCACTTGGGTGTTTTAGCCAATGTTCATGTGAAGTTTCTGTTAATGTGCTGTCAAACATTGAAACCTTTATTTTCAACACTTTGCGTTCTTAGACAGATTTGTGTGCACCTTTGGAAGTGTCTTAGTGAGTTGCACTGCATGGTGAGACATAACGGTACCCCCCGCAATGGTCATGAGTGTGAAAGGCATTGTAGTGATGCTTTAGGTGTTGGTGTGCCAACCTGGCGCATCATGTGGCAGCCAGGGTGTACAGCGTTAAGTGAAGTAAATCTGTCCAAGGTAAGACCATCCCTGGCTTCCCAGGCAGCAATGTGGTCGGGTGCTGATGCCTTGTGTCCCGTGCAGCACCAGCTGATTGCGGAGAAGGTTGGTGTTGTTGTTGGTGCTGCTGGTGTGCCCGGTGATGTTGGTGTTGGGGCTGATCTTGGTAGGATTCTGAGGACCAAGGTGAGATTTTTTCAAGGGCAATGATGCTGATGGAATAGATGGCAGGTGAGGTTGAGATGACAGAAGCGATCTGTCAATGGTGAGAGGGGTTGTTCCAATGAGGTGACACTGGATAGAGAGTTTGCTCCAAACACTTACAAGCTGCATAAAGCTCAATCTGTCTTCCAAATGTAGTAAGCAACAGCTTCTGAGCTTGGAAAGTGAACACTATGAAATGGGAGCTTTTATAGACCATTTGCAGCTGTCAAGTAAAGAAATCATCCCATGCTGACACAACACCCGACCTCCTTACCTGACGTGATCCCCGAGCAGCGGGGAAGCCGTTGGCGAACTCTAAAAATCTAAAGAAGATAAGCATAAAATACTAGTTAATTGCCTCTTAACAATCTCTCTACTGATGTAAATTGTCTCTCCCGCTGCTTGGTGTCGGGTCTGTTCTGCGATGACAGACCCGACATCTGGGAGACTAGCGTGGTGGCAGGTTGACAGCGGGTTCGCTACCTGCTGTCAAAAAGAAAAAGTTTTCCCAGCCGACCCGCCTCCAAACGCCCCCGCTGACCCCCCGAAAAATTCCCGCCAGTGTGTGTGTGTGTGTGTGTGTTCCCTGTACAGGGACACAGTGTGTGTGTTATTGTATTCACAGTGGGGGGTATTTTAACATGGGCGTCAGCGGGTGAGATTGGGTGCGCGCTGGGGTTAAACGGGCAAAAAATGAAAGCGCATTTAGTTGCCTCCAACTCGCCAACTACTGGCTTTCACCCGAGGGGCTGGAAGCCTTGGATTTAACCTGCTTTGCAGGTTTTACTGTGGCTGGCCGAGTTTCCCGGGCCTCGGGAAACCCGGCAGCTGCAAGAGGCGAGGACATCCTCAGGGAGCACTCCTTGTGGGCCAGGAGGAGCAGGAGTGCTTCCTCCCGGCCCCCCCAAGCTCCCCCACCATAAAAAGGTATCCCCCTGCTCCCAGTGTGTCAACTTGTTAAAATTACCCCCAGTGTGTCTGTTATTGTGTATTCCCTGTAAGGTGACACAGTGCAGTGTTTGTTATTTCTATCATCTTTCACCTCCACATTATTCATTCTCGGGCAGTGGGCTTAGCTGGCAAGACTGAGATTTATTGTCCATCCCTAGCAGTTTGATGGCTCGCTCGATCATTTCAGAGTTAGAGTCAACCACTTTGGTGTGGGTCTGGAGTCTCATATAGGCCAGGCCAGGTAAGGACGGCAGGTTTCCTTCCCTAAAGGACATGAGTGAACCAGTTGGGATTTCGCAACAATCCGACAGCTTCATGGTCACTTTTACTGATACCGGCTTTTTATTTCTAGATTTTGTAACTGAATTCAATTCTCTTGAACTGCGATGGTGGGTTTTGAACTCGCATTCCACTTTATTATTAGTTCAGGCCACTTGATTACAAGCCCAGCAACATAACCGCTACATTGCTGTACCCACATGACAGGTACAGGGACGTGAAGGCAAGTTTAAGACAGGCTTCAGGCAGTATTTCTTTACACAGAGAGTGATCTGCAGTTGGAACTGTTGTCAGGCAGTATGGTTAAGATCAGGACACTAGACTCAGCCTGATACAGTAATAGTTGGTATTCTGGACATCAAATGGGCAGAAGGGCCTTCTTCATCCAAACCTATCTTATCATCTTGTGTAAATAGGGCTGTTGATGTTCCAAAATCTAGTCTTGGAGAGGGAGTAAGAAAGAAAGAAAGACTTGCACTTAAATATTCCTCGAGCAACATCAACAGCAACAATTTGCATTTATATAGCGCCTTTAACCGAGCCACATAAAGATATATTAGGGCAGATGACCAAAAGCTTGGTCAAAGAAGTAGTTTTTTAGGAGCGTCTTAAAGGAAGAAAGAGAGGTAGAGATGCGGAGAGGTTTAGGGAGGGAATTCCAGAGCTTAGGGCCTTGGCAGTTGAAGGCATGGCCACCAATGGTTGAGCGATGAAAATCAGGGATGCTCAGGAGGGCAGAATTAGAGGAGCGCAGGGATCTCTGAGGGTTATGGGGCTGGAGGAGATTAGAGATAGGGAGGGACGAGGTCATGGAGAGATTTGAAAACAAGGGATGAGAATTTTAAAGTCAAGGTGTTGCTTAACCGGGAGCCAATGTAGGTCAGCGATTAGTGAATGGGACTTGGTGCGGGTTAGGACACGGGCAGCAGTGTTTTAGCTGACCTCAAGTTTACGTAGGGTAGAATGTGGGAGGCCAGCCAGGAGTGGGTTAAAATAGTCAAATCTAGAGGTATCAAAGGCATGGATGATATTTTCAGCAGCGGATGAGCTGAGGCAAGGGCTGAGTCTGGCGATGTTACGGAGGTGGAAATATGCGGTCTTAGTTATGCCGCGGATCTGTGGTTGGAAGCTCATTTCAGGGTCAAATATGACACTGTTGTGGCTGCCGTGAAGCACGAATTGAGGCCGAGTCAACATGTGAAACACATAGCTTTTAATCACATCTCTAGTCAAAAAAAATGGCTGCAGCCACATTTCTCTGCAAAAACCCAGAGGCCACGCCCACTCCTTTTTTCCTGCCTTAAAGGCAAGGTGCCCGATTTATTGTCCACGGACGGAAAAGTGGATTGCGCCCGTTTAGGTGGCGATCCGCCACACAGCTCCCCCCAGAATCTGCTTAGGAGGTGTGGACGAGACGGTGCGGCGGTCTGATGGGCCGGCCGGAGCGGCTCTTGTAGGACGCCGGTGGACGTGGAACGGCCGGGCGTGGAGCAGCTGGGTGAACTGGCTTGAGGGCAGGTAGGCCGCGTGGCGGTGGACGAGCTACCGGGACCTGCTCACCGGGCTCCGAGTGTGCTGGCTTGAGTCGGTCAACGAACACTTTTTCGGTCCTGTCGCCCACTTACAGGGTGAAAAATTTGTCCCCAGCCTGTAGCACCTTGTAGGGCCCGTCGTACGGGGGTTGAAGGGGTCCGCGGTGGGTGTCGTGCCGGACGAAAACGAACCGTGCCTGGTGCAGGCTTAGTGGGACGTGTGAGGTGGATTCGCCGTGTCGGGCAATGGGCACCGGGGTGAACTGTAGCGCCGGTGAGGCGAAGTCGTGGCGTTGCTGGTCGGCTGACCAGGGTGTCGTGGTGGTGGGCAGGAACTCGCTGGGTACGCGCAGCGGCTGGCCATACACGAGCTCTGCTGCCGATGCGTGGAGGTCTTCTTTAACCGTGGTACACAGGCCGAGGAGGACCCACGGGAGTCGGTCGGTCCAGGCGCCGTCCTGGAGGCTGGCTCGAAGAGATGCCTTCAAGGATCTGTGGAACCGCTCACACAGTCCTTGGGGGTGGTACGCTGTGGTGCGGTGAATGGTCACCCCGAGATTGCGTGCGACGGCGGTCCAGAGTTCAGAGGTAAATTGCGGACCTCTGTCCGACGTCATGTCGGAGGGGACGCCGAACCGTGCGACCCAGGTGCTGACGAAGGCTCTGGCGATGTCGGCGGTGGTGGTAGAGGTCAGTGGAATTGCCTCGGGCCAGCGCGTAGTGCGGTCAACGATCGTCAGCAAGTGCGTGTGGCCTTGTGACGGCGGCAGGGGCCCGACGATGTCCACATGGATGTGGTCGAATCTACGCGAAGGGACGGTAAACTCCTCGAGGGGTGCTTTCGTGTGTTGCTGCACCTTGGCCCATTGGCAGGCTTGGCAGGAGTTGGCCCAAGTATGCAAATCCTTGCGAAGGCCGCGCCAGACAAAGCGGTTGGCTACCAATTTGATGGATGCGCGGGCGCCGGGGTGGGAGAGGTTGTGAAGAATCTCGAATACCCGGCGGCGCCAGGACGCTGGGACGACGGGCCGAGGTTGACCTAGGGATATGTCGCACTTGACCGTGACTGCGGTCGGGCCCCAGGCGACGTCGGCCAGGCATAGGCCTGGTAGGTTGGTAGGGGCGGAGAGCAGATCAGGGTCGGTAATCTGGTCTGCTGCGAGTTGAGCGTAGTCGACTGCCAGGTGTGCGGCGTGGATGGCGGGGCGGGAGAGGCAGTCGGCTACCACATTGTCTCGGCCGGAGACGTGTTGGATGTCCGTGGTGAACTCGGACACTGCCGCGAGCTGGCGCTGCTGCCTGGTGGACCAGGGGTCGGTTGTCTTTGCCATTGCGAATGTCAGGGGCTTGTGGTCGACAAACGCAGTGAAGGGGTAGCCATCCAGCAAAAACTGAAAATGGCGGACCGCCAGGAACAGCGCGAGGAGCTCGCGGTCGAAGGTGCTGTACTTGACCTCCGGGGGGCGTAGTTGGCGGCTGAAGAAGGCAAGTGGTTGCCAGGCGCCGTCGACCCACTGCTCATATACGGCGCCGACCGCGTGGTCGGAGGCGTCCATGGTGAGCGCTACCCTGGCATTGGGCCGTGGGTGCGCGAGCAGGGTGGCATTGGCGAGCGCGGTCTTGGTGGAGTCGAAGGCGGCTGACGCGTCTGCCGTCTATTCGACCGCCATCTTGCTGCTCCTGCCCCGGAGGGCTTCATACAGGGGCCTCATGAGGGACGCCGCTTTGGGGATGAAGCGGTTGTAGAAATTCACCATCCCGAGGAACTCCTGGAGGCCTTTGATGGTGGTGGGGCGGGGAAATTGTTGGACGGCCTGCACCTTGGTGGGCAGGGGAATGGCCCCAGCATGGGTGATGTGGTGGCCGAGGAAGTCGATCTTGTCCAGGCCGAACTGGCATTTGGCTGGGCTGAGGATGAGCCCGTGGTCGCTGAGGCGCCCGAACTGGATGCGAAGGTGTTCGAGGTGTTCCTGCTTGGAGGAACTGGCTACCAGGATGTCATCCAGGTAGACGAACAGGAACTTCAGGTCCCGAAGGACTGAGTCCATGAGCCGTTGGAATGCCTGGGCCGCGTTTTTGAGGCCGAAGGGCATCCGCAGGAACTCGAAAAGGCCGAAGGGGGTGATTACGGCCGTCTTGGGGACGTCCGCGGGAAGGACGGGGACTTGGTGGTAGCCGCGCACCAGGTCGACCTTGGAAAAGACTGAGCGGCCGGCCAGTCTAGCCAAGAAGTCCTGGATGTGCGGCACGGGGTACCGATCAGGGGTGGTGGCGTCGTTGAGGCGGCGGTAATCCCCGCAGGGGCGCCAACCCCCGCCTGGTTTGGGGGCGATGTGGAGTGGGGAGGCCCAGGGACTGTTGGACCGGCGGATGATGCCGAGCTGTTCCATGGTGGCAAACTCGGTCCGCGCGATCTCCAGTTTGGCCGGGTCCAGCCTGCGGGCGTGGGCGTACACTGGGGGGCCTGTGGTGGGGATGAAGTGTTCCACCCCGTGTTTGGCGGCCTCCGCGGAGAAGGTCGGATTGGTAAGGGCCGGGAATTCGGCCAGGAGTGTCGAGTAGTCATCCCGGGCGTGGCACTGTGACGCCATGTCGGCGGGTTGACGGGGGGCCAGGGCGCCCAGGATGGGGGACATGGTGTTCATGTCCACGAGGCGGTGTCGAGGGATGTCTACCAGTAGGCCGTGGGCGCACAGGAAATCTGCGCCGATGAGAGGGGAGAGCACCTTGCCAGTGATGAACTCCCATTGGTAGCGGCGACCAGCGAGGTCGAGGGTGACTGTGCGGGTGCCGTACGTCTGGATGTCCGAGCCGTTAGCAGCAGCCAGCGCCGGTCGTCGTTTGCCCTTTTGGATGTCGAGGGCGGAGGCCGGGATGATGCTGTGCTGAGCTCCAGTGTCGCACAGGAACCGGCGGCCGGTTTTGTCATCCGTGACGTACACCAGGGAGCCCGCGTGGCCCACGGCCATCGCTGGGGCTGGCACGGGGGCGGACTTGAAAGAGCAGGGAGGTGTGCACCGTTGTGCCCTGGCGCCGAACCGTGCGTGGTAGTAACAGTGGCCCGGGTTAGTGGGGCGTGAAGGCCCCGTGAGCCCAGTGGCTGGGCCTTGTGGCCGCGTGGTGGCCGGTGAGGGGCGCACCCAGGCAGTGGCTGCCAGGTCCGGAGTGACGTTGCAGCTGGAGTGAGCGGAGAGCAGCTTGTCGGCCTCATCGGCCAGGGCTTCCAGGTCCGTGAGGCCGGACGCCACGATCGCTGGGCGGATGCTGTGAGGTAGCTGGCGGATGAACAGCGTGCGGAAGAGGGATCCGGGTGGGCTCTCATCGGTGAGGGAGAGCATCTGGGAGAGGAGGTCTGACGGTGAGGCATCACCGAGGCCTGGAAGGTCGAGGAGGTGGCAGTTTCGCTGGTATGTCGAGGCCGTAAATTTTTTAAGGAGCGCGGCCTTAAGATGTGCATACTTGCCCCCCTCTGGTGGGTTCTGCAGTGCTGTCCAGACCTTCGTAACTGTGGAGCTACCGAGTGATGTGACGAGGTAGTCGTACTTCGTCCCATCTGTGGTGATTTGTTGCAGCCGGAATCGGGACTCGGCTTGGAGAAACCAGGCTTCGGGCTGGTTTTCCCAAAACTCCGGCAGTTTCACGGAAACTACGTTCGTGTCCGCCATTGCAGTGCTCGGAATACGTTCTGAGTGTCAGGGTCACCAATGTTGTGGCTGCCGCGAAGCACGAATTGAAGCCGAGTCAACATGTGAAACACATAGCTTTTAATAACATCTCTGGTCAAAAAAAATGGCTGCAGCCACATTTCTCTGCAAAAACCCAGAGGCCACGCCCACTCCTTTTTTCCTGCCTTAAAGGCAAGGGGGGAAAATTAGGTCGCGCCCCGTTTGGGGAGCAAATATCGTCTGGACGCAAAAATTAAAGCCTGGCGCTAATTATCGCCACTGACTGGAAACTTCACTTTTACCGCCCCGGGAGGTGAGTGGAGCGCTAAATCAGGCGCTGCACACCTGTCTTAAGGCGCAAAGGCCGAGCAGTGAGGCGCTAACTCAGCGCGCGAGCGCAGCGCAGGTGCTGCCAGTTAGCGAGGGAACACAGACACACTGGCGCCGGCCAGTTCTTAAAGCGGGGGGGCCAACTTGCTCCCCAGCCACACCCTGCTCATTGCAGCCTTGAATCTCGGCCTGGAGAGACCTGTGAATCCATTTTGCTGCCAAGGATGGAGAGGGTGAGAGAACGAGCTCAGCGCTTCACCGAGCGGGCCTTGGATGCTCTGGTTGGCGCGGTGGAGCGCAGAAGATCTTTACTCTTCCCTGAGAGTGGCAGGAGGCCTTTGCCACGCGAGTACAGAAGAGTGTGGAGGGAGGTGGCTCAGAGCGTCTCCTCCAGGAGCATGGTGCCCAGGACCCATGTTCAATGCCGCAAAAAGTTCAACGACCTCACTCGGGTCGTCAGGATGAGTGGCTTTTTCTCAATACCTCTCCATCCCTCCATCTCAACCTCACTCTATGGCCAGAGGGTCTTAAAACCCCAATGCACAACACTCATCCAACACCTATGGCCCTTTCATCAAACACACACACACATTCCACACTTTGCATACAGTAAGGGCTATTCACCTATGGGAGGCACATCAGGCAAGACCATGGCTGCATACAGTAAGGGCTATTCACCTATGGGAGGCACATCAGGCAAGACCATGGCTGTATATTTACTCAGATGCTGTCCTTTTTCTTGCAGGCCAAGCTGGCGCATAATAGGAGACAGCAGCAACGGACAGGTGGAGGGCGGCCTCAGCTGCAACCCCTCAGCGATCTTGAGGAGCGCGTCCACAGGATTGTGGCAAGCCGGGTGATCGGTCCCGTCGCCACTGGAGACGCCGACCCCGTTCTGGACAGCAATGGTAAGGTCATCACCTTTTTGTCCTCTGTCCTTCCACTTCTCCCTCACAACACCAGCCTTTGACACTTTCAATCCAACTTGCTAACTCGCTGCACTTATTCCTCCCTTACTGCCACCCTGTCCTCACGCTAAAGCCACTCTTGTACCTCCCTGCTTTCAGATGGTGATTCACCAGCTGAGGAGACGGGCCCTGAAGCTGCCAGTGGGAGTGAAGCTGCAGCCGAGGAGGAAGAGGAAGCCGGAGCATCAGTGCCACCCTCTCCCGAGGAAGCCCATGCCCACACTGGGAACACGCCTTCCCTGGAGGGGAGCAGCAGGGAAGGGTCTGATGAGGGTGAAGCTCCAGGACCCAACGGGCTGCAGCAACGCCATGGGGGTAGGGAAGAACGGGGGCCTTCTCCCCAGAGGGAGAGTATGCCAGAGACTCCTACTGCAATGGACGCAGAGGAGGAGCGGCTGATCGCAGAAATTAACACCCAGGCGGTGGGCATGCACACTGAGCTCATGGGTGCAGTGGGAAGGGTGCCCGAATGCATTGAGTCACTGGCAAGGAGTGTGGAGCACTTCGCTGTAGCACAGGCGGATGCCACACTAACGCTTAGTGCTGCAATTCAGTCACTGACTGCCGTGATCCCATCTCTGACTGCTCTCATGCAGACTCAGATTGAGGCCACGCGAGCACTGACTGCTGCCAACCTCGATGGTTCGTTCACATGTCCCCGGGGCTCTCACCGCGCCGCAGCAGGCCAGCAATCTGTGCTCCAGCAGATTGCTCCGGATGCTGAAGTGCTGCCCCGTGGGAGTGCCAGTGTGTCGGGCGAGCAGGGAGTTGCTGTCCTCTCTCACGATGACAGCATTCCTGCTGCCAACACTGTCACTTCTCCACTGCACTTGCCACCGCCTGTAGGACAGACTGCTGCCGCCCATGCAGAGTTGGTGCAGTCTGCAGCCGGGCCCTCCAGGCCCAGAACTGGTCGAGGCCGTCCTTCAGGGGCATCTGCAGTGTCAGGGTCTGACGATCAGCAGCCTTCCACCAGCCTTGCTGCAGCCACTGAGGTCCCATTACGGAGGAGCAGTAGGGTTAGAAGGGGGGAAGTGCGCAAGGGAAGGAGATCACCCTCGAAGGGCAAAAAGTAGGAGGTGTGACAAAATGATGGTCATTTTTTTATTAAAGGCCGAGGTTCGTGGTCCAACTTTTGTTTAGTGTTTTGGACATTATCTCCAGGTTGTGAGAACCAGTTATGTTATTGACTGTTTTTTGGTGTTTATTTCTATGAGTTTGTCATGAGGAAATGACACACACAGAGTTTGTAAAATAAATAAGTTTTTGTATTCAAAATATACATGTTTGGTGTTTGGAATTATTGGTGCCTTGGCCGGCTTAGGGGTTGCGTGCTGGGTTCATTGATGTTGTTAGCAATGGCAGAAGCCATTTCCACAGCAGGGGCCCTAGAAGCGGCTTGCTATCAGCCGTTGACGGACGGCCCTTGCAGTTTCACCATTGTGGGCCGCCCTCCCGCCTTGGTGCTGCTGATGATCATCCTCTTCGTCCTCTTCCTCCTCTTCCTCCTCCTCCTCTGGTGGTGCTCCAAGGCCTGGTGGCATTGGCTGGGTCCTGACGATTGCCATGTTATGCAACATGCAGCACACAACTACGAAGTTGGATACTCGCTCAGGCGAGTACTGCAGGGCTCCTCCAGAATGGTCGAGACAGCGGAACCGTTGCTTCAGCACGCCGATTGTGTGCTCAATGATGTTCCTGGTAGCTTGATGGCTCTCATTGTACCGCAGCTCAGCAGGGGTGTTGGGCGTACAGAGTGGTGTCATCAGCCAGGTGCTCAATGGATACCCCTTGTCCCCGAGAAGCCAACCAACTGGCTGATGCGGTGCCTCGAAAAGTTCTGCCACAGTAGTCTGGCGCAGGATGAAAGCATCGTGGCAGCTGCCAGGATAGTGGGCATTGACAGCGAGTATCAGCTGTCTGTGGTCACAGACCAACTGAACATACAAGGAATGGAACCCCTTTCTGTTCCGGAAATCCTCGGCATTCTCATGTGGAGCACGCAAAGCCACATGCGTGCAGTCAATGACGCCCTGCACCATGGGGAAGCCCGCTATCCTCGCAAAGCCCAGAGCGCAGTCACGCTGCTTGTCTGGGGTCATGGGGAAAGAGATGAACTCTCATCTCCTTTTAAAGAGGGCATTTGTGACCTGCCGGATGCAGCAATGCACCGCGAACTGGGAGATATTGGCGAGGTCCCCAGCAGCAGCTTGAAATGAGCCAGTAGCATAGAAGTTGAGAGCCACTGTGACCTTCACTGCCACCGACAGAGACGTCCTGGACCTCAGTTGAGGCTGCAGATCTGGCTGCAGCAGGTGGCAGAGCTCAGTGACCACCTCCTTGCTGAATCGCAGCCTTCGCAAACACAGCTCCTCAGACATATGAATGTAGGAGAGCTGTTCACGATATACCCTGGGAGGGTAAGCTCTCCTGTACATACGCCTGTTGGCCCTCCTCCGTCTGGCCATCATTGCCACTCTCTCTCTGCGTCTCTGTGTCCTCCGATTCAGCTGGAGCAGGACGACGCCCCCAATCAGTGCAGCCCCCATAGTCTCTTTGCAAGCAAAGTTATGAAGGACAGCAACCAAAGTACCAGCGAAGTTAGGATCAGTAGGCAAAACTACTTCACACAGCGTTGACTCAATGCAGAAGTCTCTCTTTCTCTCTCTCCGAATCTCTCTCTCTCTCTCAGAACGAGTGGTGCAAAAATGTCAACCACAGAAAAAGACAGGAAGAGGCCCCCTTTAAATAGCGCC
Organism: Squalus acanthias; assembly: GCA_030390025.1. Taxonomy (NCBI): domain Eukaryota; kingdom Metazoa; phylum Chordata; class Chondrichthyes; order Squaliformes; family Squalidae; genus Squalus; species Squalus acanthias. Next base: position 78,138,992 of record CM059427.1, read on the forward strand.
CCCCCCAGCCCCACAGCGATTGATAGCGTTCCAGTCTTCCGGTCGTTGGATGCGCCAGGCGGTAAGGCAGGGGGCGCCACTCAATTTCCGCTCCGGGGTGCCACAAGGGCGTTGCACCATGGAATGACGTCACAATCTGCACGCGCAGGTGGTCGCAGCGGTAAAGTTTAGCGCCGCCGCACAATGTCTAGTTAAGTTCCCGAGCGGCGCAAACATCGCTGCGCCCGGGCGCTAGCGGCTTTGCGCCCCATTAGCGCCCTCTTAAGGCGCTAACGGGAGGCGCAACCAACTGAATTTTTACCCCAAGGTGCCTTAAAGGCAAGGTGCCCGATTTATTGTCCACGGACGGAAAAGTGGATTGCGCCCGTTTAGGTGGCGATCCGCCACAACACCAAGGTTGCAAATATCACTAAACCAGATGATCTGGTCATTATCACATTGCTATTTGTGGGAGCTTGCTGTGCGCAGATTGGCTGCCACGTTTCCTACATTACAACAGTGACTACACTTCATAAAGTACTTCATTGGCTGTAAAACGCTTTGGGACGTCCTGAGGTTGTGAAAGGCGCTATAGAAAGGCAAGTTCTTTTTGTTTTTCCTCTCACAATCTACAGCCTTTTAAAACCCAAGCTTGGCATCCCCTGGTCACTACTTGTGGGAGCTGGCTGTGCGCAAATTAGCTACCGCGTTTCCTACATTACAACAGTGACTACACTTCAAAAGTGCTTCATTGGCTGTAAAATGCTTTGGGATGCCTGGTGGTTGTGAAAGGCGATATATAAATGTAAGTCTTTCTTTCTTTCTGTCCTTCTTACTCCTCGATTTAGCTTATCTTGTCTCTTATTCATTTCAGCATTAGCATTGTCAGTGCCACGGGCCGTTAGACAGGGGTCTCACTAAAAGTAAGTTTTCATTCCCCTATGGCAGTGTCTGTCTGAGTAATATAATCAATTTAGTGTCAATTGGTGCATGAACTATAAACAATCCACATCTCACGGCAATGCATAAAATTCACCATTCATGGGAAAAATAAGTATCTAAATATACAAAGAAAGAAAGAACAGTATTTCTATAGCACCTTATCGCATCCTCAGGACGTCCCAAAGCACTTTACAGCCAATGAAGTACTTTTGAAGTGTAGTCACTGCTGAAATGTAGGAAACGCGGCAGCCAATTGGCGCACAGCAAGGTCCCACAAACAGCAATAAGATGAATAACCAGTTAATCTGTGTTTGGTGATGTTGGTCGAGGGATTAGTGCTGGCCCAGACACCGAGAGAATTCCCCCGCTCCTCAGATTGTGCCATGGGATCTTTTGCGTCCACCTGAGAGGGCAGGCAGGGCCTCGGTTTAACGTCTCATCTGAAAGACGGCACCTTTGACAAATCAAAGATCCCCTCCATACTCCACTGAAACTCACTGACCTACATTGGCTCCCGGTCCTGCAACACCTCGAATTTAAAATTCTCATCCTCGTGTTCAAATCCCTCCATGGCTTCGCCCCCCTCCCTATTTGTGTAATCTCCTCCAGCCCTACAACCCTCAGGAACTCTGTGTTCCTCCAACTCTGGCCTCTTGCGCATCCCCGATATCCTTCTCCCCACCATTGACGGCCGTGCCTTCACACAGCACAGAAGGAGGCCATTTGTCCCATCGTGCCTGTGCCGGGCCTTCAACCACCTAAGCTCTGGAAGTCCCTCCCTAAACCTCTCCGCCTCTCTCTCCTCCTTTAAGACCCTCCTGAAAAACTACCTCTTTGGCCAAGCTTTCGGTCACCTGCCCTAATATCTCCTCATGTGGCTCGGTGTCAAATGATTGCTGCTCCTGTGAAGCGCCCTGGGACGTTTTACTACGTTAAAGGTGCTGTATAAATACAAGCTGTTGTTGTTGTTGATGAACTATCAGCCTGGATAATGCGCTCAAGTGCCCTAGTGGGACTTGAACCCGGAGGTGAGAGTGCCGAGTCAGTTTTTAAAAGCTGAGCTTGACATCCCCTGATGAGTCAGACTGACAAAGCTGCGGACCAAACTGACAGAAGCCAGATCAGAGCATTTCCTGTTACACTCAGTCAACCAGCCCCACTCTGAGGGACCGAACTCCGCTGATGCAGCTCACATACCTTATTTATAGGGTCTGAAATACAGCTCCGTGTGACTTCATAGGTTAACAGAAAGAAATACTGTTTAAATTAAAATGTCTCTTACGAAAATGGAAAATACTGATTTAGGATTACAACGTCAGTGGGCTTTTAATTTCCAATTCTTTCCTTGATTAATAAACAGTTAAAAATAGATGTTTATTTGAATTGCAAAATCATATTGTTTGTGAGATTTTTTATTAATCAATTATTTTTCGCAGTTCAACGAGAAAAGCCATTGGCTGTTGTTGACGACTTGTGGATTTGTTTTAAATCATTTGTTTACAACGCACGTTACCGTGATTGCCTTTCACGCTGATACAGCTATTCATTGCCAATATTGCTGCAGCCCAATCTTTATTTCGTTCCACTTTTTATTTATTTTGTTTCATTTTTCCGGGATTTTTTTCCCCCCCACATGCTTTGCTGAAAATGCTGACTCATACTGGGCTACGATTCCAAGGGACATCCAGTACCTCGATCAGCTGGCTGTTCTCCGGGTTTACTGGTTCAAAAAAAAAGAAAGACTTGTGTTTCTATAGCGCCTTTCACGACCTCGGGATATCCCCAAGCGCTTTACAACCAATGATGTACTTTTTGAAGCGTAGTCACTGTTGTAATGTGGGAAACGTGACAGACAGCTTGAGCACAGCAAGCTTCCACAAACAGCAAGGTGATAATGAGCAGATAATCAGTTTTTTAGTGATACAACAGCAAAATACTGCGGATGCTGGAAATCTGAAGTAACAACAGAAAATGCTGGAAACACTCAGCAGGCCAGGCAGCACCCGTGGAGAGAGAAACAGAGTTAACGTTTCAGGTCTGGGACGCTTCATCAGAACTGGAAAAAGTTAGGGATGTAACAGGTTTTAAGCAGGTGCAGAGGCAGGGAAAGGGGGGTGGGGTGGAGGGGAGGAAGGAACTAAAGGGACGGTCTGTGCTCGGATGGAAGGCAGGAGAGATTAAATGTTGCAAATGAGGATGGCAGAATCATCAACAGCTGCCACCTGAAAAAATAGGGGCAGAGGTTATGGTCTGAAATTGTTGAACTCAGTGTTGAGTCCAGAAGGCTTTAAAGAGCCATCCCTAATTGCCCTTGAGAAGGTGGTGGTGAGCCGCCTTCTTGAACCGCTGCAGTCCGTGTGGTGAAGGTACTCCCACAGTGCTGTTAGGTCGGGAGTTCCAGGATTTTGATCCAGCGACGATGAAGGAACGGCCGATATACTTCTAAGTCAAGATGGTGTGTGACTTGGAGGGGAACTTGGAGGTGGTGGTGTTCCCATGCGCCTGCTGCCCTTGTCCTTTTAGGTGGAAGAGTTCGCGGGTTTGTGAGGTGCTGCCGAAGAAGCCTTGGCGAGTTGCTGCAGTGCATCTTGTAGATGGTACACACTGCAGCAGAGGTCCCACCTTCATCTTTATGCTCCTCCTAGGGCCTGTCCTTCTTGGGAAACATGTGTGTGCCTCTTTCACAAAACTAGTAAGTGATTGTTACATAGAATTACCTAGAATTTACAGCACTTGAACAGGCCATTTGGCCCAACAGGTCCATGCCAGTGTTTATGCTCCACACGAGCCTCTTCCCACCCTACCTCATCTCACCCTATCAACATATCCTTCTATTCCTTTCTCCCTCATGTGTTTATTGAGCTTCCCTTTAAATGCATCTATACTATTCACCTGAACCACTCCCTGTGGTAGCAAGTTCCACATTCTTACCACTCTCTGGGTAAAGAAGTTTCTCCTGAATTCCCTATTGGATTTATTAGTGACTATCTTATATTTATGCCTGCTAGTTTTGGACTCCCCCACAAGTGGAAACACCTTCTCTACATCTACCTGACAAACCCCTTCCTAATTTTAAAGACCTCTATCAAGTCTCCCTTCAGCCTTCTCTCTTCTAGAGAAATGAGCCCCAGCCTGTTCTATAACCTCTCAGTTCTGATATCGCTTTGTACATCTTTTTTGCACCTTCTCCAGTGCCTCTCTATCCTTTTTTTGTAATATGGAGACCAGAACGTTGTAAATTGTCATATAGATGTAAAACATTGGCACTGAAGTACAAAATAAAGGAAAATCCCACGGTGTTTTATAAGTATATTAAGGGCAAGAGGATAACCAGGGAAAGAGTAGGGCCCATTAGGGACCAAAGTGGCAATCTGTGTGTAGAGCCAGAAGATGTAGGTGGGGTTTTAAATGAATATTTTGCATCTGTGTTCACTATGGAGAAGGACGATGTAGGCATAGAAATCAGGCAGGGGGATTGTGATATACTTGAACAAATTAGCATTGAGAGGGAGGAGGTACTAGCGGTTTTAGCAGGCTTAAAAGTGGATAAATCCCCAGGCCCAGACGAGATGTATCCCAGGCTGCTGTGTCAGGCAAGGGAGGAGATTGCAGGGGCTCTGACACAAATTTTCAGAACCTCTCTGGCCACAAGGGAGGTGCCAGAGGACTGGAGAACAGCTAACGTAGTACCATTATTCAAGAAGGGTAGTAGGGATAAACCAGGGAATTACAGGCCAGTGAGCCTAACATCAGTGATAGGGAAATTATTGGAAAAAATTCTGAGGGACAGCATTAGTCTCCACTTGGAGAGGCAAGGATTAATCAAGGATAGTCAGCATGGCTTTGTCAGGGGGAGATCATGTCTGACCAATTTGATTGAATTTTTTGAGGGGGTGACTAGGTGTGTGGATGAGGGTAGTGCAGTTGATGTGGTCTACATGGACTTCAGTAAGGCTTTTGACACAGTCACGCATGGGAAACTGGTCAAGAAGATAAAAGCCCATGGGATCCAGGGCAACTTGGCACATTGGATCCAAAATTGGCTTAGTGGCAGGAGGCAGAGGGTGATGGTCGAAGGTTGTTTTTGTGACTGGAAGCCTGTGTCCAGTGGTGTACCGCAGGGATCGGTGCTGGGTCCTTTGCTGTTTGTAGTGTACATTAATGATTTAGATATGATTGTAGGAGGTATGATCAGTAAGTTTGCAGATGACACGAAAATTGGTGGAGTGGTAAATAGCGAGGAGGGAAGCCTCAGGCTACAGGACGATATAGACGGGTTGGTCAGATGGGCAGAACAGTGGCAAATGGAATTTAACCCTGAAAAGTGTGAGGTGATGCATTTTGGGAGGACTAACAAGGCAAGGGAATACACAATGAATGGTAGGACCCTAGGAAGGACAGAGGATCAGAGGGACCTTGGTGTGCATGTACATAGATTCTTGAAGGCAGCAGGACAGGTAGATAAGGTGGTTAAAAAGGCATATGGGATACTTGCCTTCATTAGCCAAGGCATAGAATATAAGAGCAGGGAGGTTATGATGGAGCTGTACAAAACGCTAAATAACAACAGAAAACGCTGGAAAAACTCAGCAGGCCAGGCAGCATCCGTGGAGAGAGAAAGAGAGTTAACGTTTCAGGTCGATGACCTTTCATCAGAACTGGGAAGAGCCGGCTCTTCCCAGTTCTGATGAAAGGTCATCGACCTGAAACGTTAACTCTCTTTCTCTCTCCACGGATGCTGCCTGGCCTGCTGAGTTTTTCCAGCGTTTTCTGTTGTTATTTCGGATTTCCAGCATCCGCAGTATTTTGCTATTGTAAAAAACGCTAGTTAGGCCACAGCTGGAATACTGTGTGCAGTTCTGGTCGCCACACTATAGGAAGGATGTGATTGCATTGGAGAGGGTGCAGAGGAGATTCACCAGGATGTTACCTGGGCTGCAGCGCTTCAGCTATGAAGAGAGACTGGAAAGGCTGGGGTTGTTTTCCTTAGAGCAGAGAAGGCTGAAGGGGGACCTGATTGAGTTGTACAAAATTATCAGGGGCATAGATCGGGTAGATAGAAAGGAACTTTTCCTCTTAGTAGAGGGGTCAATAACCAGGGGGCATAGTTTCAAGGTAAGGGGCAGGAGGTTTAGAGGGGATTTGAGGAAAAACTTTTTCACCCAGAGGGTGGTTGGAATCTGGAACTCACTGCCTGAAAGGGTGGTAGAGGCAGGAACCCTCACAACATTCAAGAAGCATTTAGATGAGCACTTGAAATGCCATAGCATACAAGGCTACGGACCAAGTGCTGGAAAATGGGATTAGAATAGACAGGGCTTGATGGCCGGCATGGACACGATGGGCCGAATGGCCTCTTTCTGTGCTGTATAACTCTATGACTCTATGACTATGACTCTATACCCAGACTAGCATATCATTACAGGGGCTAATTCAGTCAAAAGGTTCAGGGGATGGCAAAAGCAAGAGTGGATCTTGATCAGTTTATAAACTCCACTGAACCTGTCACTTCATAGAATCATCGAACGTTACAGCACAGAAGGAGGCTATTCGACCATTCATGTCTGTGCCGGCACTTTGTAGAGCTATCCAATTAATCCCGCTCCCCCCGCCCTTTTCCCATAGCCCAGTAAAGATTTTCCCTTGAAGTACTTATCCAATTCCCCTTTTGAAAGTTACTGTTGAATCTGCTTCCACCGCCCTTTCAGGCAGCGCGTTCCAGATCACAACAACTCGCTGCGCAAAAAAAATTCTCCTCATCTCCCCTCTGATTCTTTTGCCAATCACCTTAAATCTGTGTCCTCTGGTTACCGAGCCTTCTGCCAATGGAAACAGTTTCTCCTTGTTTACTCTAACAAATCCATTCATGATTTTGAACACCTCTATTAAATCTCATCAACCTTCTCTGCTCTAAGGAGGACAACATTACCACTTGTAGTGGTTCCTAATAATTTCCTCACGCCATCAAACATCTTCCTGAATGTTCCGTATCTTTTGCCCCTATTACACACTTGGCAGATTATCCCAAACATTTATCATTCTTCAAGTAACAAAGTTATTCCTACCACTGGGATTCCACTAATTGAAGTTTATGGCCCAAAAATTCGTGAGGAAGCCTTCGTGCGAGGGTAAGGTCTCCCCGCGATCTCTCACTCCGCGTTGGCTTTTTCAGTTCCAGCTCGCACGAACTTGATGTTCTGGACAGCTGCTGTGCTGGGCTTGCGTATCCCACCGGCGTAGTTAATTCGTGCGAGCTGTGGGATCACGTGACTCAGTTAGAGCCAATGGCAGCACACCATCTTCCATTCATAACTTTCACATAAGTGCTGTGAAAGTTCTGAATACTATAGCCCCCCAAAAGAACCGCTAAACCTCAATTAAATTTTAAAAAAAACCATCACATTAATAAAATAAGTATAGTTAAATAAATTAACCATTTTAAATAAAAAATTAAATTTTTGAAAAATTTAAAATCTTTTAAAAAGTTATAAAAATAAACTTACCTGTCTTTAAAGTCTCTAAAAAAGATATACCTGTTAAAAAAAATTCAAAATAATACTTAATTCACTACTTACCTTGTTAAAAGTGGGTCTTACTCCTTTTTTTATGTGTAGAATCTTCCGTACTTACCTGCGCGTTGAAACTACTAAGTGCACAGCGTGTGCGCAGCCTGTAGCGCGCATGCGGTGCACCTAGGACCCGCCCCCTTTTCCATTCACCAAGTGCCGGTTTTCAGCGCATGCGCAGTGCATGCAGAAAACCGGCAATTGGAGACAGAATACGCGAGAGTACGCAGTGCGTACTCTCGCGTAGTGGCACTAATTTTTGGGCCTATATCTGCTAATCCAACTTTACTGCTTATTGTCAGCCGTGGCTCAGTGAGTCAGAAGGTTGTGGGTTCCAGTCCTACTCCTGAGACTTGAGCGCAAAAATCCAGGCTGACACTCCCAGTGCAGTACTGAGGGAGCGCTGCACTGTCGGGGGTGCCGTCTTTCAGATGAGACGTTAAACCGAGGCCCTGTCTGCCCTCTCAGGTGGACGTAAAAGATCCCACGGCACTTTTTTGAAGAAGAACAGGGGAGTTATCCCCGGTGTCCTGGGCCAATATTTATCCCTCAACGAACCACAGATGATCTGGTCATTATCACATTTCTGTTTGTGGGAGCTTGCTGTGCGCAAATTGGCTGCCGCGTTTCCTACATTACAACAGTGACAACACTTCAAAAGTACTTCATTGGCTGTAAAGTGCTTTGGGACATCCTGAGGCTGTGAAAGCGCTATAGAAATGCAAGTCTTTCTTCTTTATATTGTTCTTGTGCTGCTGTAAGTGTTTCTGATAATCCAGCTTTGTTGAATTATAAAGAAAGAACTTGCATTTATACAGCGCCTTTCACAACCCCAAAGTGCCTTACAGCCAACGAAGTACTTTTTTGAAGTGTAGTCACTGTTGTAATGTAGCCAATGTGGCAGCTGGATCCAGTCCTCACCCAACGTGCCCGTTCCAGCACTGGACAGCAATCAGGATCGAGAACCCTAGCTGATTATTTCTTTTCAACTTCGCGAGGCTGGGGACACTGCAACCAATTCTGACACCCATACTGCCACCTCGATTGAGATCAGCAAACTCAGTACAGACTTGGGAGTGAGGGGGGAATTGAACGTGGGACCTTCTTGGGAAAGGAATTGATAGGAGTTGATAACTATTTCCTCTGGTGGCCGGGGGGGGGTGGGGGGTGGGTGGGGGAGTCCAGAACAAAAGGGGGCATAACCTTAACATTAGAGCTGGGGGGTGGGGGGTGATGTCAGGAAGCACTTCTTCACACAAAGGGTAGTGGGAATCTGGAACTATCTCCCCCAAAAAGCTGTTGAGGCTGTGGGTCAATTGAGATCAATAGATTTCTGTTAGGTAAGGTTATTAAGGGACATGGAACCAAGGCGGGTAACTGGAGTTGCCATACAGACCAGCCCTGATCTAATTGAATGGCAGAACAGGCTCGAGGGGCTGAATGGCCTCCTCCTGTTCCGATGTTCCTATGTCGGTGTGGCTCAATAGCACAGTGGGCGCTGCTAGTCGGGAAATTCAGTAAAAACTGAAAAGGGAGAACCTTAGCAAAGAGGAAGAATGAGGCTCATTTTGAAGAACATTATGGGCCACTAAAAATGTACACGGTCCCCAGACAGCCCAGCACCAAGGATTAATTCCGCCGTCGGCTAAAAAGAGACCGATTTGCTGAATTCTCCTTCCTTTTAATGAAAAGTAAAACCCCAATATTTTATTCTTAATGACTCCACTGCTGTTGTGTTTGATTTTGTGCGTGTTTATGGTAATTCTTTATTGCAAGTTGCAAAGTCCCATTTCTCTGGCGCTAGGCAACTCCATCTCGCGCTATTATTTAGCTCGCTCGGTCTGTTGTCCTTTATTTCACCTCACAGCAAGGTAATTAAACACATTTAACTAATGGTGATTTTAAATCTGCTCACTTATAATCAATAAACTCTAAAAGAGCCTGCTATCATTATCTGATAGCGTAATTCACACACCAAATATTCAATTACCCCATTAACATTCAATATGTATAATTAAATGGGACAGGGCTGACAGGACAGCAATGAAGGTAAATAATGAAAGGAGCTGTTTTCTGTAAATGATCTGAATTCATTGTATCGGCTCTGCGGCATTGTGTCAGCTCTTTAACTGCGTCCCAAAGATTTAAGGTGGGTGGGAGAAGGGTACAAAGTGGGATAAATCTGTGTTTGATGGCATTTGCCACTGTTTACAGCATGACTCATTCCTCTAAACAGCAGTAAATCAGACGTTGAATTAGGAGATCTGGGAAACTGCCCAGTCCTGGGAGCAGTGGACAATAAATAAACACACAGGACGGTTGTCTTTTACAGCTACACGGACCCTAAAACAAGTAAAAGAAATTAACTGTAAAATTCATCACTTTAATAGGTGCAGTTTTTAAACTTCACCCTGCCATTTTACCGAAAAGTCACTGTTTGATGGTGATATCTATTGGCCACTGTCTTTATCTTTTTGTATTGCCCATGTGTCTGTCTATCTAACCATCTATCTATCTATCTATCTATCTCTCTATCTCTCTGTCTATCTCTCTGTCTATCTCTCTATCTATCTCTCTATCTCTCTATCTATCTATCTATCTATCTATCTATCTATCTCTCTATTTCTCTATCTATCTATTTTTTCTCTACATATATCAGACATATGTTTATTGATATAAGTACAAATGACAAACCCGCCTCAAAGGGAAAGTCCAACAGCAAGCTGGCACTTTGAGCCTAGCCCCATGCCTGTGGACTGCCGACAGTACCAGACGAGGGGAATCCAGACCACCAATCAGCAGAGTGGCACACTGCAGTGCACTGAAAACGCTACCCCTTTTCAAAAACACTCGACATAACCTCTGTGATATCTAAACCCACAGGAAGGTTTTGTTTAAAAAATCTTTGCCCACCTGACAAAATCGAAGGTATCTTAGAGAAAAACATGGCAACAAGGGGATGGGTTCCAACAAGTTCTGTCACCATGTTGTGATGGGAGATGGGCTTCGTCTATCTGCCATTTCCTACGGTGTCTCAGCCTTGCGATTGCAACGGGGAAGGGGAACGCACAGCAATGGAAAGGAATTTCCAAACAAGGAGGCTAGGGAAGCCCGAAGAAGAGGCACAATCCCTAGGGCCATTTGTGGTACAGTTCCTAGTGGTTGGCTATGAACAGAATAGGTGGGCTCTTGGGAACCGGTTTGCAACCCATCAACTTGGTCAGGGAAGGGACATGGGGCAAGAAGACCGAGGGAAAGGAGAGCAGCGGGGGGGGGGGGGGGGAGGGGGGGAAAGGAAAAGCCACTCCAAAAGAAGGCAAGCCCTCTATCTATTGACTGTAGCAGCACGGCACAGAAGCGCCTTTCAAAGCAAGATAGATAATACCGTGATATTGACAATGCACGCGCAGGGTCAAAAGTGACGATAAACTTTCCAGATACTTTATTGACATCTTAATGTGCCATTACTCAGCTTTAAGTGAACTTCTGCACTCGAGGCTGTTAAACAGTTAGTAAACCGTAATTATAACCTCATCAAAGATTGGGACCTGAATATGGCTTCCCGTCAACGGTTCGGCCTCCACGGGAGCTCGGAAGACATGGCTGTCTGGGATCTCCCTCAGCCAGAAAAAACTTTGACTTAAAAATATTGTCTGGTTGGGTGTATAATTGTCCGCCTTGTGTCCTGGGCCGTTAAACTTGACCCCCACGGCTAAGGTGCTGCTCAGAGTTGGAGGATCGGGGGGTGGCATTGGGGTGAGAGTATATGAGCAGTGGACTTTCAGCTGAACATATCCGACATCCATTAGCCCAAGAGCTGGGTCACTAGGATGACTGGATGTCAAATCAATCTTCCTTGCCCTTGCCCCCATTCCAATTTGAGGCAATATCCGTGTCATCAAATTTTCCACTCTTGGGGCCTCAGACGCATATTTCTCTGCATTTTATTTTGTGTCTAAGAGATACCATCACATTGAGTCGAATGGGCCTATACTCTCTGGAGTTTAGAAGAATGAGAGGTGATCTCATTGAAATGTATAACATTTTTAGGGGGCTTGACAGGGTAGATGCTGAGAGGCTGTTTCACCCGGCTGGAGAGTCGAGAAGCAGGCTTGAGGGGCCGTATGGCCTCCTCCTGCTCCTATTTCTTATGTTCTTATGTTGTTATTCACACATGCGTGTCCCCATGTGTGAGCACCTGCAGTTTGCCAATTCAGTGCCGATTTATGCTGAATTGCAGGCGGTTTTATTCTGTGGGTGCTGTGCCCAGCTAGCACCTATGCCACTTTACATATAGGATTCTTAAGATGAGGGAGAGAAAGAATTGCCATGTAACATGGAATTATATTGAAGCCCAGATCCCAGAGATAAAATGGCAGTGTACTAAGAACATAAGTAATAGGAGCAGGAGTAGGCCATACGGCCCCCTCGAGCCTGTTCCGCCATTCAACAAGATCATGGCTGACCTTCGACCTCAACTCCACTTTCCCGCCCCATCCCCATATCCCTTGATTTCCTTAGTGCCCAAAAATCTATCAATCTCCGTCTTGAATATAAGAACATAAGAAATAGGAGCAAAGTTTTTGAAGCACTGAGCACAACATTAAGCAGATCCCCTGAGAGCAAGGTTCGAACCTACATGGAAAAATCTCATCGAATTTCTAGTGCAAAGCCATAATCACTCGGTCATCACAGCCAAGCCCTTATACAGAGAATACCCCTTTAAGAAAGAATTTGCATTTATACAGCGCCTTTCATGAACTCAGGACGTCCCAAAGGGCTCTACCACTAATTAAATACTTTTGAGGTGTAGTCACTGTTGTAATATAGAGAAACACAGCAGCCAATTTGGGCACAGCAAGCTCCCACAATCAATGATGTGATAATGACCAGATAATCTGTTTTTTAATGATGTTGGTTGAGGGATAAATATTGGCCCAGGACACCAGGGATATCTTCCCTGCTCAGCTTCAAAATAGTGCCATGGGATCTTTTACAACCACCTGAGAGGGCAGACGGGGCCTCGGTTTAGCATCTGATTCGAAAGACAGCACCTCCAACAGTGCAGCACTCCCTCAGCACTGCACTGGGAGTGTCAACCTTGGATTATTGTGTTCAAGTCTCTGGAGTGGGACTTGAACCCACGGCCTTCTGACTTAGAGCTAAGAGTTGGTGGCACTCCTTTTAATAGGGTCTGATTAGTGAGTTGCCCTGGAGATACCTCCAGTACAGGGAGAAGATATTCTCTGTGTATTTTTTTTCTTTTAGTTTAAAAGCACTCTCAGCAGAGTGGGAATGTTCTCCTCAAGGAATGGAAGGCCCAGAGGACCAAACGAAATGCTGTCTGCCCAACCAACCCTGCGACCTATACCACCTAGAATGACAAGAACATAAGAACATAAGAAGTAGGAGCAGGTGTAGGTCATTTGGCCCCTCGAGCCTGCTCCGCCATTCAGTAAGATCATGGCTGATCTGATCTTGGCCTCAACTCCACTTCCCTGCCTGCTCCCCATAATCCTTGACTCCTTTATCATTCAAAAATCTGTCTATCTCCACCTTAAATATATTCAATAACCCAGCCTCCACAGCTCTCTGGGGAAGAGAATTCCAAAGATTCACGACCCTCTGAGAGAAGAAATTCCTCCTCATCTCCGTTTTAAATGGCGACCCCTTATTCTGAAACTATGCCCCCTAGTTCTAGATTCCCCCACGAGGGGAAACATCCTCTCAGCATCTACCCTGTCAAGCCCCCTCAGAATCTTATATGTTTCAATAAGATCCCGTCTCATTCTTCTAAATTCCAATGAGTATAGGGCCAACCTGCTCAACCTTTCTTCATAAGACAACCCCCTCATCTCAGGAATCAACCTAGTGAACCTTCTCTGAATTGCCTCCTATGCAAGTATATCCCTCCTTAAATAATGAGACCAAAACTGTACACAGTACTCCAGGTGTGGTCTCACCAACACCCTGTACAGTTGTAGCAAGACTTCCCTACTTTTTATACTCCATCCCCTTGCAATAAAGGCCAACATTCCATTTCCCTTCCTAATTACTTACTGTACCTGCATGCTAACTTTTTGTGTTTCATGTACAAGGAGCCCCAGATCCCTCTGCACCGCAGCATTCTGTAGTCTCTCTCTAATTAAATAATAATTAGCTTTTTTATTCCTCCTACCAAAGTGGATAACCTCACATTTTCCCACATTATACTCCATCTTCCAAATTTTTGCCCACTCACTTAACCTATCTATAATCCTTTGCAGATTCTTTGCGTCCTCCTCACAGCTTGCTTTCCCACCTATCTTTGTATCAGGCGCGTGGGAACGCCACCACCTCCAAGTTCCCCTCCAAGTCACACACCATCCTGACTTGGAGATAGATCAACCGTTCCTTCATCGCTGCTGGGTTAAAATCCTGGAACTCCCTCCCTAACAGCACTGTGGGAGTACCTTCACCACACGGACTGCAGCGGTTCAAGAAGGCGGCTCACCACCACCTTCTTGACAATTAGGGATGGGCAATAAATGCCAGCAACGCCCACTTTCCGTGAATGAATAATAAAAAAACAGGATGGAAAATGTAACTGCTGGGCCTAGAGCCATTTCATACCACTCTGTTTCATTGTCTTACTCATAAGAACTGGTAATGAATATTCTTCATCAAAATGGCCAAGCTATATTAAACAAGGAATTAAACAATATTTGTGGCTGATTTATCACAGTTTTAATTTGGAATATAATTTTGTAAGTGTTCAGCATCAGAGGGTGGAGGAGTAAGAATATCGATATGTTTTTACATTACTTTTATTTCTACCAAAGACAGAACAGTAATGTAGAAAGAATTGATTTAAATTGTGTTCTCGAAAAGCCTGTTACTTCCCCTCAATGATAGTGATAGCATTGGAAAAGGATGAATTTCAGCACCGAGGACATTGTGCTGTAAAGATAGGCACATATAAATAATAAGCTAGGTGGGTGATATTGAGCTTAAAGAATTAATACATAGGGGGAAAAATTGGGTTGCTTTGCGCCTCGGGGAGGGGGGGGGGCGCTAATCGGGCGCAAAGCTCATAGCGCCTGGGCGCGGTGCCGCTAACGCCTCCCGCGGAATTCAGCGGGTGGTTAGCAGTGGCGGTAGCCGGTAGTGCCCCGTGGTGCTGTGCCTCTGGCGATGACGTCATCGGCGTGTGCAGCGCCCTGGCCATAAACTTCAGTCGTGCCCCCTGTCCTACCGCCGGGCGATATGCCCGACAGGGTCGGGGGGGCCATTTTTGCGGCCGCGGCGATGCAAATTAAAGGGCAGGTGCCGGGCGGCCTTTTTTTTTGGCTGCCTGCCAGCACCTGCCCCTTTTTGCTTCCTGATGCGGGGTGCCGGCCGCGATCAGTCAGCCCGGCACTCCTCTTGAGTGCCAGGCTGTTTTACTGGCACCCAGCTCCCCGGTGATCCAGCAGGGCTGTCCCCTTTAATCAGGGGAGGGAGGCCTGTAATACCGCGGTGCTATGTGCCGACACGCGTGGCGCTGTTGCACATAGTGCCGCGATATTGAATGTTAGTGCCCCAGGATGGAGGGGGAGCGCTTCCAGTAGCGCCCTGCCTCCTGCTTGGGGCGCTACCACTCAATTTATGGCGCGGGGGTGCTAAAAGTAGCGCCCCGGTGAAGTTAGCGCCCCAAAGGGGGAGCGAGCCAATTTTTCCCTCATAGGCTTTTAAAACACAGGCTTATCCTCACAGCGGGGGGCAGTGTAAGGGCAGGAGATTGCTGCAATATAAAAAGCAATATGTTACTATAGAACATGCATCAAAAGTTGTTTGCAGCAAAGCTATGGCTCGGGGAAAGCAATGATAGGAAGTAACAGTGTGGTGTGAAAAGGCATAGGGCCGCTCACCTCAGTTTGGCAATCAGCCCGAACAACTGGGTGGTCATAAAATATCAGATAGTGTTGCATCCAGCAGGAGGTAGACCATAAAGAAAATGGTATAAAGAAGTGATACAGTGTTTTTACTTATTTAGAATTAAAACCTCTTGCTACATTCAAGACCCAGCGGTGTGAATATGCTTGGAGAAGCTATTTTCACGGTTCCTCATTAAATCCATGCACGTACATGTTCGACGTAAGGCAAATCTGCACTGCTCTATATGGGTGTTTAAGATTAATGTTTTGTCAATAATAAATGAAATGAATTACCAGACATTTTACTGTCTCTAGCTTTTCGAATCCATTTAAAGGGTAATGTACTTATTCAACAGGAGGGTCTGAAGAAGGACACCGTCCCCCACCTGCCCATACACACACACACACACACACACACGGTTAGCCTCTCTACTTCTCTCTCCTCCTTTAAGACGCTCCTTTAAACCTACCTCTTTAAACCAAGCTTTTGGTCACCTGTCCTAATATCTCTTCATGTGGCTAAGGTGTCAAATTTTATTTGATTACGCTCCTGTGGAGCGCCTTGTGATGTTTTACTACATAGTACATAATATTTACAGCACAGAAACAGGCCATTTGGGAACAGCTCAGAGAAGCAGCTGAACCCCTGCAGGTCAGGTTATTTTTTTTTATACTTGATCCATTTATGTAACTGTGACTCAGTGGGCAGCACTCTCGCCTACTGAGTCAGAAGGTTGTGGGTTCAGGTCCCACTCCAAGATACTTAAGCACATAATCTCAGCTGACACTCCCAGTGCGGTGCTGAGGGAGTGCTGCACTGTCGAAGGTGCCTTTTTTGGATGAGACATTAAACCGAGGCCCTGCCTGCTCTCTCATGTGGACGTAAAAGATCCTACGGCACTATTTCAAAGAAGAGATGGGGAGATATGCCCGGTGTCATGGCCAATATTTATCCATTAATCAACATCACTTAAACAGGTGATCTGGTCATTATCATATTGCTGTTTGGGGGAGCTTGCTGTGTGCAAATTGGCTGCCACGTTTCCTACATTACAACGGTTACTATACTTCAAAAAGTACCTCATTGGCTGTAAAGCGCTTCGGGACTTGCTGAGGTTGTGAAAGGTGCTATATAAATGTAAATCTTTCTTTTATTTCTTTTATAACAAAGGAAGTGGAGGAGCACCAAAATCGTTTCTCCGAGGTGGTAGCGGGGTGGGTGGCGGGGGTGGGGGGGTGGGGGCGGGAGGGGTGCGGGGGGACTTGACATCCCAGCTGGAGTTGTTGGCTTGTATGGGCTGGCAGTAGCCCAACATGTGACCATGGTAGCACTTTCACCAGCTGGGCCTGTGCACATGAGGTACCCTCCCACTGACCCTGCAAACTCCGGTGGTGTCAGTGCTGAGCGGGTGTGGTTCCAGGCGTAATTACTGGTATTGCGGCCCATGCAATTTCAGGGCCAACAAGTCCAACTTTCGGCATTATGTTGCTTCTTGATTCCCACAATTGTTTTGGTTGCTTGGCTCTGTAACCTGTCCAGTGCAATAATATTTTCCCAGTGCATAAGTTGCTCAGGGCAGTGTCCTAGGCCTAACTATCTTCAGTTGCTTCATCAATGACCTTCCCTCCATCATAAGTTCAGCAGTGGGGATGTTCGCTGATTGCACAGTGTTCAGCTCCATTTGCAACTCCTCAGATAAGTCTGTGCCCGCATGCAGCGAGACCTGGACAACATCCAGGCTTGGGCTGGTAAATGGCAAGTAACATTCGAGCTACACAAGTGCCAGGCACTAACCATCTCCAACAAGAGAGAGTCTATCCACCTCCCCATGACATTCAATGGCATTACCATCATTGAATTCCCCACCATTAACTTCCTCGGAGGTCACCATTGACGAGAAATTTAACTGAACCAGCCACATAAATACTGTGGCTGCAAGAGCAGGTCAGAGGCTGGGTATTCTGTGGCGAGTGACTCATCTTCTGACTCCCCAAAGCCTTTCCAACATCTACAAGGCACAAGTCAGGAGCGTGATGGAATACTCTCCACTTACCTGGATGAGTGCAGCTCCAACAGCACTCAAGAAGCTCGACACCATCCAGGACAAAGCAGCCTGCTTGATTGGCACCCCATCCACCACTTTAAGCATCCACTGTCTCCACCACCGACGCACTGTGACTGCAGTGTGTACCATGTACAGGATGCACTGCAGAAACTCGCCAAGGCTTCTTTGACAGCACCTCACAAACTCGTGATCACCTAGAAGAACAAGGGCAGCAGGTGCATGGGGATGCCACCACCTCCAAGATTCCTTCCAAGTCACACACCATCCTGACTTGGGAGTATATCGGCCATTCCTTCATCGTCGCTGGGTCACAATCCTAGAACTCCCTCCCTAACAGCGCTATGGGAGTACCTTCACCACATGGACTGCAGCGGTTTAAGAGAAACTAGGGATGGGCAATAAATCCCGGTCTTGCTGGAGACGCCCACATTCCGAGAATGAATTTAAAAAGTGAAATAATAACAAGTCAAAGACAGGGATCTTTCCTGTGGAGGATCCTTCAGGTGTGGTGAGCGCCTGTGATCTTGCACGTGTCCTGGATGTTCTTTATGCGCATGAGGGGTCTGCTACGACAGTAGCATCGTCTATGCAACCTTCACCAGATTAACGCTCATTGTCTTCCTTTGGTGATTCAGATCAAGAGTAGGTTTCTGTGAAGATTGACTCGGGGGGGGGGGGGTCGAATTTTCTCGGGGCTTCTCCCGCTGCACCGCTGTAACTTTGGCAGAGACCGCGCACGTGTACAGGATTTCCCGCCGAAGTGACGGCAGTGCAGCGGGAGAATTCCTGAGGAAATTCACCCTCCTCCAATTGACTGATTCGTGAATGATGCTCATTTAGCTTTGGCCCCGATTTTAACTGCTACCCACCTGGCGGAAACAGGACTAAGGGGGGGTGGCAGTTAGAATACGGCCAGTTAATTACCCCCTCTGATCCCCCTGCCTTCCCACCGTGTCCCAATCTTGTCCTGCTCTTTCGAACAGGCGAGCGGGACACCCGCAGGAAGGTAGCGGGGGTCCTTCTTTAAATATGCAGATCGGGTCACGATGACGTCATCGGGACACGAGCTGTAATTTTAGTCGGAGACCTGAGCGGTGGAGCAAATGAGCCACTCGCCACAGAATACCCAGCCTCAGGCTTGCTCTAGTAGCCAAGGCACTCATGTGGCTGGTCCAGTTGAATTTCTGTTCAGTTCTGCTCCCCACGTTGTTGATGGTGGGAGATTCGACAATGGTAATTTTTTTTTTATTATTTGCTTATGGGATGTGGGTGTCGCTGGCAAGGCCAGCATTTATTGCCCATCCCTAATTGCCCTTGAGAAGGTGGTGGTGAGCCGCCTTCTTGAATCGTTGCAGTCCGTGTGGTGAAGGTACTCCCACAGTGCTGTTAGGGAGGGAGTTCCAGGATTTTGACCCAGCGATGTTCAAGGAACGGTCGATATATATTTCCAAGTCAGGATGGTGTGTGACTTGGAGAGGAGCTTGGAGGTGGTGGTGTTCCCATGCGCCTGCTGCCCTTGTCCTTTTAGGTGGAAGAGGTCGCGGGTTTGGGAGGTGCTGCCGAAGAAGCCTTGGCGAGTTGCTGCAGTGCATCTTGTAGATGGTACACACTGCAGCCACGGTACGCCGGTGGTGGATGGAGTGAATGTTTAAGGTTGTGGATGGGGTGCCAATCAAGCGGGCTGCTTTTTCCTGGATGGTGTCGAGTTTCTTGAGTGTTGTTGGAGCTGCACTCATCCAGGCAAGTGGAGAGTATTCCATCACACTCCTTACTTGTGCCTTGTAGATGGTGGAAAGACTTTGGGGAGTCAGGAGGTGAGACACTCGCCGCACAATACCCAGCCTCTGACCTGCTCTTGTTGCCACATTATTTATGTGGCTGGTCCAGTTAAGTTTCTGGTCAATGGTGACCCCCAGGATGTTGATGGTGGGAGATTCGGCGATGGTAATGCCGTTGAATGTCAAGGGGAGGTGGTTAGACTCTCGCTTGTCAAAGATGGTCATTGGCCTGGTACGTGTGTGACGCGAATGTTACTTGCCTCTTATCAGCCCAACCCTGGTTGTTGCCAAGTCTTGCTGCATGCGGGCATGGACTGCTTCATTATCTGAGGAGTTGCGAATGGAGCTGTACTACCTCTGACCTTATGATGGAGGGAAGGTGATTGATGAAGCAGTGGGAGATGGTTGGGCCTAGGACACTGCCCTGAGGAACTCCTGCAGTGATGTTCTGGGGCTGAGGTGATTGGCCTCTAAAGACCACAACCATCTTCCTTTGTGCTAGGTATGACTCCAGCTGTAGGAGAGTTTTCCCCCTGATCCCCATTGGCTTCAGTTTTACTCGTGCTCCTTGGTGCCACACTCAGTCAAATGCTGCCTTAATGTCAAGGGCAGTCACACTCACCTCACCTCTGGGATTCAGCTCTTTTGTCCATGTTTGAACCAAGGCTGTAATGAGGTCTGGAGCTGAGTGCTCCCGATGGAACCCAAACTGAGCATTGGTGAGGAGGCTATTGTTGAGTAAGTGCTGCATGACTTCTTCTGTCAATTTGCTGATGATTCAGAGCAGGCTGATAGGATGCTAATTGATCGGGTTGAATTTGTCCTGCTTTTTGTGGACAGGACAAACCTTCTCCACTTTTCTGGATGAGTGCAGCTCCAACAACACCCAAGAAATTCGACAGTATCCTGGACAAAGCAGCTCGCTTGATTGGCACCCCATCCACCACCTTAAACATTCACTTCCTCCACCACCGGCGTATTGTGGCTGCAGTGTGTACCATCTACAAGATGCACTGCAGCACCTTGCCAAGGCTCCTTCGGCAGCACCTCCCAAACCCTCGACCTCTTCCACCTAGAAGGACAAGGGCAGCAGGCGCCTGGGAACACCACCACCTCCAAGTTCCCCTCCAAGTCACACACCATCCTGACTTGGAAGTATATCGCCGATCCTTCATCGTCGCTGGGTCAAAATCCTGGAACTCCCTCCCTAACAGCACTGTGGGAGTACCTTCACCACATGGACTGCAGCGGTTCAAGAAGGTGGCTCACCAACACCTTCTCAAGGGCAATTAGGGTTGGGCAATAAATGCTGGCCTTGCCAGCGACACCCACATTCCATGAACGAATAAAAAACATTTTTTTCCACAATCCTCACTATAACAACCTACATTTATATAGCGCCTTTAATGTAGTAAAACGTCCCAAGGCGCTTCACAGGAGCGATTAGCAAATAAAATTTGACAGCGAGCCACCAGTGTTGAGGATGTTGTTGTTTATGATTTTTTTAAATGATTTAGAGAAAGGATTGTGTTCCAAATTTACAGACGATACCAAACTGGGAGCAGAGGCAAGTGATGAATATCAATGTGCACAAATTCAAAAGGATCTTGACAAACTCAATCAGTGGGCAGAGAAATGGCAGATGTAATTTAATAAAGAGAAATGTTAGGTGATGAGATTTGGCAGAGGGAAGGTTGATGTGAATTATGTGCTAAATGGGAATGCACTTGAAGTATCGGAGCAGGAGAGATCTCTCTGGAACATCGCCCGTCTCCGCCCTTGCCTCGGCTCATCTGCTGTTGAAACCCTCATCCTTGCCTTTTATACCTCTGGACTTGACTATTCCAACGCACTCCTGGCCGGCCTCCCATGTTCTACTCTCCATAAACTTGAGATCATCCAAATCTCAGCTGCCCGTATCCTAACTCGCACCAAGTCCAGTTCACCCATCACCCCTGTGCTCGCTGACCTACATTGGCTCCCGGTTAAGCAACGCCTCGATTTTACATGGGATATACGGCACGGAAACAGGCCATTCGGCCCAACCAGATTTTAAAATTCTCATCCTTGTTTTCAAATCCCTCCATGGCATCGCCCCCTCCCTATTTCTGTAACCTCCTCCAGCCCCACAACCCCCTGAGATATCTGCACTCCTCTAATTCTGCCCTCTTGAGCATCCCTGATTATAATCACTCCACCATTGGCAGCCATGCCTTCAGCTGCCTGGGCCCTAAGCTCTGGAATTCCCTCCTTAAACCTCTCCGCCTCTCCACCTCTCTCCTCCTTTAAGACACTCCTTAAAACCTACCTCTTTGGCCCAGCTTTTGGTCGTCTGAACTAATATCTCCTTATGTGGCTTGGTGTCAAATTTTGTTTGATAACGCTCCTGTGTAGCGCCTTAGGAGGTTTAACTATGTTAAAGGCGCTATATAAATAAGGTGGGCAGAACAGTGGCAAATGGAATTCAATCTGGAGAAGTGTGAGGTAATGCATTTGGGGAGGGCTAACAAGGCAAGGGAATACACTATAAATGGTAGGGCACTGAGAAGTGCAGAAGATCAGAGGGACCTTGGAGTGCATGTCCACAGATCCCTGAAAGTAGCAAGCAGGACAGGTAGATAAGGTGATTAAGAAGGCATACAGGGTACTTGCCTTTGTTAGCCGTATTACACCAGCTCTACAGCAAACGCCACAACCTCGAAACCAAGATAGAGTCCATGCTCTCAGCCTGTGCTCAGGACACAGCAGACCAGTTACGAGACACCACCAAACAGACGAGGCAACGGAACTACGCTGCCTACATGCGCATCAAGAACAGGAAGCTTGAGAAACTCGGCATCACCACCAGCAGCAACCAAGCCTCCCCCGGTACCACGGCTGCAACCACAGGGAAGTCCATCGTCAACTTGTCCGACCATACCCTTCAACCAGACGAAATCGAAGTTCTCGCCCTAGGGCTCAAGTTCTGCCCAACCACCAAAATGGACCCCATCGGTCTCGCGGCAGACACGGAGGAATTCATCAGGAGAATGAGGCTCCGGGAATACTTCCACAAATCCCAAGATGTCAGCAACAAACCCAATGAGACAATCAATGATCCAGAACAGCAGACAGAGGGACTCGCAGTGCAGCAACCGAAGAAAAAAGAGTCAAACTGGACCCCTCCAGAGGGTCGCTGCCCCAAGCTTGACATGTATGCTAAGCTGTCAGGAGATGCATCAACGCCAGATTCATCAGCCGCACTCACAAGACAGTCCAGAATGTCACCCGAGCACAACGCAACGCCATCCACGCTCTCAAGACCAACCGCAACATTGTCATCAAACCAGCGGACAAAGGAGGAGCCATTGTCATACAGAACAGAACGGACTATTGTAAAGAAGCATACCGACAACTGGACAACCAGGAACACTACAGACAGCTACCCGCAGATCCGACCAAAGAACACACCCGCCAACTCAATAGACTGATCAAGACCTTCGATCCAGACCTTCAAAACATCCTATGCGCTCTCATCCCATGTACTCCCCGCGTGGGAGACTTCTACTGCCTCCCAAAGATACACAAAGCCAACACACCCGGACGTCCTATCGTATCAGGCAATGGAACCCTGTGTGAGAACCGCTCTGGATACGTCGAGGGCATTCTGAAACCCATCGTACAGGGAACCCCCAGCTTCTGTCGCGACACTACAGACTTCTTACAGAAACTCAGCACCCACGGACCAGTTGAACCAGGAACACTCCTCGCCACGATGGACATATCGGCACTCTACACCAGTATCCCCCACGATGACGGCATCGCTGCGACAGCCTCAGTACTCAACACCAACAACAGCCAATCTCCAGACGCCATCCTACAACTCATCCGCTTCATCCTTGACCACAATGTCTTCACCTTCGACAACCATTTTTTTACCCAAACACACGGAACAGCCATGGGGACCAAATTCGCACCCCAATACGCCAACATCTTCATGCACAAGTTCGAGCAAGACTTCTTCGCTGCACAGGACCTCCAGCCAACGCTGTATACCAGATACATCGACGACATTTTCTTCCTTTGGACCCATGGCGAAGGATCACTGAAAAGACTACACGATAACATAAACAAGTTCCATCCCACCATCAAACTCACCATGGACTACTCCTCAGAATCGGTTTCATTCCTGGACACACGAATCTCCATCAAAGACGGACACCTCAGCACTTCACTCTACCGCAAGCCCACGGACAACCTCACGATGCTCCACTTCTCCAGCTTCCACCCTAACCATGTTAAAGAAGCCATCCCCTATGGACAAGCCCTGCGAATACACAGGATCTGCTCAGACGAGGAGGAACGCGATGGACACCTACGGACGCTGAAAAACGCCCTCGTAAGAACGGGATATGACGCTCGACTCATCGATCGACAGTTCCGACGGGCCACAGCGAAAAATCGCATAGACCTCCTCAGAAGGCAAACACGGGACACAACCAACAGGGTACCCTACGTCGTCCAATACTTCCCCGGAGCGGAGAAACTACGCCATGTTCTTCGCAGCCTTCAACATGTCATCGATGACGACAAACACCTCGCTAAGGCCATCCCCACGCCTCCACTACTTGCCTTCAAACAGCCGCCTAACCTCAGAAGTACCATCGTTCGCAGCAAATTACCCAGCTTTCAGGATAACAGCGACCACGACACCACACAACCCTGCCACGGCAAACTCTGCAAGACATGCCAGATCATCAACACAGATACCACCATCACACGTGAGGACACTACCCACCAGGTACATGGTACATACTCATGTGACTCGGCCAACGTTGTCTACCTCATACGTTGCAGGAAAGAATGCACCGCGGCATGGTACATCGGCGAGACCATGCAGACACTGAGACAACGTATGAACGAGCACCGCGCAACAATCGCCAGGCAGGATTGTTACCTCCCAGTCGGGGAACACTTCAGCAGTCAAGGACATTCAGCCTCGGATCTGCGGGTAAGCGTTCTCCAAGGCAACCTTAGAAACACACGACAACGCAAAATCATCGAGCAGAAACTGATAGCCAAGTTCCGCACTCATGAAGACGGTCTCAACCGGGATCTTGGGTTTATGTCACGATACATGACGTGATCCGGACTCGAGTCGTCGTTGGCTTATTCACAGATGTGATTCCCAGTAAAAAAGTAAAAAATTTTCCCAGTAAAAAAGTAAAAATTTTAAAGCTTTTCGTTTTACATACAGACGGCAGCTTTTGACACGTTAGAACCCCTGCGACTACACCTCATTGTCTCAGTTGTATCTTGCTATGTCTTTGATGTGGTACCTTCCTGGCTGACCTGATTAACTTTATCACACCTCGGCAGATAGTCAGGATGATTTAATTTAGTTGTCTGCAATTGTAAGGTACACATGCTTTGTTGTCTATCTATATATGCTTTGGCGATTCTGTATCTATTTACTTCACCTGAGGAAGGGGCAATCGATAGCTCCGAAAGCTTGTGATTTCAAATAAAACTGTTGGACTATAACCTGGTGTTGTGCGACCTCTCAATAGAATATAAGAGCAGAGAGGTTATGCTTGAACTGTATAAAACACTAGTTAGGCTGTAGCTAGAATACTGCGTGCAGTTCTGGTCACCACGTTACAGGAAGGATGTGATTGCACTAGAGGGGATGCAGAGGAGATTTACGGGGATGTTGCCTGGGCTGGGGAATTTTAGCTATGAGGAAAGATTGGATAGGCTGGGGTTGTTTTCTTTGGAACAGAGGAGGCAGAGGTGAGACCTAATTGAGGTGTATAAAATTATGAGGGGACTAGATAGAGTGGATAGGTAGGACCTATTTCCCTTAGCAGAAGGTTCAATAACCAGGGGGCATAGATTTAAAGTAATTGGTAGGAGGTTTAGAGGGGATTTGAGGAGAACTTTTTTCACCCAGAGGGTGGTGGGGGTCCGGAACTCACTACCTGAAAGGGTGGTTGAGGCAGAAACCCTCATCACATTTAAAAAGTACTTGGATATGTACTTGAAGTGCCGTAACCTACAGGGCTACGGACCAAGTGCTGGAAAGCGGGATTAGGCTGGATAGTCTTTGTCGGCCGGCATGGACAAGATGGGCTGAATGGCCTCCTTCTGCGCTGAAAATTTCTATGATAAATTCAAGTTGTTTTTGTTGTTTAGTGGATAGGTCACTAACACCATGCTTTCTGTACTGTTAAAAAAATCAAACAGAAGGTTGGGATGCATAGCAAGGGGTATAACATATAAAGCCAGAGAGGTCATTCTAAAACTGTATTTGGCCCTGGTGAGACCACATCTGGAGTACTGCCTGCAGTTTTGGTCTCCTTATTTCAAGAAGGATATTTGGTTATTGGAGGAAGTACCTAGTCATTTGTCTCCTGAAAAGAGAAGACTGAGAGGGGACCTGATAGAAGGGGATGTGAATCTTTGGAATTCTCTACCCCAAAGGTATGTGGCTGCTCAGTCGTTGAGTATATTCAAGGCAGAGATCAATAGATTTTTGGATATTAAGGGAATGAAGGGATATGGGGATAGGGCAGAAAGTGGAGATGAGGTAGAAGATCAGCCATGATCTCACTGGATGGTAGAGCAGGCTCGAGGGGCCGAATGGTCTACTCCTGCTCCTAATTCTTATGTTCTTATGGTCTTAAGTGTTTAAAATTATTAAAGGTTTGGACCAATCGGATCCAAGTTAAGCTTTTCTGCCGTGAACAGAATTGAAGCACAAGGAGGGGTCATTTTGTACAAATTAAGGTCAACAAAAGACAATTGGAAATGCAGAAGGAACAGTTTCACTAAAAGAGTGGTAAGTTTGTGGAAGAGATTACCAGCACGGGTGGTGGAGCAAGAAATCTCACTGAGTTTCAAGAAGGAACTAGGCCGGTTCTTGCCAGCAAATGGGATTCAAATTTATTAGAAATGCTCCAGGAGGATACTGTGGACAGGTGAGCTACAACTTGTTTCCACAGGGAGTAGTTGAGGCGAATAATATAGATGCATTGAAGGGGAAGCAAGATAAGTACATGAGGGAGAAAGGAATAGAAGGTTATGCTGATGGGGTGAGATGAAGTAAGGTGGGAGGAGGCTCGTGTGGAGCATAAACGCCGGCATGGACCAGATGGGCCGAATGGCCTGTTTCTGTGCTGTAAAATTCTATGTCACTCCATGTAAGATAGGCCGAAGGGCTTCCCCAGCCTGTAACTGTGGCTACGTTACTCTGACCCTTCGTCTGACAGATGCTGAGTGTTTCCAGCATCTTCTGCTTTTGTTTCAGATTTCAAGCATCTGCAGTTTAAAATCCAAACTTGGCATCACCTAATCCGTACATGAGTACAGAACTTTCAACTTTGATGGGCGTAAAGTGGGCGCTATGGGATCAGCCGTCCGTCATACACTTCCCCGATTTTCCTTTTTGTCGACTTCAATTGGGCAAGGTGTATAACAACAACAACAACAACTTGCATTTGTATCGCGTCTTTAACACAGTAAAGCGTCCCAAGGCGCGTCACAGGAGCGTTATCAGACAAAATTTGCCACACAAGGAGATATTAGGACAGGTGACAAAAAGCCTGGTCAAAGAGATAGGTTTTAAGGAGTGTCACAAAGGAGGAGAGAGAGAGGTGGAGAGGCGGAGAGGTTTAGGGAGGGAATTCCAGAGCTTGGGGCCTCGGCAGCTGAAGGCACGGCCGCCAATGGTGGAGTGGTGGAAATCGGGGATGCGCAAGAGGCCAGAATTGGAGGAGCGCAGAGACCTCGGAGGGTTGTAGGAATGGAGGAGGCTACAGAGACAGGGAGAGGTGAGGCCATGGGTGGATTTTAACACAAGGATGAGAATTTTAAAATATTATCAGGATTATAATGGGCGGCTGATTTGATATTGCCCGTATTACACACCTTCTGATGTTGATAATTCCGGTGATTATCAGCCTGTATAAAGCCTACAGGGGAAACATTGAGTGGAGTATAGGTGAATGTTAAAATAAGTTATAAAATGGTATTAAGGTTTAAAGAAGGCCGTGGGTCTGAGCATTACAAAGCAACCATTACCATAATAGAGTGGTTAGAGAGAGAGTTAGAATGCTAAAGGATAAAAGAGTGAAGATAAAGAGAATTTTCATCCAATTCTTGTTCTCATTTTCTCATCCCACCGCACCTCTGCGACCTCCCTCAACTCTATATTCCATCTCTCCCCCTCCTGAACACTGTGTTCAACTGGCTCCGTATATCTGCTCCTCACTTCACCACACCATTGGTGGCAAGGCTTTCAACTGCCTGGGTTTTATTCTCTGGAATGCCTCTCCTAACCCTCTCTGACTCTTGCTCCTCCCTATCTCTCTGTAACCTCCTTCAGTCCCACAGTCCTCTGACATCTCTGCGTTCCTCTAATTCTGGCTTCTTGAGCATCCCCGACATTAATCGCTCCACCATTGGCGGCTTTGCCTTCAGTTGCCTGGGCCCCAAGCTCTGGAATTCCCTCCCAAATCTCTCCGCCTCTCTTCCTCTCTCTCTTCCTTTAAAATGCTCCTTAAAACCTACCTCTTTGGCCAAGCTTTTGGCCATCTGTCCGAATATCTCCTTATGTGGTTCGGTGTCAAATTTTGTTTGATAATCGCTCCCCTGAAGCGCCTTGGGATGTTTTACTATGTCAAAGGCGCTATATAAATGCAAGTTGTTATTGTTGTTAAAAACCTCACCGAAACCCTCCTCTCCCAATCTCTTATATCTCCTGGCATGGCCTTCCTGCGAATTGCCTTGGGGATGTTAGTTTTACGCTAAAGGCATGATATAAATAAAAGTTGGAGTTCCATGATTATTTTATGGAACTATCCACCAGCAAGGACGTTGACTGATTCACTGTACAATTGTTGCTGTAAGCTGTCAGCCATGGCGCAGTGGGGGTCGCACTCTCAGCTCTGAGTCAGGACGTTGTTGGTCTCAAGTCCCTTTTCCAGGGACTTGAGCACAAAATCTAGGCTGAAGCTCCCAGTGCAGTGCTGAAGGAGTGCTGCACTGTCAGAAGTGAGATTTTAAGCTAAGCCCCCATTGGCCCTTTCAGGTGGACATAAAAAATTCCCATTGTGCTTTTCCTAAGAAGAGCAGGGGTGTCCTGGCCAATATTTATCCATCAACCAACATCACTGACATGAATCTTGTCATTCATGTGGAAATGACTTATGAAGTAATACTGGGCGGCCTGCTGGTGGCGCTGTCCAGGGAGAGTATAAATACTCGGGCATGGGCCCAGCTTGCTCAGGACATTCCTTAACAGGAACTAGTGAAGGACACAACTAGACCTCCATGTTGAAAAACAGTTGTTTAAAGCTTTGTTTAACGCTTAGACCAAGTGCCTAGTAGTTTTCTTACGTCAATCACTATAACAGATTATCTGGTCATTATCACATCACTGTCTGTGGCAGCTTGCTGTGCGCAAATTGGCTGCTGCGTTTCCTACATCACAACAGTGACAACTCTTGAAAAGAACTTCATTGCCTGTAAAGCGCTTTGGGACGTCCTGAGGTTGTGAAAGACGCTGTAGAAATGCAAGTTCTTTTTTTTGGATGAAAAAAGACCGAGGTCCATCTACTTCGCCCTCTACCAACCTGGTAATTGCCTGACACAACGATAATGGGAGTTGTTGACTAATCACAGCGATCAATCTCTATCAGTGAGTCTACAACAGACCCAGACATGAGGCGAGGAAAACCCCCAGTGGTGGAGAGCTTTGGGAACCATAGGTCCAAAGTCACCTCTTTCCTCCCGAGCGCGCTACACTCACCACATGTCATGTCTCAAATTGCTCATATACTGTAATCACAAAATGTTATTTTCTGAAATAAATCTAATTTGTATTTGAATGAATCGATACTAACTGCTTCTACTGTCTCACTCGGGAGCCTGTTCCATAGATTGACCACTCGCTCGCTGAAGTATTGGGCGCGACCTTGCCAGCCCTGGGGAGGCGGGACTGCCGGGAAAATGGCAGAATTTGGGGGCGGGTGCCCATCTTGCCAGGAGGCGGGTAGCCGCCCCGTGCCGGGTCCCATCTCCTTGGAGGCGGGAAGGGATTACAGCCACTTAACTGCCTGTTAACAGGTAGTTAACAGGCAGGAAATAGGCTCATCGCCATTTTGCCAACACAAGTGCGGGCTTCCCGAAGAATCTGAACCCCGCCAGGGTCACCGAGGCGAGTAGTGGGTCTGCGGGGGTCTGCGGGGTCCAAAAGTGTGCTGTGAAGGTAAGTGATGGGTGCAAGTGTGGAGATGTGAGTATGTGAGGTAAGTGGAAAGTGTTAGTAAAAGTGTACTTACCTTTGTTTCTTCCTGCAGGCGTCAGTCGGTGGGTATGTGGAGAGTCTCGCACCTCCGCGGTAGAGATGACAGATGGCTGCTGCATTCTCCAATGCAACAACCATCTCATTTCTGCAAAAGAAAGAGGTTTGATGAGGTCTTGAATTCAAGACCTCATCAAACTACCGAGAATGTCAGTGTTTGACAGCTTCACAGAGCTGTCAAACGATGACAATTCATTTGTCAAAAATATTTGACAGATGAAATGTCGTATGTTGACGTTCTCTGCAACCGGCTTTCCCTTAATTGGCCTGCTAAGCCCGCTGGGCGGGCTTAACAAGGTCAATCAAGGGAAAATAGCGTGTGTTGGCCAGAAGTCGATGGAGGCGGGACTGAAACCCGATAAGTGGGAGTCCCGCCTCCAAAAGCTCCCCATTGGCAAAATCACCCCCATTGTTTCCGCAGATTAGTTTACATTTTAACCCCCATGTCCTCTGGTTCTCAGGAGAAGAGAACATAAAGGCTGCATGTAGTGACACCACAAGTCCAGAGCAGAATGCAGATGATTGGGTAATTCCCCCCGGGATTGATTTTATGCACATAATTTGTGTTGTGTAACTATCCTCCGCTCACTGCGTTTTTCTAGAGAAATAATCCTGCTTTACTCAGGAGATTCTGTTTGCCGTAGTTTCGGTCAGGAGACTGTCAAGTCCCACCCCCGCCTCCAACCCATTGGCTGACACAACGGCATCAATGTTCACTCCAAATTTTAAATTAGTGAGAAGCACTTAGATCTTCTGTCAAAGGATGATAATTGTGTGCGATAATCTACCAAGTGGAGTCAAAAACATTGGTCGGGGGGGCTTCAAAATGCAGTTGGACACCAGGCTGGGTCAGTTACATACCAGCTTGATGAGCATTGATGGGCCAAATGGCTTCTCATCACTTTTGGATGTTTGTTTGGTTCTAATATAGTTTAAAAGAAAGACTTGCATTTATATCACGACTCAAAGTGCTTTACAGCCAATGAAGTACTTTTTTGAAGTGTAGTCCCTGTTGTAATGTAGGAAACGCGGCAGCCAATTTACGCACAGCAAGATCCCACAAACAGCAATGTGATAATGACCAGATAATCTGTTTTTGTTATGTGGGTTGAGGGATAAATATTGGCCATGATACCAGGGATAACTCACTTGCTCTTCTTCAAAATAGTGCCATGGGATCTTTTACGTCCACCTGAGAGAGCAGATGGGGCCTCGGTTTAACGTCTCATCTGAAAGACAGCACCTCCGACAGTGCAGCACTCCCTCAGTACTGCACTGGAGTGTCAGCCCAGCTTTATGTACTCAAGTCTCTGGAGTGAGACTTGAACCCACAACCTTCCAACTCAGAGGCAAGTGTGCTACCAACTGAGCCACTGGCTGACAGAGATTTAAAAAATGAACTAGCCTATCTTCCTCGATAGAGTGGATACAGAGAAACTATTTCCTTTGGCGGGGGAAATCCAGAACAAGGAGGCACACTACCTTAAAATTAGAGCTGGGCCGTTCAGGAGTAAAATCAGAAAGCCATTTTTCACACAAAGGGTAGTAGAAATCTGGATCTCTTTCCCCCAAGAGACTGTGGATGCTGAGGGTCATTTGAAATTTTCCAAGACTGAGATCAATAGATTTTTTGGGGGTAAGGGTGTCAAGGGGTACAGAGCAAAGGTGGGTAAATGGAGTTGAGGTACTGATCCGCCTTGATCTAACAGAAAGGCAGAACAGGCTCAAGGGGCCGAATGGCCTACTCGTGTTCCTATGTGTATATGTTTCAGAAATGACCACACACATGGGGAAGTGATGCTGCCTTTTAAACCACATTATCTTGTTGTACAGAACATGATACTGTTTAATATTCACATTTAAAAGCGTGGCAAGCATTTGGTTTGTACAAAGATCGGGACACCACAGACAAGAATCCAGAGACAGATGTCAAAGACAAGAAGCCCCCAGACAGACAGACAGTCACTGTATATTTGCTACTCCACAGAGGGAGTGTGGCAGACTCAGTCCAGACAGTAAAGGAGACTATTGTTCTACTGTCAAGACCTCCGAAGCACTGATACCCTTACCCTTTTCGCAGCTTCCAAAATAGACACACACACCCAGAGATGTACACATTTGTGCACATACACACACGCACACTCACGCGCACACACTTGTATGTACACTCACACGCACGCTCACCAGGACTCGAGAATTTTAGCTATGAGGAAAGATTGGATAGGCTGGGGTTGTTTTCTTTGGAGCAGAGGAGGCTGAGCGGAGATTTAATTGAGGTGTATAAAATTATGAGGGGCCTAGATAGAGTGGATAGGAAGGACCTATTTCCCTTAGCAGTGAGGTCAATAACCAGGGGGCATAGATTTAAAGTAATTAGTCGAAGGATTAGAGGGGAGTTGAGGAGAACTTTTTTCACCCAGAGGGTGGTGGAGGTCTGGAGCTCACTGCCTGAAAGGGTGGTAGAGGCAGAAAACCTCATCGCATTTAAAAAGTACTTGGATATGCATTTGAAGTGCCGTAACCTACAGGGCTACGGACCAAGAGCTGGAAAGTGGGATTAGGCTGGATAGCTCTTTTTCGACCAGCGCAGACACGATGGGCCGAATGGCCTCCTTCTGTGCCGTAAATTTCTATGATTCCTATGATTCTACTCGCACACTCGCGCACACACACACGCGCGCTCACACCCACGCATACTCGCAAGCACGCACTCACGTAACATCTGCCAGTATTTTTTTTTCTGAATGCAGAATGATGTAAAGCAGAATTGGAGAAATGTATAGAGCCACATAACATTTAAAGTTCACAGTATTTGAATAAATTAAAAAAACACATTGCAAAGTCTTTGAAATCGTCTATTTTTTCTCCTTTCAAGATGCCCCTTCACTCTCAAAGTGTCCCATCCTCTCTTTTATTTTTTGTTCATTATTTTACACCCTTGCTTTCTGTCCTTTCGAGTCTTCGAACGAGCAGCCTTTTGTGGACCCAGAGATTTCTTTCCAAAATATATATAAGAATAATTCACATTAAATATGACAAAAATAAAAAATAAATTAAATTAACTGTTTCGGTACAATATAATCTTCAAGTGCCGAGCAAGTCCAGTGCTGCCTCTTTTAATATTTTTCGTTTGTTCAGTTTTTTTGTAGAAGTCTCGTAAGTCTTTGATCTCCTCCCCTTGCGAAATTAATAGAATTATCTCAGTACTTTTGCTGGATGGAGGGCGGAGGGGGAGGGGTTAATCAAACGAGGCAGGCACTAGGACCCAGCGTCGCGGAGGAGTGCAACTTTTCGAGACCAAAAGAAAAAGTTTGTTGGAAAGTTGCGCCCAGTTCACAAAGCCGACGCGATTTTCACCTCCTTCCGTGTCACTTCGTCTTCCGAGCAGGAGCTGTTGGAGGTGTAGCCTAGCTCTGTGCTGCGCTGGAGAAAGTTTGTGGTGTGGTTGCTGAAATCCACGCTCTCCGGCTCCGACCTGCTCTCGCCCCCTCCCGCTTTGTCCGAGTACTTCCCGGCTCGCTGCTTCTCGGCCTCCTGCGCCGCCTGCTCCTTGGCTTTCCGGCTCCGCTTCCACTTCATCCTTCGGTTCTGGAACCAAATCTTCACCTGAGTGAGATTTTTTTACCAAAAAAAAAGTCTTATGAGACGGTCTGTTCTTCTGAGACTAAAAAGGACTTGCATTTAACGTCCCAAAGCGCTTTACAGCCAATGAAGTACTTTTTTTGAAGTGTAGTCATTGTTGTAATGTGGGAAACGCGGCAGCCAATTTGCGCACAGCAAGATCCCACTAACAGCAATGTGATAATGACCAGATCATCTGTTTTAGTGCTGTTGGTTGAATTCTCTCGCTCTTCTTCGAAATAGTGCCGTGGATTCTTTTATGCCACCTGAGAGGGCAGAAGGGGCCACGGTTTAATGCTTCATCTGAAAGGCGGCACTCCCTCAGCACTACACCGGGAGTGTCAGCCTGGATTCTGGTCATTATCACATTGCTGTTTGCGGGAGCTTGCTGTGCGCAAATTGACTGCCGCGTTTCCTGCACTTCAAAAGTACTGTGAAGCGCTTTGGGACGTCCTGACGTCATGAAAGGCCCTGAAGAAATCTAAGTTCTTTCTTCTTTCTTAGTTTAACTGACACATTAATGGACTGTAATCACTATAAAATTGCCAGAGGCGGTAGGGGAGCCATCAAGGGCAATGCCAGGATTTGGAGAATGATAAAAGCATTTGGGGATGTGGCTTGGCCCCCTATCCTAGTCTCCTGACCGTTTTATTTTGGATCTGTGGCAACCCAACTTGGGTCCCAGAAAGGATCTTGCAATTTTTCTCCTCATTGGCAATATAAACCAAATGGTACAATTTTAAAGGGGGTGCAGGAACAAAGTGACCTGGGGGTGTATGTACACACATCTTTGAAGGTGTTAGGACAAGTTGAGAAGGCTGTTAAAAAAGCATACGGGATCCTGGGCTTTATAAATAGAGGTCATGATGCGGAGATGCCGGTGTTGGACTGGGGTGGACAAAATTGAGAGGTCGCACAACACCAGGTTATAGTCCAACAGTTTTATTTGAAATCACAAGCTTTTGGAGCTATCGATTGCTCCTTCCTCAGGTGAAGTAAATAGATACAGAATCGCCAAAGCATATATAGATAGACAACAAAGCATGTGTACCTTACAATTGCAGACCACTAAATTAAATCATCCTGACTATCTGCCGAGGTGTGATAAAGTTAATCAAGTCAGCCAGGAAGGTACCACATCAAAGACATAGCAAGATACAACTGAGACAATGAGGTGTAGTCGCAGGGGTTCTAACGTGTCAAAAGCTGCCGTCTGTATGTAAAACGAAAAGCTTTAAAATTTTTACTTTTTTACTGGGAAAATTTTTACTTTTTTACTGGGAATCACATCTGTGAACAAGCCAACGATGACTCGAGTCCGGATCACGTCATGTATCGTGACATAAACCCAAGATCCCGGTTGAGACCGTCTTCATGAGTGCGGAACTTGGCTATCAGTTTCTGCTCGATGATTTTGCGTTGTCGTGTGTTTCTAAAGTTGCCTTGGAGAACGCTTACCCGCTTCACCTGAGGAAGGAGCAATCGATAGCTCCGAAAGCTTGTGATTTCAAATAAAACTGTTGGACTATAACCTGGTGTTGTGCGACCTCTCAATTTTATAAATAGAGGCATAGAGTACAAAAGCAAGGAAGTTATGCTAAACCTTTATAAATCATTGGTTAGACCCCAGCTGGAGTATTGTGTATAATTCTGGGCACATATTTATAATTTACCTTTTACCTACAAATAAAGTAAGCTAGCAGAATAAACATTTTAATACATATGGGTGTATTTTTAAAAAAATTCAGATTATTGTACCAAGAGCTAGCATGTGTTGCTAGTCTTGGCTACAAATGTAAAATAAAATACTTTTGCAAAAAATAAATAATTCTGGGCACCACACTTTAGGAAGGATGTCCAGGCCTTGGAGAGGGTGCAGAGGAGATTTACCAGAATGGTTCCAGGGATGAGGGACTTCAGTTACCTGGAGAGACTGGAGAAACTGGGATTGTTCTCCTTAGAGCAGAGAAGGTTAAGGGGAGATTTAATAGAGGTGTTCAAAATCATGAGGGGTTTTGATAGAGTAGATGGGGAGAAACTGTTTCCAGTGGCAGGAGGGTCAGTAACCAGAGGACACAGATTTAAGATCATTGGCAAAAGAACCAGAGGGAGAGATGAGGAGAATTTTTTTTACACGCCGAGTTGTTGCGATCTGGAATGCGCTGCCTGAAAGGGCGGTGGAAGCAGATTCAATAGTAACTTTCAAAAGGGAGTTGGATAAATACTTGAAGGGGAAAAATGCAGGGCTATGGGGAAAGAGCAGGAGAGCAATGTATCCTGTAATTTTTTTAGGGCCACACGGCAGCTTTTACGGGCTGCGTGGCCCATTCAAAATTCCGCGCATGCGCGGTTTGTTCAGTTTAGAGGCCGGCTCACCATCTGCATGGGAGCTCAAGAGCCCTGCGCAGCTGCATGTTGCAGGGGGCAGTGGGATTAATTGGACTGCTCTTTCAAAGAGCCAGCACAGGCACGATGGGCCGATAGGCCGCCTTCTGTGCTGTATGGTTCTACGATTGCTTCCTTACCTGGGTTTCTGTCAGCATGAGGGACGTGGCCACCTCGAAGCGCTTTGGCCTGGATAGGTACTTGTTGAGCTTGAACTGGTTCTCCAGCTCCAGCAGTTGTTGGCTGGTGAACGCAGTCCGAGGCCGGCGGCATTTCCCCATCAGTCCCGACTGAGGCTGAGCTGGAAAACCAGGAGGAACAAAAACAGACAAGCAAAATTATTCATCATGCCGGATTATAGAAATAAAGAAAGACTTGCATTGTTATAGCATGTTTCACAACCACCAGGCATCCCAAAGCATTTTACAGCCAATGAATTACTAATTTGAAGTGTAGTCACTGTTGTAATGGAAACGCGGCAGCCAATTTGCGCACAGCAAGCTCCCACAAACAGCAATGTGATAATGACCAGATCATCTGTTTTAGTGATGTTGATTGAGGGATAAATATTGGCCCCAGGACACCAGGGAGAACTCCCCAGCTCTTCTTCAAAATAGTGCCGTGGGATCTTTTACATCCACCTGAGAGAGCAGACGGGGCCTGGGTTTAACGTCGCATCTGAAAGACAGCACCTCCGACAGTGCAGCACTCCCTCGGTACTGCACTGGGAGTGTCAGCCTGGATATTAGCTCATGCCTCTGGAGTGGTGCTCAAAAGAAAGAAAGAAAGACTTGCATTTATATAGCGCCTTTCACGACCACCGGATGTCTCAAAGCGCTTTACAGCCAATGAAGTACTTTGGAAGTGGAGTCACTGTTGTAATGTGGGAAATGCGATAGCCAATTTGCGCACAGCAAGCTCCCACAAACAGCAATGAGATAATGACCAGATAATCTGTTTTCGTGATGTTGATTGAGGGATAAATATTGGCCCAGGACATTGGGGATAACTCCCCTGCTCTTCTTCAAAATAGTGCCATGGAATCTTTTACATCCATCTGAGAAAGCAGACGGGGCCTGGGTTTAACGTCTCATCTGAAAGGCATTACCTCCCACAGCACAGCGCTCCCTCAGTACTACACTGGGAGTGTCAACCTAGATTTTTGTGCTCAAGCCTCTGGAGTGGGGCTCAAACCCACAACCTTCTGACTCGGAGGCGAGTGTGCTACACACTGAGCCACAGCTGACACCTGTGATAAAGAAAATGGACAAAGAAAGAACAACATCAACAGCAGCTTAGCTTGGGTCTGTACAGCGGGCTTCTGACTGTGCACAATCGTATACTGACAGTATAATGTGTCGGGGACGGTAGCGTAGTGGTTATGTTACTGGACCAGCAATCCAGAGGTCTGGGACTAATAATCCTGCTCAAACTGCACCACGACAATTTGAATTCAATTAAAAAGATGGTAAAAGTGACCATGAAGCTGTACAAAACCCATCTGGCTCACTAATGTTCTTTAGGGAAGGAAACCTGTTGTCCTTACCCAGTATGTGACTCCAGACCCACAGCACCAATGTGGTTGACTCTTAATTGCCCTCTGAAGTGGCCTATTTAAAGGAAAGAGGAAAACCCTGCTAACTGTCGGGTCCGATTGTATTCTGTTTAAGGCATATGTTCAGTTGGTAAGCACAGTGCTAAATGATGAGTAGCTGAACCCTACAGACCAGCTAGGCTGGTGGTTGGAGCAGTTCAATTAACCTGCACTAGGGAGAGGATGGAAAAAAAAATCAGCTAGGGTTCCCCCTAGATGTCTGGTGTGATGCCACCCACGGTTGAATAGCCAATGGCCACTTGGGCGAGTTACCAGAAAGCAGCCAGCTTTTGGGGAACTGCAAACCCTTGCATGAGTCCGTGCCTTTAAGGAACTGGGGAAATAAAATTGGAGAGAAAATATTAATTTGGTGTAAATTTGAAAGAGAGGTTTTTTTTTTTTAAAAAAAGATGGGTTTTATGGTGTCTTGTGTGGTTTGGATATGGAAAAGCTGGAGCCCACGTTAAGGGCTAACTTTTAATTGCTGGTGCATTTAGAATGTTTGTGCTACGAAAATCACAAGAGATGTTGGCTGGAAAAGGTTCTTTGTCCCATTTGGTCTCATCCTCACTGCAATCTCCCATTACTGGGTCTATAATTAATCCAATCTCCTGCCCTCAAAGGTCGCCCAGGAAACTCGTTTCAACAGTTACATAAGCTCTGTGTAAACAATTACATAAAATTTACAGCACAGAAACAGGCCACTCGGCCCAGTTATGCTCCACACGAGCCTCCTCCCACGACTCTT
This sequence comes from Squalus acanthias, assembly GCA_030390025.1. Taxonomy (NCBI): domain Eukaryota; kingdom Metazoa; phylum Chordata; class Chondrichthyes; order Squaliformes; family Squalidae; genus Squalus; species Squalus acanthias. The sequence continues at coordinate 78,176,911 of CM059427.1, forward strand.
CATCTCACCCTATCAGCATACCCTTCTACTCCTTTCTCCCTCATGTACTTATCTTGCTTCCCCTTCAATGCATCTATATTATTCGCCTCAACTACTCCCTGTGGAAACAAGTTGTAGCTCACCTGTCCACAGTATACTGATGCATTTCTAATAAATTTGAATCCCATTTGCTGGCAAGAACCGGCCTAGTTCCTTCTTGAAACTCAGTGAGATTTCTTGCTCCACCACCCGTGCTGGTAATCTCTTCCACAAACTTACCACTCTTTTAGTGAAACTGTTCCTTCTGCATTTCCAATTATCTTTTGTTGACCTTAATTTGTACAAAATGCATCTATGCTATTCACCTCAACCACTCCCTGTGGTAGCGAGTTCCACGTTCTCGCCACTCTCTGGGTAAAGAAGTTTCTCCTGAATTCCCTACAGGATTTATTAGTGACTATCTTATATTGATGGTCCCTAGATTTGGAGATGATAAACTACTGTGAGAAGTGTGCAACCGTCGAAGATTTTAAAGGGGATCGGCCTCTTTTAATATGGAAATCGGGGGACTGCGATGTAACTAGGACCCCCAATTCCCATTTTAGGTCAGAGCTGGTCGGAGCCTGTGCCGTGCTCACTCCGACCGGTTCCACGGGAGCTGGAACTGAAGAGGCCCAGCCAACGGATAAGAGGCTCATTAGTTTTTGTGGGCCTCGGAAGAGCAGAAGCGGGGCCCACCAAAAATAATCTGGGCCGCTGCCTCCCCGGGAACTCCCCGCGCCCCCCCACCCCTGCGATCAGAACCCCCTCCCCTCAACCTGCCTTGCTGGCGGTAGCCCTGGCCCAATCTTTGAGGCCTCAATCCGGCGAGGTGCACCACTGGGGTGGCCTGTTTGGCTCCCCGCAGCTCGCCTGCCAGGATTAAATGAGGCCGGGGAGCAAAATAAGAACATAAGAAATAGGAGCAGGAGTAGGCCATTCGGCCCCTCGAGCCTGCTCCGCCATTCAATAAGATCATGGCTGATCTTCTACCTCATCTCCACTTTCCTGCACTATCCCCATATCCCTTGATTCCCTTAATATTCAAAAATCTATCAATCTCTGTCTTGAATAGACTGAGCCTCCACAGCCTTCTAGGGTAGAGAATTCCAAAGAATCACCATCCTCTGAGTGAAGAAATTTCTCCACATCTCAGTCCTAAATGGCCGACCCCTTATTCTGAGACTGTGACCCATGGTTCTAGACTCCCCAGCCAGGGGAAACATCCTCCCTGCATCTACCCTGTCAAGCCCTGTAAGAAAAAAATGGATCTCAGAGAGTGGGGAGACAGAAAGGATTAGCGTGTGGGAGACAGAAAGGATTAGCGTGTGGGAAATCAGCAGTGAGGAATCTACGTGAAAAGAGGCATTTTTTAAAAAGAAGAATTGATTGATAAGCAACAATGCAGGGATCATTAAATTAAATAGATATTCCTCATCTGAGCACCAGGTGGTGCTGTGCGCACACACTGGGTGCTGGGTCCACTGCAGCAGGTGGCATGGGTGAAGGAAAGGTTCCTCTATCTCTCTCTCTCTCTCTCTGCCTCTTAAAGAAACCAGATATTGCTGGGCATGGAGATATACCACAGTAATTTCTGCGTACAACACCACAAACCAGCACAAATTGGTAATCTCATGGGTGTTTACTGGCAGCGAGTGTTAGTGGGTCTATAGGAACAAAATTATAATCTATGGTTAAGAGGTAGCCCGGCGAGTTTTGGACAAATGTCAAGATGTACAGTGCTAGGGGGAATAAATTACACATAACTGTCTCACAGAGAGATTAAAAAGAACGGCTTGCATTTATACAGCGCCTTTCATGACCTCAGGATATCCCAAAGCGCTCGATATCCAGTGAGGTACTTTTGCAGTGTTGTCACCGTTGTAATGTAGGAAACGCGGCAACCAAGTGGCGCACAGCAAGCTCCCACAAATAGCAATGTGATAATGACCAGAGAACCTGTTTTAGTGATGGTGGTTGAGGGATAAATATTGGCCGGGACATCGGAATAGTGCCATGGGATCTTTTACGTTCACCTGAGAGGGCAGACAAAACCTCGGTTTAAAATCTCATCTGAAAGACGGCACCTCTGACAGTGCAGCACTCCCTCAGTACTGCACTGGAGTGTCAGCCTAGATTTTGTGCTCAAGTCTTTGAAACATTTTTATCTAAGTTTTAGGTTGGTATTGACGCGTTCATTTATGTCGTAGTGCAAACGATGTTAAAAACCAGCTTCACCCACGGAGATGGTGTCCCAGCTTAACTGCATAAAATATTCCAATGATTGTTTAAGTTGGTCACTGTGCACGAGGGTGGATCCAGGCCACTCAACTGAAACACAAACGTGTCAACGACAACAGCAGCAAGCATTTAAATAAGGCCTTTAATGTCCCAAGGCGCTTCACGGAGGCATAAGGACAAATGGACTCTTGAGCAAAGAAGGATAGATTAGGAAGACTGACCAAAGGCTTGGTGAAAGAGGTAGGGCTTTAAGGAGGTTCTTAAAGGAGAATAGGGATGTGGAAAGGAGGAACATAGGGGTCAAGCCACTGAGACACTGGCTGCCAATGGTGGAGCGAAGGGTGCAGGGGATGTACAGGACAACTTGTTCCAATATATGTCTAGTTGGCAGCTGTTTAACAGACATTTGTTTTAATAACTGCTTCACTCGGTTACTATTTTCAGCGATATGTATCAGCTGGCACTTTGCAAAATCGATGAGATTGATTTGTAACATTTGGGGAGAGGTTATCAGACTGGAACGTCGAAAGAGACTAAGATTAAACCAGTCAACTTGCAGGGTTTGTGAAGGATTAAAAACACGACTATGTTAAAAAAAAGATATCATTATAGCCATAGTTTAGCACTAGAATTATTTATTATTTTCAATTCTACGAGGAGCTAGCATAGTTTAACAATCTCTGTAAATATAGACTCCCATCTACCTGTTCAGGTGGACATAAATGATCCCACGGCACTATTCGAAGAAGAGCAGAGGAGTTCGCCTTGGTGTCCTGGCCAATATTTATCCAACCAACACCACCAAAAACAGATCAACAGGTCATTTACCTCATTGCTGTTAGTGGGATCTTGCTGTGCGCAAATTGACTGCCGTATTTCCTTACATTATGACAATGACAACAGTGTGCCATTTGCTGTGAAGCGCAATGGGGTGTCCTATGGACGTAAAAAGCATGATATAAATGGCAGGTCTTTCTTTCTAACCATGAAGTTATCATAGAATCATAGAATGATACAGAACAGGAGGCCATTCGCCCATCGTGCCTGTGCTGGCTCTTTGAAAGAGCTGTCCAATTAGTCCCACTCCCCCCTGCTCTTTCCCTATATCCCTGCAAATTTTTCCATTTCAAGAATTTATCCAATTCCCGTTTGAAAGTTACTATTGAATCTGCTTCCACCGCCCTTTCAGGCAGCGCATTCCAGATCATAAAAAACACACTGCGTAAAAAATGTTTTCCTCATGTCGCCGCTGGTTCTTTTGCCAATCACCTTAAATCTGTGCCCTCTGGTCACTGACCCTTCTGCCACTGGAAACAGTTTCTCCTTATTTACTCTATCAAAACCCTTCACGATATTGATGGTAGAAGTAGGTGAGTAGGTGGTCTTTGAGATGGGGAGGATATGGGTGGGGGGGGGGGGGGGAGGGTCGGAAGCTTAGCTCGCGAGCAACTGCATGCCGGGATTGCAAACAGTCTGGTCAAACCTGAGACAGTGGCTGTGGAGGGGGATGGAATCAGTGGCGAGGATATACAGAGTTTGTGGTGCGGACTGAAGACAATGGCTTCAGTCTTGCCTATTTGTTCATTTACTGTTTCATAAATGTGTTTGGTATTTAAAGCCTAAAATAAGTTCCAGGGTTAATGTAACTCTGCACTTCTCTACGGAAGATCCACTGAAGGCTGAAATAATCTTAAAGAAGATTTTCTGTTCATTATCCCAGATACACGATGAATTGTACCTAGATGTGAGGGCAAGTGAAAACACTTCTGAGGATGTTGGGAGAGAGGGTTCACCTACGAGAGTAATCTGAAACACAGAAGCTAAAAATATCTAAAAGGCAAAAGAACCCAACAACATAACTGGCGTGCGATTGAGAAAGTCCACCACCTGCACCTGTAGTATCCTTATCGTGTCAGCTGTGGCAAGCGGGCCTCTAAAGTCAGAAGGCTGTGGGTTCAAGTCCCACTCCAGAGACTTGCACACATAATCCAGGCTGACACTCCCAGCACAATACCGAGGGAGCGCTGCACTGTCGGAGGTGCCGTCTTTCGGATGAGACGTTAAACTGAGGTCCCGTCTGCTCTCTTGGGTGGATGGAAAAGATCCCACGGTTACTATTTCAAAGAAGAGCAGGGGGAGTTCTCCCCAGTGTCCTGGGCCAATATTTATCCCTCAACCAACATCGCGAGAAAACAGATGATCCGATCATTTATCACATTGCTGTTTGTGGGATCTTGCTGTGCGCAAATTGGCTGCCGCGTTTCCTACATTACAACAGTGACTACACTTCAAAAAGTACTTCATTGGCTGTAAAGCGCTTTGGAACGTCCTGAGGTCATGAAAGGCGTTATGAAAATGCAAGTTCTATTTTTATTTTTATTTTCCACTCCTGGTGAAAACCTAGTGGTATTTTTAAGAAAATCTAGGTTACTCTGTGTCACAGAGATTAGACAGTCACTGTATATTATTAGTCACTGGTTATAATAGAAAGCAGCCACTGTATATAGTTCCCGCTGGTTATATTGAGTGTGTTGGTGCTAATGCAGCTTTCCCGCTAAGTGAGCTGGACAGTAAAACCCTAATCGGTTACTTTATACTGTAGTTGACTTCACCGATTGCATCCAGAGTATTTTTACATTGCATTGACAACCTCAGTTGTTATAAAGGGCTCTCTCGCACTGGGGGCTGATTAACAGACGCAAATGTAAGTAGCCAAGTCGCACTTTAACGAGGTGCGAAGAGCTGATTGGACATCTGCTTGAAGACCTGAGTTCACCCGAAATAACCAGAGCTTTTACATTGTCAATTTGTAATTGATACCTATGGGAATGGCTACCGCTAGTTAACTGGTATAAGCGTTTGCCCGCAATAACCATGGGTGATATAAGTGGTGGGGATTGTATCATAACAGCAATGCGATAATAACCAGATAATCTTTTTTAGTGATGTTGGTTGAGTGATAAATATTGGCCCAGGACACCAGGAAGAACTTCCCTGCTCTTCTTCAAAATAGTGCCACAGGATCTTTTAACTTCCACCTGAAAGGGCAGACAGGCCTTGGTTTAACATTTCATCTGAAAGACAGCACCTCCCTCAGTACTGACACTGGGAGTTTCAGGCCTGGATTATATGTGCTCTAGTCTCTGGAGCTGGACCTTGAACCCACAACCTTCATGACTCAGGAGTGAGAATGCTACCCACTGAGCCACAGCTGACATCAAAGGCTTGGGCAGGTCAAGGAAGATCAAGGATATGCATCGCTGGCCTGTAGAGGCAGGTTCAACCAATTGGGATCAATACCAGGCATATTGGCAGGGCCGAAGGAGCCGGTTTAAGTTGTAGATGGTGCCATTACAGCCCCTCAAGGATACCCAAAAGACCATCTGCTGAGGTTGTGCTCAGCTCCTTGCAACAACAACTTGCATTTATACAGCGCCTTTAACATAGTAAATCATCCCAAGGCGCTTCACAGGAGCGATTATCAGACAAAATTTGACACAGAGCCACATAAGGAGATATTAGGACAGGAGACCAAAAGCTTGGTCAAAGAGGTAACTTTTAAGGAGCGACTTAAAGGAGGAGAGGAGGAGAGGTTTAGGGAGGGAATTCCAGAGTTTAGGGTCTAGGCAGATGAAGGCACGGCCGCCAATGGTGGAGTGATGGAAATCGGGGCTGCTCAGGAAGCCAGAAGCGCAGAGATCTGGGAGGGTTGTAGGGGTTAAATTGTGCTGGTGGCTCCAAGGTTGTCCTCCTGTCAGCTACAGCATTGGAATATGAAAGGGCCAAGAAAGATTGGCCACTATGCCAAGCTTGCTCCAGTAGACTTCCTGCCTCTCTTGCATCACAAGCTCTTTCATCCAGTTCCTTCTAAATTTTACTTTATCTTTCATTAAAGCAGAGATCAAAAGAAATTTGTAGCAGCAGACACGATGACTGGGCCAAGTGATTTGTTGCAGCAGCTGATATATTACTGCTCAGACCCATTCAGCAACCAGTGTCTCGGGGTCTTTTTTTTTAAGGACCCAAGCCAGAAATCCCTGTGACGCACAGTGACCGCGGAAATGTGTTGGCATGTGTCAGATTGCCCGCCCCAACATTAACCAATTGATTTTGCTATATCATCTTGCTGAGTGCATCATCACATTGCAGATTACATACTCTACCGCTGCTTCACAACCGAACGACGTGTCATAGGAACAGGAGTAGGCCATTCGGCCCCTCCAGCCTGGCTCATGCAAGATTTTGGTCACTGGCCTTTGGCAAGAAGCACATAGGATATTTCCACGTGTTGAACAATGGGTCAGCTAGAGTGCAATTTGTGCATCAACGTAACACCATTTTTGCATCACGTCAAATAATACACAAAGTGCTGTACAGTCCCCACCACCTAAATCGTCCACGTTTAAAATGGGCAGTCACTTATAGCGACCAAAAAGTGATAACCAATATCCATTTACATTAATGTCAATTTCAAGGTTGATGGTTATAGCGCCTTAAGCACTCCCTTTATTTTGGGCAGAAGCAGCTGTGTTTACTCACGTTTTACTACGTTAAATGTTTCTTTACCTAGAGAGTGGAACTGGCTACCACATGGTGTAGTTGAGGCGAATAGCATAGATATATTTAAGGGGAAGCTAGGCATACACATGAGGGAGAAAGGAATAGAAGGATATGCAGACAGGGTGAGATCAAGTGCGCAAAAGAAAAATACCTTTCACATGGGCCGTCGGAGTTATTGCAGACTGGGACTCTTTTCTCTAGAAAAGAAAAGGCTGAGGGGTGACCTAATTATAAAAGTCTTTAAAATTATGAAGGGGTTTGACAGGGTAGATCTTTTCACTTATGGGGGGTGGGGGGTGGGGGGAGTCCAAGACTAGAGGACACAAATATAAGATGGTCACCAATAAATCCAATGAGGAATTCAAGAGAAACTTCTTTACCCAGAGAGTGGTGAGAATGTGGAACTCACTGCCACAAGGAGTAGTTGAGGAGACTGGCATAGCTGCATTTAAGGGGAAGCTAGATAAACACATGAGGGAGAGGGGAATAGAATATATGCTGATGGGATGAGATGAAGTGGGGTGGGAGGAGGCTCGTGTGGCGTATAAACACCAGCATAGACCAGTTGGGCCGAATGGTCTGTTTCTGTAAATTCTATGTAATGCTATGTTCAAGGCGCTATATAAATGCAAGTGGTTGTTGTTTGCTGAATTCAATAAATAATTTCTTCCCACTGTCTCTAATGTTACTTTATGAAGAGACTTTCTGGACGAGAAGTCTTAACTTATTGCGCCACACTGGCCCCTGCAGATGTTGGATTTTAAACATTTCTGTTCAACCAATACATTTAAATTATCAAACTTCTTCTTTAAACAGAAATGGGAGGAGGCTCTTGTGGGGCATAAACACCGGCATGGACCTGTTGGGCCGAATGGCCTGTTTCTGCGCTGTGCATTCTATGTAATACAGTAAAAGGCTTATTGAGGCAGACTTCATTCTTAGTTCCATCATTTTGATGCAGGATTATCTCTTATGCCCTGAAGCTGGGAATGTGCCACATTCGTTCAGATGTTACAATTTCTCTGAAGATGTAATGCTTTCGGAATCGCAGCCTCTGCTGTTGATCGATACAGCCCGCTTAATTGGCACCCCATCCACCACCTTAAACATTCACTCCCTCCACCACCGGCGTACTGTGGCTGCAGTGTGTACCATCTACAAGATGCACTGCAGCAACTCGCCAAGGCTTCTTCGGCAGCACCTCCCAAGCTCGCGACCTCTTCCACCAAGAAGGACAAGGGCAGCAGGCGCATGGGAACACCACCACCTCCAAGTTCCCCTCCAAGTCACACACCATCCTGACTTGGAAATATATCAAAATCCTGGAACTCCCTCCCTAACAGCACAGTGGGAGTACCTTCACCACACAAACTGCATCGGTTCAAGAAGGTGGCTCACCACCACCTTCTCAAGGACAACTAGGGATGGGCAATAAATGCTGGTCTTGCCAGCGACGCCCACATCCAATGAACAAATAAAAAGAAAGTTGTGTTCAGTACCATACACTGCAAACCACCTCCAACATTATAGACTCTTATGTGCATTTGGACATTTCCTAACTTGTAGCTTTTTATCGGTTTATTCTATTTCACTCTCGTAAATGATCTTAATTCAAAGAAAACGTACTGGGCAAAATGATTTTTCTTTAAATGATTTTGAAAAAAATGTGTTTTCATTTTGTTAATGCTATTGTGTTATAGTGGCCATCCCGTACAGTGGTCAGATCCCGCATGCACGGACACGCCCGTTATAAGGAGTGGCGACAGTAGTATACTTGCATTGGAGGCAGTTCAGAGAAGGTTCACAAGGTTGATTCCGGAGATGAAGGGGTTGTCTTATGAAGAAAGGTTGAGCAGGTTGGGCCTATACTCATTGGAGTTTAGGAGAATGAGAGGGGATCTTATTGAAACATATAAGATTCTGAGGGGGCTTGACAGGGTGGATGCAGAGAGGATGTTTCCCCTTGTGGGGGAATCTAGAACTAGGGGGCATAATTTCAGAATAAGGGGGGCACCCATTTAAAACGGAAATGAGGAGGAATTTCTTCACTCAGAGGGTTGTGAATCTGTGGAATTCTCTGCCCCAGAGAGCCATGGAGGCTGGGTCATTGAATATATTTAAGGTGGAGATAGACAGATTTTTGAAAGGATAGCAAAATACTGCGGATGCTGGAAATCTGAAATAACAACAGAAAACGCTGGAAAAACTCAGCAGGCCAGGCAGCATCCGTGGAGAGAGAAAGAGAGTTAACGTTTCAGGTCGATGACCTTTCGTCAGAACTGTGAAGAGTCGGAAATCAAATAGATTTAAGGCCAGAGTAAAGCTGGGAAAAGGGGGAGGGGATAAAAGAAGGTAAGGGAGTCAAGGGTTATGGGGAGCGGGCAGGGAAGTGGAGTTGAGGCCAAGATCAGATACCTCACAGCATTTTTCGAAGAAGAGCAGGGGGTCTTCTCCCTGGTGTCCTGGGCCAATATTCATCTCTCAACCAACATCACTCAAACAGATTGGGCCATATATTCCGATCCCTACATTGCGTACGCGCTGTGCACACACCTGTAGGGACATCGGAAATGCTAGTTTCAGGCATGCCAAGTGCATGCGCTGAAAACCAGCATTTCCGATCTGTCAAGAATGCTCTTGACAGATTGGACGCCTGCCCTGGAGAAGGGCCTCTGCGGGTGGATAGTTTTGCTTTCTGGAGAACCTCCACCCGCAGAAAATCCTTAGAAATCTTACGCCTGGTAAAAGCAGGCGTAAGGCCTGCTTTTACCAGCATAAGATTTGAAAAAAGTTAAAAAAAACTTTTTTCACTCATTTATCATTTAAAACTACTTTAAAAAAGTGTACGTTTATTTTTAGCCCCGTAAAAAACTTGAATTATTTTTTTCAAAAAATCAAATTTTTGTTTAAAATATTTAATTTATTGTAATTTCAACTCATTTTAAAAATGTGATTTTTAAAAAAAAATTATTTAATGTTTTAAAGTGTTTTTGGGGTGATCTCCATTCATATATTTGACAGGTCTATCTGTCAAGTGTATGAAGGGAGATTCCCTTCTCCTATTGGCTCCCCATGGCCCACGTGATCCCAGGGACGCTTGCGAACCGCATGCGCCTCTGGGATACGTGGCCCCTGCACATTTCGAGTTGGAGAGGCCCAGGAGCGGAAGTATACACACCTCGGGAGCCCTCAGGTAAGTCCGTAGATTTTTTCCAGATCGGAGGCCTCCACACGCAGGAAGCCTCCAATCGGAAAATACGGCCCATTATCTGGCCATTTATCTGATTCACGCTGCAGCAGGAGTTACACAATAGCTAATAATGGGAAATAATATTTGCATTTGTACAGTGTCGACCATAGCGAAAGGTCTCAGGATATTTCACACCATGAATTACAATTGACATGCAGTGACTGTTCTTATGTAAACAAACAGAATGAAAGTGCACACCTTTCATTACCTCAGGATGTCCCAAAGCACTTTACAGCCAATGAAGTAATTTTGAAATGTAGTCACTGTTGTAATGTAGGAAATGCGGCAGCCAATTTGCGCACAGCAAGCTCCCACAAACAGCAATGTGATAATGACCAGATGATCTGTTTTTCGGTATTGGTTGAGGAATAAATATTGACCAGAGCTCTGGAAGAACTCCCCTGCTCTTCTTTGAATAGCGCTATGGGATCTTTTACATCCACCTGAGAGGGCAGAAGGGGCCTTGGTTTAACATCTCATCCAAAAGACGGTACCTCCAACAGTGCAGTACTCCCTCAGTACTGCCCCTCTGACAGTGCAGCGCTCCCTCAGTACTGACCCTCCGACAGTGCAGCGCTCCTTCAGTACTGACCCTCCGACAGTGCAGCACTCCCTCAGTACTGCCCCTCCGACAGTGCAGCGCTCCCTCAGTACTGACCCTCCGACAGTGCAGCACTCCCTCAGTACTGCCCCTCTGACAGTGCAGCGCTCCCTCAGTACTGCCCCTCTGACAGTGTAGCGCTCCCTCAGTACTGCCCCTCTAACAGTGCAGCGCTCCCTCAGTACTGCCCGTCTGACAGTGCAGCACTCCCTCAGTACTGCCCCTCCGACAGTGCAGTGCTCCCTCAGTACTGCCCCTCCGACAGTGCAGCGCTCCCTCAGTACTGCCCCTCTGACAGTGCAGCACTCCCTCAGTACTGCCCCTCCGACAGTGCAGCACTCCCTCAGTACTGCCCCTCCGACAGTGCAACGCTCCCTCAGTACTGCCCCTCCGACAGTGCAGCGCTCCCTCTACTGCCCCTCCGACAGTGCAGCACTCCCTCAGTACTGCCCCTCTGACAGTGCAGCGCTCCCTCAGTACTGCCCCTCCGACAGTGCAGCACTCCCTCAGTACTGCCCCTCCGACAGTGCAGCGCTCCCTCAGTACTGCCCCTCCGACAGTGCGGCGCTCCCTCAGTACTGCCCCTCCGACAGTGCGGCGCTCCCTCAGTACTGCCCCTCCGACAGTGCGGCGCTCCCTCAGTACTGCCCCTCCGACAGTGCGGCGCTCCCTCAGTACTGCCCCTCCGACAGTGCGGCGCTCCCTCAGTACTGCCCCTCCGACAGTGCGGCGCTCCCTCGTTACTGCCCCTCCGACAGTGCGGCGCTCCCTCAGTACTGCCCCTCCGACAGTGCGGCACTCCCTCAGTACTGCCCCTCCGACAGTGCGGCGCTCCCTTAGTACTGCCCCTCCGACAGTGCGGCGCTCCCTCAGTACTGCCCCTCCGACAGTGCGGCGCTCCCTCAGTACTGCCCCTCCGACAGTACGGCGCTCCCTCAGTACTGCCCCTCCGACAGTGCAGCGCTCCCTCAGTACTGCCCCTCCGACAGTGCGGCGCTCCCTCAGTACTGCCCCTCCGACAGTGCGGCGCTCCCTCAGTACTGCCCCTCCGACAGTGCGGCGCTCCCTCAGTACTGCCCCTCCGACAGTGCGGCACTCCCTCAGTACTGCCCCTCCGACAGTGCGGCGCTCCCTTAGTACTGCCCCTCCGACAGTGCGCCGCTCCCTCAGTACTGCCCCTCCGACAGTGCGGCGCTCCCTCAGTACTGCCCCTCCGACAGTACGGCGCTCCCTCAGTACTGCCCCTCCGACAGTGCAGCGCTCCCTCAGTACTGCCCCTCCGACAGTGCGGCACTCCCTCAGTACTGCCCCTCCGACAGTACAACGCTCCCTCAGTACTGCCCCTCCGACAGTGCAGCACTCCCTCAGTACTGCACTGGGAATGTCGGCCTAGATTATGTGCTCAAGTCTCTAGAGTGGGACTTAAACCCACAACCTTTTGACTCAGAGGTGAGGGTGCTGCCCACTGAGCCACAGCTGACAAGTTAAGTTTTCTTTGCTCCACATCACTCCCTATAAAGTGATGGCCCAGGACTATTTAACCATTGAGGAGCAAGGCAAGAGGATAAGGTGTGACCATGTTTTTTTTGGTCATGTCGGAAGTAACATTTGCTGTTCAAACCAAGGTAAAATAAATGGGGAGAGAGTTTTTTTTTAAATGGAAGGATAATAGGAAAAGTGGCAAAAACAAAACCAGAAAAAAATAAATGGCTAGGTGGGGGGGGGGGGGGATGCAGAGAGGGTGAGATTCATTTAAAAAAATCATATATGAGGAACTGATCTGATGAGTTCTGATGAAATGTCATCGACCTGAAACGTTAACTCTGTTTCTCTCTCCACAAATGCTGCCTGACCTGCTGAGTGTTTCCAGCATTTCCAGATTATATTTCAAATAGGAAGAGCCCTAATTACGGTGAAAAGAGTTTTAGTTATGAAGGCAGACACAGAAAAGGCCCACCAGGACACTTCATCCCTCCCTACATTGACCTTGGCCTGGCGGGCGGGAATCACTCCCTGTGCCTGTGTGACATCCCTTACCCACTGCAATCCACTGGACTGAAACCCATACGAGGCATATGAAGTGGTTTTTATAGAGTAAATACGGAAAAACTGTTTCCACTGGCAGGAGGGTCACAGATTTAAGATAATTGCCAAAAGAGCCAGAGGGGAGATGAGGACGTTCCCTTTAAGCAGCGCAACCACGGGGCGCGTGCAGTGCTCTGGGAGTCCAGTGCAGCCGGGCTCATCGGCTTTTAAATGGAAAAACCGCACCTGCACGGTATTTTGAATGGGCCGCGCAACCCCTTAAAGGGGCCACGCACCCAAAAAAATAATTAAAGGGGTCATTGGCGACGATGAGAATTTTTTTCACGCAGCGAGTTGTTGTGATCTGGAATGCGCTGCCTGAAAGGGCGGTGAAAGCTGATTCAGTAGTAACTTTCAAAAGGGAATTGGATAAATACGTGAAAAGGATAAATTTGCAGGGCTATGGGGAAAGTGGGGGTGGGGGGGAGTGGAACTAATTGGACAGCTCTTTCAAAGTGCCGGCACAGGCACGATGGGCCGAATGGCCTCCTTCTGTGCTGTACTATTCTAGGTGTAGATTTCACCGTTGATTTCTTCCCTCTTGGATTCCGGGACCCTGGAGGATTGTACCGAGCGTTCAGATACATCCCAGCCTCTCCCCCACACATCAATCCTGACACGCTTGCTGCCCTTGATAGTGTTCAAAGTGCAAGCGAGTTAAATGCTGATAACACACAGGGAGATAACATTTTATTATTTGTGTTCCAACGCCTTGACAGATGATCAGGACAGGGTCCCCACAATTGTTGCAAGGGAGAAGGGGAGAGCCTTTCTCTCGCTTTCACCTTCTCCCTCCCCCGGGGGACAGCAGTGTTAAGGCAAGGTGCGTTTGCACTGTCGGGAGGGCGAAATAATGCCGGAATTGTGATGAAGAATGACGGTAAAATTACTTTCCAGAATCCCCTGGCGTGTAATCACCCCGGCACCTGTCCACAACAAGTCTATGTCCAGTTTTAAAACGCTAACAGATTTATTTTTTTAGATAATACACAGTGCATTGAAACGGACTGTGCCTGCAATCGATACCCTTTGCCTGGTGCTAACGGGGTATGTCACAGACAGCGACTCGGCTCTGGAGTTCAAGCAGGACGCTATCATTGAGAACATCGCTTCCTCCAGATCATATTTGCCCTCCCTTTTTGCTGTCTATTTCTTTCTGCCTCACAAGTTATTTTCCTCCTCTTTATTTTCGCTCCCTCTCTCTTCATATTTCCGTTTCTCTTTCAATCTATTTCTCTTCCTGCCTATTTCAGTCTCATTTTATTTACACCGATTTCTACCCCTCTCTCCGTTTTTAGTGTTCACTCTCTCACTTTTCTTCTCTATTTTTGTTCCCTCTCTATCTTTCCGTTTCTCTCTCAATCTGTTTCTCTTTCTGTCTATTACAATCTCGTTTTATTTACACCGATTTTCTACACTCTGTCCATTTTCGCGTTCTCTCTCCGGTTTTCCTGGCCGATTTTCTCCCCCTCTATTTTTCCCTCTGTTATCCCTTGATTTCGGTGTCTCCTTTCTATATTCTCTGGAGTTTAGAAGAATGAGAGGTGATCTCATTGAAACATGTAAAATTCTTACAGGGTAGATGCAGGGAGGATGGAGAACCAGGGGTCACAGTCTCAGAATAAGGGGTCGGCCATTTAGGACTGAGATGAGGAGGAATTTCTTCACTCAGAGGGTTGTGAATCTTTGGAATTCTCTACCCCAGAGGGCTTTGGAGGCTCAGTCGTTGAGTATATTCAAGACAGAGATCGATGGATTTTTGGATATTAAGGGAATCAAGGGATATGGGGATAGTGCAGGAAAGTGGAGTTGAGGTAGAAGATCAGCCATGATCTTATTGAATGGCCTACACCTGCTCCTATATGTTCTCCTGTTTCCCCACTTGTGTGTGTATGGCTTGGTCTCCATCACTTTCACTGAAATCTTTTCCTGCACGTTTTTTCCGCATGAAACAAATTGAAATCGAAATGAAAACCCTGACACAGCGGAGAGATTTAAACCACTTCTAATGGCGCAGTTAGTGAATGGTCTCTGCATTTCAAGCTTTCGCTCTCCTGTTTTAAATGTTAAGGCATGGAATTATAAATGATCAAAAAGATAAAAGCGGGCATAAATAAGTTGAAAGTTGTGCCAGAGGCTTGTGTCATTCAACATGCCCTCGCCACCGGTCGAGTTTTCTTTTTACATTTGAAGCAGAATATATGATTTTGAAAACGATTTTACCAAGCTTCTTCCCGACCGCCAAACCTATCAATTTCGCCAGCCGCTGTTCAACAAATCTTTTAAGCGGGACCGCTTGCTAACGTGGGAACTATTTATTAAACAAGAGGTTTTTTTGTAAATACTCCAACTCACAGACGTTGAGGCGGTTTAGACAAAAACGTGTTATCTATCTGGAACAAAGAATGAATTAATAAATGCAGCCAGTACTCTACAATATTACCGTGAATAAATAGTTCGTTCAATCTCTAACAATTCACTAAATGTTACAATACTGTGTCTAATTCTACTGTAGTTGCCAATATATTGTGTCATGCGACGACTAATATTAGATATTTATTTATAAAACAAAACCTTCACTATATAATTACATTTATATGAATAATGTGCCCGCGTTAAATTTAATTTAAATGTGCTTTCTGTCCGTTTTTAACAGTTTATCACTTTAAATAATAAACGATTCGTTTTATTAAACTATAGAATTCTGCGATGTGATGCCTCTTCCTCTCTGCGACCTGCGGTCTGTGGGAAGTCGCTGTGTGGTTTCAAATCCAATCAATGGTATTTTTTTTATGGGATTTATGTTAAAAATGCTTTCGTTTGGATCACCGGAACGGGGACACGAAAGAGAGCGAGCGACAATCCTTATTTGTCAAGTGAAAATTCCCGTCTGTTAGATTTGGAGATCAGTCTTTGAGCCGTGTTAATTTTTTTTTTACATAAAATCTTCCCGGCAAATCTCGTCCTTCCCGGCTTCTGCGGGATAGATAGACACAAAGATAAATAAATAGGTGTATGGAATTATTTATTTTCTATCATGGTCCATTATGTTTAATTAACTCCCCCGTGGTGGCCGCTGCAGATTGCATAGTGCCGAGGTCTTGTTGTAAACTATAAGCTTTGTGTAGCTCGGGAATGTTTCTAGATGTTGGTGCAAGGTTGCTTTCGTTTGTCAACGGCAGGTTTCAAGTTGTCCTAAGCGGGTGTTTGCCCCAGTGACTAGTCTACTGTCAGAGCGTTCCCTTCCGCCAATGTATGAACCGCTGTGAATATTTATGTTGTGTGTTTGCACAAGAATGGATATATTTATTATATTTATTCTAAACTGCAGGGGGTGGGGCGGGGGTCCAAATCTAGGGGCCATAAATATAAGATAGTCACTAATAAATCCTGTAGGGAATTCCGGAGAAACTTCTTTACCCAGAGAGTGGTTAGAATGTGGAACTCGCTACCACAGGGAGTGGATGAGGCGAATAGCAGAGATGCATTTAAGGGGAAGCTAGATAAACACATGAGGGAGAAAGGAATAGAAGGATATGTTGATGGGGTGAGATGAAGAGGGGTGGGAGGAGGCTTGTGTGGAGCATAAACACCAGCATAAACCTGTTGGGCCGAATGGCCTGTGCTGTAAAATTCTAAGTATGGTTGCATGCAAATAGTATGGGTTTATAAATCGTACAATATCTGTTTGAGTTACACGCCGCCGCTGAATCCCCTGTCTCTCTTTCCCGGGATTGTCCCTCATCATTCTACAAACGCAGGCCTCCCCCGAGCCGGCATATCCCCTTTTCCCAGACAGTCCTGTCGAAAGGGCTCTTTAAATATTTTTAAAAATAAGAAATAAATATATATATATTCCCTCTAACATATTGAAATATTACACGTTATAAAATTAAAACTACGCTTTGAAAGACATAAAACAACTTTATTTGGGAGGTGGGGGCGGTTTAATGAAATAATTGTCAAGTTAATTACATTAATTTTGCCCCCAAAACAAATCTCATTCAGGATCGAGTCCCGAGGGATCCAGAATTCAGTTCTAACCGGATAGGTTTGATGTTAAAGTCGGTTAAAATATTTCAGATCCCGGGATTCTGCTGAAGATTTTACCCATTCCGCTATTTAAAAAAAATTCAAATTAGGTTGAAAAGCCCATTAAATATAAAACAATTCTTTGGCGTATTTCTTACCCAAAAAAACCGCGTTTTTGATGTTTAAATAGATGGGATAAATTGGATTTACCAGTGCTGTCTAACATTGCAGCTGTGTAACTTGATTCCCGGGGCTATTAAATGTAAATTATAAACCGCACTGATGTTATTCGAAGGGAATTCAGGGCATTATCGTGAAACAGAAATCAAAGGCGAATATCACAGAATCTCCTTTTATATTCTGCGGATATCTCCTTCCTTTCTGCGCCTTTCTTTCTCCCTCCACTCCACCCCCTCCCCTCCACCCTCTCTGTTTTTACGAGTTTTAGAAAACTTTTCCCGTTCCCTTTCGAGTGCTGCGACATGCGAGAAGCCGCCGGATTGAATGCGCGGACTGCGGCACAAGAGAGAGACCCAGTTTACACACTGGGATCCAGTTTAGGTAGAGATGACTCAATAGATCGTTTGCTAAATCCACGCCAAATGTACTGTTGTTATACATCTCACCACACTGCAGTTTAAATAGCCACCCCAGGCACACATACAAACCAACACATTACACACAGGGGGGATAAAAAATAAACACTCAATGAAACAGTAACACACAAACAGCAACAACACTCCCACACAGGCAGACATAATACACGCACAGAGATACACACAATTTACAAATACCTGTGCACACATTAATATGTGTACACAGATACACGTTAATTCTCCCCACACTAAAACATCACTAAAACAGATTATCTGGTCATTATCACATTGCTGTTTGTGGGAGCTTGCTGTGTGCAAATTGGCTGCCGCGTTTCCTACATTACAACAGTGATTACACTTCAAAAAGTACTTCATTGGCTGTAAAGAGCTTTGGGATGGCCTGAGGTTGTGAAAGGCAAGAATAAAAATGCAAGTCTTACTTTTTTTCCCACACAAATACATAATTCCCCCACACAGACGCTCATTTATAATCCCATACACATACATAAATACTCCAACATAGATACACAATTACTCCCACAGAAACGCACACCATTAATATACGGTATGGATACACAGATTAATACTCCCACACAGATACACATCAAAGTCACAGACCTGAAACCCTAACTCTGTTTCTCCACAGATGCTGCCTGACCTGCTGAGTGTTTCCAGCATTTTCGGTTCTTTTAATTTCAAATAAACATTAATACTCCCACACAGACACACACATTAAGACCCGCGTGTGGCACACATAGAAATACAGGCAAGTATAGCCCAAATCACACACTCGCACACGAATATACATTAGTGCAGCGCGCACGTTTAGGGAAATCATTCGAACACACGCACATCTGTTGCTAATTTTTAAATATAAAATATTTCTTCCTCATTTCTTTGTTCCGCGAGTTAACCTAATTTTTAAATCTCTCCTCCTGTAATCGACGCTGTCCATTTTCAAATGTAAACGGGGAGGATTTAGCGTCGCTCGTAAAATTGCAAAAAGCGAAAAAAATATAGTTTAAAACATTCCAAAAGAGCACGAACGATTTCGCTAAAAAAAAACACACAGCGACCAGAGGAAATCCTCCCCTGCAGAAACAATCCCATTGCAACCCAAATCATTTGTCAGAAGTTGGTGAGTTTAGTTACTCGATTTGTGACTTGATGTTCCTTTGATACGAATATGATTTTAACGCATATCCGCTGCTCTACAAATCAGGGTTCCTGCAACTGGTTGTGTAAACCTGATAGACTTAGATTCCTGGCATTTAACTTTGCACGGACCAGGGAGGGAGATGTATCCTTCTGCTAGATGAGCACTCATCTCCCAATCCTAGCTCAATACCCAGTGGGTAATAGAAAGAAAAATAAATAATTTTTCATTTATATAGCGCCTTTCACGAGCTCCGGACGTCCCAAAGTGCTTCACAGCCAATGAAGTACTTTTTTGAAGTGTAGTCGCTGTTGTAATGTAGGAAACGCGGCAGCCAATTTGTGCACAGCAAGATCCCACAAACAGCATTGCGATAATGATCAGATCATCTAGTTAGGGTAGCTGTGCCCGTTGTAAAATCTGGTTGTGCGTATTTCTGTCCTATTGCATCTAACAGGATTGCCAAATGCTTAATTTTAGCACAACGCTTAATACAGAGGGACCTTTCCCCCAGTCAGTGGAGATTCTGCATCTATTGCACTGCCGAGCCGTCCTTGAACAGCCACAAGGACGTCACAGAGTGAAACAAACTTTCAGTGTATTTCCTCCAAGTAATTTAGTCAAAACTTTTTTTTTAAAGATTAAATAAAAAGAATTGCTCCCCCAAGATTAAAATGTAATATCTGAATCGACTGAAACAGGTTCCAATTTTCTGCCCGATCAGTTAACAGAAAGGGTTTGCAACCAGCTGTTACTATAAGCAGGTGGGCTGCCCCTATCAAGTTAAATGGGACATTGCAGGAGAGGGGGGCGGTGGTTCGGTGGGAATGCGAAGGGATTTCACAACAGCAGCGGGGAGGGTTTAATTAATCAGTAAAAAGCTTCCTCCCCCTCCCCCTTCCCCTTCCCCTTCCCCACCCTCCTCCGAAAAAGTTTCGTTACTGAACAGAAATCAAGGCCGGCCCGCCGCGAGGCTATCTTTGCGGTCTTAATCGGGGAAAATACAAGAGTTACTGAGAACCACCCAACAGTCACAGCCACCGGCGTTAGAGGACTGCATGTGCTCGAGAAAATTCTTATTCGGAGCAAATTAGTGCACTGTGTAGAAGAATCAGGTCAGCACCAGGACACAATCACTTGTCCAGAGAGATAATTAGACAGAGAGGCACACACAATGTACATGCACACAAGGATATATAAGCAGTTATATGAAAATACACACAGGTAAATACCTATATACAATCATAGATGTACGTGTGTGTTTATGTATGTGTGTATATCTGTGCATTTATGTATACCCACATATCCATATACACACTGATATATAACACATTGGTTCCCATGCTCACACTTGTACACAGGTATATGCATATATATGAAAATTTCAAAAGGGAATTGGATAACTACTTGAAGAGGGAAATTTTGCAGGGCTCTGGGGAATGGGACTAATTGGATAGATAGCTCTTTTCCAGCGCCGACACCGGCACGATGGGCCGATCAACGTTCCCTCTAAGCTGTGCAGCCGCGTGACTGCGCCGCACTCTAGAGGTCCCGCGCAGCCGGTGAGCCGGCTTTTAAATGCAAAAACCGCGCACGCGTGGATTTTTGAATGGGCCGTGCAGCCCCTTAAAGGGGCCACGCGTCCCCCAAAAAATTTAGAGGGAACATTGGGGCCGATCGCTTCCTTCTGTGCTGTATCATTCTATGATTCTATGAGACGCACATGTGCCCATTCTCATACTCTGGCATGCACACCTGCACATGCACCCAGCTATGAATACAACCAAACACAATAGCCACCTGCTGCTCATTAGTGGCACTGCCATTTCACTGCTGTGGTGCCAGGCCCATTTGAAGGAAAGAAAGACTTGCATTTATATAGCGCCTTTCACAATCTCCAGATGTCCCAAAGCGCTTTACAGCCAATTAACTACTTTTGAAGTGTAGTCACTGTTGTAATGCCAACACATAAAATGTTGGAAACACTCACTGACTGATAAGAGGATATGGATTAAACCCAGTGATTTTGCCCAATGTTCTACCAGCACTCTCCTCCACACACACATCTATGCAGATATACACATAGATATAGGAACATAGGGATTGCTAGACAAAAAAGACCAAGGTCCATCTAGTTTTTCATTCTACCATCCTGGTAGTCACACAACACAATAATAATGGAGTTGTTGACCAATCTTTTAAAAAAAAATTTATTCGCTTACAGGATGTGGGCATCGCTGGCAAGGCCAGCATTTATTGCCCATCCCTAGTTGCCCTTGAGAGGTGGTGGTGAGCTGCCTTCTTGAACTGCTGCAGTCCGTGTAGTGAAGGTGCTCCCACAGTGCTGTTAGGGAGGGAGTTCCAGGATTTTGACCCAGCGACGATGAAAGATCGGCGATATACTTCTAAGTCAGGATGGTGTGTGACTTGGAGGGGAACTTGGAGGTGGTGGTGTTCCCATGCACTCTTGCCTCATGAAGCAGAAGGTTGTGGGTTCAAGCCCCACGCCAAAGAGCTGCGCATGTAATCGAAGCTGACACTCCAGTGCAGTGCTGAGGGAGTGCTGCACTGTCAGAGGTGCCGTCTTTCAGATGAGATGTTAAACCGAGGCCCTGTCTGTCTCTCAGGTTGATGTAAAAGATCCCTTGGTAGAAGAGTAGGGAAATTCTCCCCCAGTGTCCTGACCAACATTTATTCCTCAACTAACACAAAAAACAGATGATCTAGTCATTTATTTCATTGCTGTTTGTGGGAGCTTGCTGTGTGCAAATTAGCTGCTGTGTTTCCCACATTACAATAGTGCACTACACTTTAGAACATACTTCACTGGCTGTAAAGCATTTTGGGACATCCAAAGGTGCTATATAAGTGCAAGTCTTTCTTTCTTTCCTTCTTTCTTTCTTTCTTTCTTTCTTTCTCTCTTTCTTTCTCTCTTTCTTTCTTTCTCTCTTTCTTTCTTTCTCTCTTTCTCTCTCTTTCTCTCTCTTTCTCACTATTGATTATGAGCTCAACCCTTTGTATGTACAGCGAATGCCAGTGCGCCCACAATAGAGAATGCCGTACTTAATGCAGCATCTTGACATCTAAATATAATAAGACAATCATGTCACACATAATGGCATTACAACAAGCAACACACAATGATGTTTCTGTCAAAATGGATTATGTCACTAGGTTGCCTGTTGATACAGACTAGTCAAGTTTAATTGACCTCAAAAGTAGACTATTGGATGGTTTTCACTCTGAAGAAATAAATGCAGCACTGTAGGAGGGGAGAAATTCCTCTGGTTAAGCTGTTTCTTAACACTTTTGCTGGTTGGTACGGCCAGTGAAATTGTAAGTGTGGTCCTTTTGAACTACAAAAGGAGTTCTCCCCCCCTCCCCATCCCCCACCATTTGTTTAAATAGATTTGTGATCTGTCTCACTCTTTTGATCATAAATCTCGCTCTGACTAATTCCGATGGCCGAACATAACCAGAGACAACAAAGATTAGCCAGCTAAACATTACCAGCGATGATACCCGTTGGAGTGCGCATCTGGTAAGTCCGTCACTTTGTAGGTAAGTATTTCTCCATTCACTTCTATGCCATTGAATTGCTGTGTTAAGAGTGAGCTATACTCCTCTTATCACCCTCGTTTTCCTCTAGTCCACTTGAATGAATGATCTAAAGTAGTGTGCCCTTTTGTCCTGTGTGTCAAGTGCTTAACTAGCTCATAAAGCCTGGCTTTGATTTCTTTGTGTTGTGTTTATTGCCCTGTGCTTCATTCCACAGGTTACTTTTCTTAACAGCCAAGTGGCTTGGGAGCTGTATTCAGCTGCATAAGAAGTCTTTAAGATCCATATTAACACTCCGGAGATCCTGATGGCATTCTATGAAGCCCTGAACAAGGGGGCAAAACCTTAAAATTAGAGCTAGGCTGTTCAGGGGGTGATGTCAGGAAACACTTCTTCACACAAAGGGCAGTGGAAATCTGGAACTCTCTCGCCCAAAAAGCTGTTGAGTCTGGGGGTCAATTGAAAATTTCAAAACTGAGATCGATAGATTTTTGTTAGGCGAGGGTATTAAGGGTTACGGAGCCAAGGCGGGTAAGATGGAGTTAAGATACAGATCAGCCATGACCTCATTGAATGGCAGAACACACCTGAGGGGGCTGAATGGCCTCCTTCTGTTCCTATGTTCCTTCCTATGTTCCTGTGTTGCGCCCACCAACATGCCAATGGCGTGCAGGCGCTTGGGCAGGCCAGATTCCTTCTGCAGCAAGTTGCCAGTCTTGTGCCACTGTGGGGAGGAGCCAAGCTGCTTTCCTTAGACAGAGGAAGGGTCAATCAATGAGACAGTCAACTCATGATCTGCTCCCACATACCTCCAGGTGCTCAAGTTAGAGCGTAAGGGAATCAAGGGACATGGAGATAGGACGGGAAAGTGGAGATGAGGTAGAAGATCAGCCATGATCTCATTGAATGGCGGAGCAGGCTCGAGGGGCCGAATGCCTACTCCTGCTCCTGTTTCTTATGTTCTTATGTATTAAGGAGAGGCCTGGGAGTGCTGATACGGACATTCTCATGTATGGGGAAAAGCAGCTGCCAAAGGGAGACCTGGGAAAAGGAAGAGGGGGAAATAGAAAAAAATGAATCATTCTATAAAAACAATCGCGTGTAGATCTTTTATAAGTGTAGGGCCTAGAAATTATTCTCGGGCGGCGCAAATTAGATCAGCCGCCTGTTATACGCAGCGCCTGATATTCAGTTCCATTGCAGTCAATCCCACTAGTTTGAGAATTTGAATATCAGGAGTTGCGTATAACGGGCGGCTGATCCGATACCCTCCGTTTTTGCACCACCGCCCAAGTATAATTTCTAGCCCCGAGGCCTTTTACTGAAAAATCCCATTGCGATTAAGAGGAATTTTGCTCTGTATCTGTTAATATTTTAAATGCAAAGTCTCAGCATCAGGACCCATTTAAAAAAAAAAATCAAATAGTTGCAAGGAATTGTTAAAAAGACTTATTTAATGTCATGTTTTGTTCTGTGATTTCTGTAGATTGTTAAATGTTTGCTGCTGATACCAAGGGGGAGGGATTGTTCTGTGAGGGTAGATTTTGGCGTGTATAGATGTTTCCCCGTTCACTTCCGTGACATTGAACGGCAGTGTTAAGAGTAGACCGAACTTCCGATTGTCAAAGTCCATGTACACCTAATGTGCTCCTGTGTTATTTTTGCACAGGAGTTAAAACTCGCTAGTTAATGGGGGTTGTGTAAAAATAGTGCGCATGGGAATGGAGCGCAAGTGCACTTCAGCTTCGCCAGTTGGAACATCTACCTGGTGTAAGTGTGTTCAACGGGTACGGTAGTGCAGTGGTTATGTTACTGAACAAGTAATCCGGAGGCTTCGACTAATAGTCCAGGAGAATGTGAATCCCACCAGTTTGAGGATTTTAATTTAGTTTTTAAAAAAAGTCTGGAAATAAAAATCCGTTATCAATAAAAGTGACCATGAAGGTGTCAGATTGTGGTGAAAACCCAACGGGTTTGCTAATGTGCCTTTAGGGAAGGAAACCTGCCATCCTTACCCGGTCTGGGCCTATATGTGACTCCAGTCCCCACACCAATGTGGTTGACGCTTAACTGCCCCTCTGAAGCGACCTAGCAAGCCACTCAGTTGTATCAAATCTCTAGCGGTTTAAGATGAAGGCCCACCACCTGCTTCTCGGGGCAACTCGGAGTGGGCAATAAATGTTGGTTTTGCCAACGATGCCCACATCCCAAGAATGAATAAGGACAAAAGAACAGAAGGGCCCAGAAATTCTGTGGAGTTCTACTGGTTTCTCACTCTCTAACTCCAAGGTAACTACACGTAGCAATCAATTTGTTGTTAAATTTGTTCATAGGACATGGGTAACACTGGCAAGGCCCCATTTATTGCCTGACCCTAGTTGCCCTGAGAAGGTGGTGGTGGTGGGCAATGTTCCCTGCAATTTTTTTGTTGCGTGGTCCCTTTAACTGGCTGCACAGCCCATTCAAATTTTCGTGCATGCGCAGTTTCTTGCATTGCAAAGCCGCTGATGACCTGCGGGGGACCTCCAGACCGCTTCGCGGCTGTGCAGCTCAGCGGGAATGTTGGTGGTGGGCCTTCTTCTTGAACTGCTGGTTTGTAGAAATTGCTTCTTTTTTTAATAACTGAATGGCTTGTTAAGCTACTTCAGAGGGCATTCAGAGTCAACCACCATGTGTGAGACTGGAGTTATCACATCTTGTCCAGACCAGGTTCCCTTCCTTGAAGAAGATTAGTGAACTTGTTGTGTTTTTACAACAATCCAGCAGCTTTTGTGGTCATTATTTTCCTGCAGCCAGTCCACAAATGACCAGATTTATTGAATTCAATTTCACAACCATGGCGGGATTTGAATCCATGACCTCTGGTTTGTTAGTATCATAACCATTACACTACTATATCATTGGTGTCCCTGTTGTGAGGGAGCTGAATTAACCGTACAATTGATAATTGATAACCCCCTGACTCTATGGTATACTTTCCTTTGTCTGTAAATATTTTTTAGCCTCTGGATACGTTGTTGGCTGGTGTGATGGGTGCTGACTCTCTGCGAGCCTTCAAGAGGGAGCTGGGCCGGTTCCTGACTGGGGCAGAGATGGCTTCATATTGAAGGTAAGTGTCTTTATAGAGAACACTGGGTCCATGTGATCTCCTGGACTGGGTTTCAATTGCCTGAGTGAGTCGGGAGAGGAATTTTCCAGTGTATTTTACCCTTATTGGCCCTGGGGTTTTGTCTATGTTTTTTTTGGCCTCTCCCAGGCGGGGGTGTGGTGGGTGTAGGAAGTATCTAGCCATGATCAATGTTCCCGCTAATTTTTTGGGTGCGAGACCCTTTAACGAGCTGCGCGGCCCATTCAATTTCTCACACGTGTGCGGTTATTTCGATTGTAAAGCCGTTGAGCGGCCTGCGCGGGACCTCCAGATCGCTATGCGGCCGTTCAGTTTAACAGGAACATTGGTCACGATGCTCCAGTCATCATGGTATGGGGCAGGCTTGATGGACCAGCTGGTCTTTCCCTGCCCGTCATTTTTGCATGTTCGCTAATTTGTCACTATAAACCAATGAAAGTTTAATATATATATAGATAGAAAAACAAGGAAGCTGCAGCACAGAAACAACACAGTCTGTGTGGCTGTTTCCCCTCCACATTATCAAATAGTTCTAATCACATTTACCCACCCTGTTCCCATATCCCTTCACACAGATACAGTACATGCAAGAAAATGAAGTTAATTCTGCTTCCTACACACCAGAGGAATATGTACCCTAGGGTCATTACCCTAAAAGTGCTTCATTATCAACTGTGTGTAGGGTTCCTTATAGGGTTCTAGGTCTGGCTCAGAAACTTTGCCAAGACAGTACCTTGCATTATAGCTTCAACGCCGCCTGTTTAAACAAAAAACATAGACCTCGATGGACAGTGAAAAATTAAAGAGAAAAGTTTTTTCATAGTCCTTCATCTGTTGACTTTTAGCCCAGGTCCAAATTGTGAAACTCCCTCTTTAAGTGTGTTTCACTGAAAAAGGGATAGAATCGTGAAATTCGGTCCTCAAAACACAAAAGTTCAAGTTCCTAAGGGAATCAAGGGATATGGGGATAGGGCAGGAAAGTGGATTTGAGGTAGAATGGCGGAGCAGGCTCGAGGGGCCTTATGGCCTACTCCTGCTCTTGTTTCTTATGTTCTTATGTTCTGTTGGGTAACTAAGTGCCACAGTGCATTGGGCTATATTCTTTTATGTCTAAGATCTGGGTTCAGATCCAGCCCAGACTGATAGGATGTAGATCTCCTCCACCTGTTAACTGTAAGGGTCCTATTAGTTTTGGGCACTCTCAAACCAGTCCCTACTGGGTGTGGACCTATAGCACAGATTGGTCATCTCACTCAGAGAGGATCGTAGGATGGTTGGTATGGGAAATGGGAAAAAGTGCCACACTAGTGCAGTAGGTCTGGACAACAACAACTTGCATTTATATAACACCATTAATGTAGTGAATCATCCTAAGGCACTTCACAGGAGTGTAGTCAGACAAAAATTGACACCAAGCCAAAGAAGGAGACATTAAGACAGGTGACCAAAAGCTTGGTCAAAGAGGTAAGTTTTAAGGAGTGTCTTAAAGGAGAAGCAGAGAGGCAGAAATGTTTAGGAGGGGAATTTCAGAGCTTAAGGCCTAGACAGCTGAAGGCATGCCCACCAATGGTGGAGAGAAGGGAATGGGGGATGCACAAGAGGCCAAAGTTGGAGGAACGCAGAGTTCTCAGAGAGTTGTAGGGCTGGAGGAGGTTACAAAAATAGGGAGGAGCAAGGCCATGGAGGGATTTGAACATGAGGAGTAGAGGGAGCTTCACTTTGCATCTGGCTGTACTGTACCTGACCTGGGAGTGCTTGATGCTGAAACTGAGTGCCTGAAATGGAACAAGCTTCATTCCCTAGCACCAACATTCCTTAACTTTCTAAACATTAAAAAAATGTAAATCAAAAAATCTCCCAGTAACCTATTTAATAACAACAGAATTTGATTAATGCAGCATTTATATAGTTGCAATTTGATTCAAAGTCTAGTCTGGCATCTTTGACTGTGTCCTTGCAATTATGCTGCTAAATCCAACTACCTGAAACCCAGTGCCAGGCTCATAGACCTCAAAACAAGTGGGACTAGTGAGTTGGATTTAGCAGCATAACTGAGATCACATCCTGGAATCTGAAATAAAATGGCACCAATATAAAATCAGCTAAATTCAGTCAAATACTAAACCTGGTATAAAAAAAAACCTGCTATATTGAGTAAAATCAGCCCTGGCTCAGTGGGTAGCACCCTTGCCTCTGCTAGTCCAGAAGGTTGTGGGTTCAAGTTCCACTCCAGAGACTTGAGCCCATAAATCTAGGCTGACACTCCACTCCAGTGCAGTGCTGAGGGAGTGCTGCACTGTCGGAGGTGCCGTCTTTCGGGTGAGATGTTAAACCGCGGCCCCGTCTGCTCTCTCAGGTGAGTGTAAAAGATCCCATGGCACTATTTTGAAGAAGAGCAGGGGAGTTATCCCCGGTGTCTTGGGGCCAATATTTATCCCTTAACCAACATAACAAAAACAGATTATCTGGTCATTATCACATTGCTGTTAGTGGGAGCTTGCTGTGCGCATATTGGTTGCCGCGTTTCCTGCATTACAACAGTGACTACACTTCAAAAAAAGTACTTCATTGGCTGTAAAGAGGGCTTTGGGACGTCCTGAGGTCGTGAAATGCACTACAGAAGTGGAAGTATTTTTTTCTTTAAAGTATTAAACCTGGTTAAAAAAAAAGCTGTATTCAGTCAAATACTGAACCCGGTTAAAAAATGCTGTATTCAGTCAAATACTAAACCCGGTTAAAAAAAGCTGTATTCAGTCAAATACTAAGCCTGGTTAAAATTTCCTCAACACACCAAATATTAACTAAGACACAAACTCGTAAATAACGAAAAGTATTTTCAGTCCTGCTCGTTTAGGTCATCATTGGCCATTTGGAGGAATAAACATGCACTGACTCTCAAGTCTGGTGGGAAGTGGGTTAGTCAATGATACAACAAACACCTGGGCGTTTATTACAGCTGGAAAGCAAGGAATGGGCTTCACCAAATCCCTTATAAATTATCTGTAAACACCGCTTGCTTGAAGAAGGTGTAAACCCGCCATACTTTAATCCACCTGCCTTGTTTCTGCTATCAGTGTATTTATTGATGTCCCTCATCCTAAAGAGAGGAATGTCTTTATACAGCTGGTTAGGGCATGTAGAGCGAATATTGAGGCAGAACCCCTTGTATCTTTTAAGGGAAAAGTGGTTAAATAATTGAAAGGAAGTGGGCTACGTCGCTGTGGGGAGAGAACGGGGCAATGGGATTGACATTGGGTTGCTCCAGCAAAGAGCCAGCACGGACACGATGGGCCGCATGGCCTCCTTCTATGTTGCAAACTATACATGTTTCCAATTCTTCAAAAGCCTGTTTGCTGACTATTTAGCACATTAGCTGAACCTGTGCTCGGCGGTTTAAGAATGACTTCTACCACACTCCCTCTCTCGCTCTCTTAGTCCTTCTGCCCAGCCCTAGTAAGGAGCTCTGGTGTCTTCCAGTCTCCAGTTGTGAGGATGGGGCTACACCCGAAACGTTAACGATCTGTTTTCGTCACAGAGATTCAACAATAGCCCCATGCTGTGCGGAAATAATCTCCCAACAAGCCCAATCGTCTCGCTGGGAGCTGAGGCTCGAATCTTTTTACACTGGGACATTCATTTACAGGGCTAGGGGGGAAATTTGCAGGGCTATGGGGCAAGAGCAAGGGAGAGTGGGACTAATTGGATAGCTCTTTCAGAGAGCCGGCACAGGCACGGTGGGCCGAATGGCCTCCTTCTGTGCTGCATACACCCTGAATCCGATCAGTTCTGTCCTGTCCTGTCAGTTCGCCCACATCTACCTGTGATAACTTCCCCCTCTCACAAGCTAGTTCATGTCTATAACTGCGGTCCGTCTATCTCTCGTGAGCTTTGTCAGTCTATCACGGGGCCGCGATTTTCACTTGAGATCATGTAAAACGCTAGATTATAACCGATTCGTTTTGCAAGGGGAAGGGGTTTTGCATTCTCCAATCTTTCGGCTCAGGTTCCTGGTCCAAATGGTTACTCGGGAGATACAAGCTCTAAACTGATCCGTACAACACATTACCCGATCGGGTTTTAAACAGTCACACACGAAAGGAATTGAATAATTTCACGTTTCCTACATTTAAACCAACAACCAACAAAAATAATAAAACCCGCAACGAATCTTGTTTTCGTCTGCAGAAACCCTGATCCCAAATATAATCCCGATCTCTAATCCTTGTCATAAATGTCTTTAACCCAACCGGTTTGAGTTGCTATGCACACCACCGGCTCTGTCTAAAACTCCCCCTGACTGAAGGACAACACGCCAGCCCTCCGACACCTGTGTTTATATTACATTTTGATTATATTTATCTCTGGGAATCAGGAGATAGAACAAGAATTCCTCAAAATAAGTGATTAAAGGTGTGTCCCGCACTAATATCTATTTCTGTTAGAAATCTGTGCCTTGACATTGGTGAAGAGTAGCTCCAGATTTAAAGATTCTAGCCATCCATTGCACCCAGGATAGCTTTTTAATTTTTTTTTAACAGGATCTGGGTGTCGCTGGCAAAGCCAGCATTTATTGCCCATCCCTAATTGCCCTTGAGAAGGTGGTGGTGAGCTGCCTTCTTTAACCGCTGCAGTCCATGTGGTGAAGGTACTCCCACAGTGTTGTTAGGGAGGGAGTTCCAGGATTTTGACCCAGCGACAATGAAGGAACGGCGATATATTTCCAAGTCAGGATGGTGTGTGACTTGGAGGGGAACTTGGAGGTGATGGTGTTCCCATGCGCCTGCTGCCCTTGTCCTTCTAGGTGGTAGAGGTCGCGGGTTTTGAAGGTGCTGCTGAAGAAGCCTTGGCGAGTTGCTGCAGTGCATCTTGTAGATGGTACACACTGCAGCCACGGTACGCCGGTGGTGGAGGGAGTAAATGTTTAAGGTGGTGGATGGGGTGCCAATCAAGCGAGCTGCTTTGTCTTGAATGGTGTCGAGCTTCTTGGGTGTTGTTGGAGCTGCACTCATCCAGGCAAGTGGAGAGTATTCCATCAGCCGGTTAGTGGATCATTCTGAGCCCCTTCCTCCCCATTCACAGGCGCGAAGAAGGATGGTGAAGTCTGGAACTCTCTTCCACAAACCGCAATTGATGCTAGATCAATTGTTAATTCTAAATCCGAGATTTATGTTACAAAAACTCTAAAATTTACCTGAATATCACTCCAAGTATCATCACCAAATTCACAATCCACCACGGATTAATCATCTTGGTACGATTACAACCTACTGTCTACATGGTACCAAAAGATCTTAAGGGATATGGAGCAAAGGCGGGTATGTGGAGTTAGGTCACAGATCAGCCCTGATCTTGTTGAGGCTGGAGGAGCTGAATGGCCTCCTCCTGTTCCTATAAATATATTCAGTCTATCGGATTATTAGACGAATTCAGCAGTAAAACTATTTGATCCCATGCCCCTGTACTGTGTAAAATCGTACGGGAACATTGCAACTTCCACGGTCGAGAGATTACATTGAAAACCTCAAGAGTGGCCCGCGAGAATCAGAAAGAAAGTAAATCTGCCACATATTAAGTGGGGAACAGACGCTCGGCGATATCGGCAGACCAGTAATAGCTCGGCCTCTATCTCTACCCGGGATAATGCTCTCTGATTTCTCAAACCTTTTTAAGTGTAGATACATAAATCTAGAGACACGGGATTTACTCACTTTTAATCAAATGTGTCGCCGTGTGGATTTGGTATTAAGTCACACGGGGATATAAATTTTGCAAGTATTATATTTCATCCTAGAATCTCTCAGCACAGAAGGAGGCCATTCGGCCCACGGTGCCTGTGCCGGCTCTTTGAAAGAGCTCTCCAATTAATCCCACTCCCCACAACTCTTTCCCCAGAGCCCTGCATTATTTTTTAATTCCTTTTTCAAGTAAATATTTCTTCAAGATAATGTTATTTTTTTTGAAATGTCATGTGTGTGAAACAGATTACACTGCTTACCCTGAAATCACACGCCAGCTGCCGACTATTCCCCACTCCACAATAAACACAGCCAGACACATGCAAAACATCACAAGCTCAAACTGCCTTCCTTTTTGTTTTCCGTTTCTCTCTTTTGAGTCTCCCGCAGCGAGCGCCGAGCAGAACAGGCGGTGTTTGTGTGAAATGTCTTGTAAATGTATCTCTCACTCTCTGTTTCTCTAAAATCAGACCGGACAAAAAAATGGGGGGAGGGGGGTGTAAAAAAGTTAAGAATCTGTCGGCTAATGTTATTCAATTTAACAGGAATGCATACAATATTAAGATTTAAGATGTATATTATTTCAGTTCCATGCAGCTTTAGTTAGGTGTGTTGTAGTCAAGCCTTTGAATCTCCCCGAGGTTCTGACTGATTGGCATCTTTCTATCTGTCTCTAACTCACTCTGTCTCTCCCTATCTGTCTCTGACTACCTGCCCCGGCCTTTTTCTCTCTCTAACTGTTCTGCCTTTGCCTGTCCGCTTTTCCCATCTCCGTTGTTAACGCCTCTCTGTCCCTTTCTCCTTATGTCATTCTCTCAATCTCTCTCCGTCTATCCCTCGGTCTCATTCTTTTCTTCTTTTCACCTCTCTATCGGTCTCTCCCGTTCTTCCTGTCTCTCTTTTCGTGGTCTCTCTCTCTCTCTATTTCAGTTTCTCTCGGCCATCCTGTCTGCCTTCTGTTTCTCTCTCTGGTCTTTCCCTCTCGGTGTCTCTCTCGCTTTATGTCTCTTTCATCATACAGGGTGTGCTCCCCGTGTATACACAATTGTATCTAACTTTCTTGTGCATGTGTGTGTCTAGTCTCTCTCGCTTTGTGTCTCTGCTCTCTTCTCGCAGCCTGTTGCCCCCTCCCTCCCCCGTGTATAGTGTATCTAATCGCATTATCTGCACGCACACACACTGATCTCTTCATTCCGGCTAATGGGCCGTGAAACAAGCCAGTTTCAATTGCAAATTGAACCAATTTCTTTAACAAGCAATTAGACTGACAACGACAACTTCCTTTGACAAGGTTGGCCTCTTTACAAAAATAAAACAGGCCGAACTCCTGACACTATCCCACCAGGCAAGCATGACATTAGGCATATACTACAGTTTGCATTTGTGGCATATTCTGTAGATTTTCAATTTATTTATAAAATCTATCACAGATATATGCACACACGCATATATTATACAGATATATGCGCACACATATATATATATGTATAAATACACACACATATACAATTATATATACAGATTATATGTGAACATATTATATATGTGTATGCATATAATCTGTATAATATGTATATATATATACGTGTGTGTATTTATATAATCTATAAAATCTATCACAGGTATATGCATACATACATATTACATATTATACACACATATATACGCATTATATATACAGATTATATGCGCACACGTTATATATATAGATATATGCACATCCATATATACAGATATACGCACACACACACATTACAGCAGTGACTACACTCAAAAAGTACTTCATTGGCTGTAAAGCACTTTGGGACGTCCTGAGGTCGTGGAAAGGTGATGTATAGATGCAAGTCTTTATAGATAGATAGACTCACACATATATAAAATGTCTATATATATATTGCAGTGTGTAAACACCCCTCTCTTCCCCGCTCCACCCCCCCCCCCCCCTCACCCCCCAAGAAAATTAAAGAGAGCGACATTTTGTAGCGTGCAGTCCCGATCAGTCGGTGCCGCGACGATTACTTCGGACCCAGAGAAGATTAAGGGGCTTAATCCCACTTCAATATCAGAAGCGACTGACAAAAGGGAGCCGGCGCTTTTCCCCAGACTCAAACGTTCCGACACACACTACACTCTGCAACTGTTCTTTCTCAAAGACAAAAACAGATGCAGCGACAGAACAAAGAGGCCCCAGCCCTCAAAAGAAACCCCTCTTTGTCATAACTTTGGAACTTGGATGCAACACACAGGCTGAATGGACAGTCCCTTTAAACTTGTCCGTCGGGGGGACCTGGTCTAACAGGCTGCCAGCAGCAAAGTGAAAAACCCGAAATGAATTGTGTCCTTTTTGCAATATTTCTTCCCCATAATAATTAGATTTTTTAAAATTGTAAAGGGTTAAATATTCCTCTGAACAGCCTCGAATTTAAACTTACTTCTCTAACAGTATTTTTTTTGTTCTCAGCGAGGGACAGGGCGATTCCCAAATAATATTCTCCGGAGATAATTAACACTAATAACACAATTAAAACCGTAAGAAATCCCAGGGCAAAGTGCAAAGAGAAAAGGAACACACAATTAAAAAAAAAAGTTTGTTGATAACTTTTGCAACAGATTAACTTGTCAGTAACCCTATTTTCATAATCATAGAATCATACAGCACAGAAGAAGACCATTCGGCCCACTGTGCCTGCTGGCTCTTTGAAAGAGCTCTCCGATTAGTCCCACTCCCTCTGTTCTTTCCCCCACAACCCTGCAACTTTTTTCCTTTTCAAGTATTTATCCAATTCCCCTTTTGAAAGTTACTATTGAATCTGCTTCCACCGCCCTTTCAGGCAGCACATTCCAGATCATCATAACTCACTGCATATTGAAAATTCTCCTCCTCTCCCCCTCTGGTTCTTTTGCCGATTATCTTAAATCTGTGTCCTCTGATTACCAACCCTCCTGCCAGTGGAAACAGTTTCTCCTTATTTACTCCATCAAAACCCTTCAATCTCAAACACCTCTATTAAATCTCCTCTGCTCTAAGGAGAACAATCCCAGTTTCTCTAGCTTTCTGCATTGTCGGGGATTAAAAAATGTCAATTTTGTAACACATTTCGATTGCAATTAATAAGAATGAAATCATGGAAATTATTAATTTTCAAAACGAATGTGTTTCAATTCAAATGTTCCCAAAGTTGCGCAAAGTTTTTTTTAAATTAAAAAAAAATATCTATCTATCATTGTTAAATAAAGTCAGATTTTACTCACTGCTGTAGTCGGGTAGTCTGGGTATCATCATCCCGGCGGCTTGAGCCCGGAGCCAGTGGTCCAGCTGGAAGGAGCCAGCCGCCGCCGCCGCTTTGAGGTGCTCGGGGTGCGGCTGGGGCAGCTGCGGGAAGGCGCCGTAGGACAGAGCCGGGTGATGGGCCCCCAGGCCCGGGTAGGTGTAGATCGGGTGCCCGTACATGGCGGGGATGGCGGCGTGGGACAGGGCGCCGAGGCCCGGCGGCTGCAGGTTCAGCAAACCCGGTTTGGGGATGATGCCGCTGGCCAGCGACAGGGCGCCCGGATTGCCCCGGGGAGAGGGCGTCTCGGTGCGGATGCAGGAGCCCGGGCTGCCCGCCGAGCTCTCGGGCACCGAGCTGGGGCTCAGGACGGGAGGGGAAGCACTCGGCAGCGCCCTGGGCGGCTCCTCGGCGAGCAGGGCGTCGATCCTGAAGTTCTTCGACTTCTCCATGGTGTTGGGATTGAGAAGGTGGAGAGGTGCGGGAGATCTGGGGAGGTTCCCTCGCACTGTGAGAACTTGGCCAGGCGACGGTGCGGTATAACAGGGCGCTGCCAGCCTATGACAGTCCTACCTGTGGGCACTGCCTCGCCCACTGACCACCTGCAGATCCCCGCACTGTTTCTAGGGACAGGGCAAGTGTTCCGTACAACACCCACTGCTACTCTCCTCTACACATGGGCCACTTGCTGAAGGTTTATTTACTAGGGGGGGGGGGGGGGGAGACTGGCAATCCTGCAATTCCAGAGTGTCCCAGTTTCTAATGTTTCTGTTTCCTTTACAGTTGATTTCTCATTTTATGTCGCTGTGTCTTTCAGTCTATTTTATTCTCTCGATCTCGGCGTATCTCTGACCGTTTCTGTGTTTCTGAGTGTCTCTCTTAATCTGCGTCTCTCTCTCTCACTGCCTTCTCTCTGTCTCTCTTCGTTTATCTCTCTTTCTGTCTCTCTTAGTGTGAGGCTGTCTCTCTCCTGTCTTCACTGTCTCTCTCCGTTTCTCTGTTTCTTTCTGTCTCTCTCCCTGTCTTATCTATCTCTCTCTCCCCGTTTCTCTCTGGTTCTTTCTGTTTTTCTTGGCGTGTGACTGCCTCTCTCTCTCCGTTTCTCTCTGGTTCTTTCTGTCTCTTAGTGTGTGACTCTCTCTCTCGCTGTCTTCTCCCCGGCTCTCTTTCTCACTTTCGTTCTGCGTCTCTATCTCTCTTTGTGTGTCTGTCTCTCCCTCTCCTTTTCTTATCTTATTTCCACTTCTACCTGCCTATATTTTTTTATTTCTTCCCTTCTTTCTTCTATCCCCGTGTTGCGAGAACCCCCTAACAGTCTCTGTTACCGGTTTACTCGCACCACAGTCTCATCTCCTGTGTGTGTGTGTGCCTCTCTCTCTCTCTCTCGGTGTTGCAGTGAGCGACAAGTCCCTTGCCTTTGGACCTTGGCAGTCCTGGGACAGTCTCATCCCCCGGCGGGGGAGGGAATCCCATTGGTTCCGTCCCCGCCTCTCTCAACACCCTTCCCCGGGGAGAAGAGCCGATTCAAACGGCGTTTAATTAACTAATTTACCCCTCATTTCCCTGAAACTCGGCCACGCTCTCGCCAAGTCCGGAGAGCGAAAGGCTTAAATATTCATCCGATTCCCAAAGTCAGGGTCCAGAAGCAGCAGTGAGCGAGGAGAGAATGGCAGAAGTGACTCATTTGTAACCTTGCTTTGCGTGGAACCTGCTCAAGAATGTTTAAAGAGCATTAAATGAATATGTCAGCCCAAGTTTGAGAATGTGCCTGCAATAATAAATATATTTTATATACAACAGAAATCACACTTTTCGTTTATTTCCATTTTGTAAAATAGATATTGAGATAGATTGAACACCAAAAATAACTTCTAAGTTTCTGGTTTTTAAATATCAGAACCTAGCTTCAAAGTCTCCACTGCTTTAAAATCTCATCTCTCTCTAACCCGTTCTGAACTGGTTCCACACACACACACAGTCGCGAGTTTTCGTTTAACTAGAAGAGCTAGGGGGGGTTGGGGAAATCGACTCAAATCGGAGATTCACAATTATTGCAGGGATGTCGGGGGTCGAGTACAGACAGACAGACCCCTTCTCCCTCCCTCCCTCACCCTCAGACCAAACCAACACAGGGCCAGCGGGATGCCACATGTCTGATGCCGAGTCTCCAGAATTGTTAAGGCATGTTTAAGGGGTTTTGACAGAGTAGATGGGGAGAAACTGTTTCCACTGGCGGGAGGGTTGGTAACCAGAGGACACAGATTTAAGATAATTGGCAAAAGAGTCAGAGAGGAGATGAGGTTTTTTTTTACGCAGCGAGTTGTTGTGATCTGGAACGCGCTGCCTGAAAGGGTGGTGGAAGCAGATTCAATAATAGCTTTCAAAAGGGAATTGGATAAATAATTGAGAAGGAGAAATTAGCAGGGCAATGGGGAAAGAGCAGGGGCAGTGGGATTAATTGGAGAGCTCTTTCACAGAGCCGGCACAGGCAGGATGGGCCGAATGGCTGCCTGTGCTGTGAGAGTCTATGATTCTATGTTAAAAACATGGATGGTGCAGAGTAAACTCAGCGATTAATCGCAACCTCCTGCTTTAAACCCCCACTCTCCCCTCCCCTCACACTTTAGACTGAAATTCGTATTAAAATAATTAAAATTGAAATCAGAGTGCTGGGGCATCTAACAGCCCGGGTTTTCAAATAAAGGGAACAATAACAAACTGTATATTTATCTCCCTGTATATGAACGAAATACATTAAAAAAAATTTGGGGGGGGGTGGTGGAAATAAATTAATTCAAGAACAACAAAGCAGATTGACTGGACGAGATGAGGCACCAAACACAGATCAGTGTTGTACCTGAGGGTTAGTTTGTGAGGTACAGGCCAGTGACGGTGGGCAGGAGCCCCTCGGTGCAAATGAGACACCGTGTAAAATAAAATCCACCTCCTTCACATCGATAATCACATCACAAAGCACCTTTTAAAGGAAGCGGAGAGGGACGAAGGGTGAGCGATCTGAAACGAAAAAAATGATGAACTTTCAATGAATCGTTTTACAAGATACAATCCGATTGTAATCAGTTTAAAGGTTTAAAGCGACGAGAAAGTGATCCCAAGCTTTCTCCTCCCCACCACGCTTTTCTCACTAACTCCTTCAGTTCACCCCTCTCTCTCTCAATAGTTTCTGACTCGAGAGTTTGTTTCATTTTGCCTTTCCCCTGTAGGCTTAGCCGGAGATTCTCTTCCATCTGTATTCAGTACAACTTTCACTCTTATCCCCTTGCTCTCTCCCTTGCCATCATTTCCCTGAAATCTGCCTCGTGTGTTTCACATCCCAACCTGTGCAGTTTGTACAGGGCGGCGCTGAAAGCAACGAATTCTACTTGAGATCAGACATTATTAAACGACCCCTCAGTCCCATACAGCCCCTCTTTTTGGACACGCTCGGCTCCTAAAATAACGTATCCAGTTTTCAATATACGGGTTTACTCCGACTCTGCACCATCAAGAAATCTCCAAGTCACACTGGGGCATCATTGAACGGAAATGTATGGAATCTTAAATCCGTTGAATGCAGGGTTTCATAATTCACAAGTGGGGGCTGAGGGAGATTTTTTACACCGCGTCGTTATATACAGTCCACACTTAACGGTTGAAAATGTGGTACAATTGAGTTTTCAGGTTATTTAAACGAAGTAAGTTTGAATTAAGAGCAGGCTGGAAACGACCTTGTAAAAATAGCAAGACGATTTCTTATGTTCCTTATTTCTTTCAAAATCTCCAATACATTCTAAAAAGAACACGCTTATGGTTTTCTGCTAAAAAAAAATGTAAACCAAATGGAATTTTCCTGCTTTGTATAGGGTGTGGCTAATATATGAAGAACCCAGAAGAACTCAGTGGTTACCCTAACACACTTCCACTCCAAGGGCTTGAGCACAGAAATCTCCCAGTGCAGTGCCGAGGGAGTGCTGCACTGTCAGAGGTGCTGTCTTTCGGACGTGAGGTTAAGCAGAAGCCCTGTCTGCCTTCTCAGGTGGACGTAAAAGTTCTCATGGCACTATTTTGAAGAAGAGCAGGGGAGCTCTCCCCGATGTCCTGGCCAATATTTATCCCTCAACTAACATCACTAAAAACAGATTATCTGGTCATTATCACATTGCTGTTTGTGGGAGCTTGCTGTGCGCAATTGGCTGCCGTGTTTCTTACATTACAGCAGTGACTACACTCCAAAAGTACTTCGTTGCTGTAAAGCACTTTGGGATATCCTGAGGTTGTGAAAGGCGCTATAGAAATGCAAGTATTTATTTTTTCCACCTCCTCATCCCTATGAACTTAAACGCTGACACCTTCTCAATATCCTGACATTCGGATCCACATCAAAGTTTCGATGCTGAAGGTTAAGATGTCTCCTTCTGCTATGTTCTGTGTAAGGTCAGTGAATTTTATACACCATTGTTGTAGAGAATATGAAGTTAGAGCAGA
Source organism: Squalus acanthias (assembly GCA_030390025.1). Classification (NCBI taxonomy): domain Eukaryota; kingdom Metazoa; phylum Chordata; class Chondrichthyes; order Squaliformes; family Squalidae; genus Squalus; species Squalus acanthias. The sequence goes on from CM059427.1 coordinate 78,215,624, forward strand.
GGGCGGCAAAGTCAAGCAAAAATATTACAAAACTGAAGGATATTATCATAAGTCAATCACTTTCTGAGGATGCCCCAGAGACACTGAGAATTACTAAAGATCATTGAGATTGGACAAGCAGTGGCTTCAGTAGATCAAATCCCTGGGACTTAACGGGATAGAGTCATAGAGTCATAACGGCACAGAAGGAGGCTATTCGGCCCATCGAGTCCGTGCTGGCTCTCTGTAGAGCAGTCCAGTCAGTCTCACTCCCCCGCTCTATCCCCGTAGCCCTGCAAGTTTATTTCCCTCAAGTGCCTATCCAGTCTCCCCTTGAAAACATTGAGTGTCTCTGCTTCCACCACTTCCGTCGGCAGCGAGTTCCAGGTCCTCACCACTCGCTGCGTAAAAAAGTTTTCCCTCACGTCCCCCCTGTATCTCTTGCCCAAAACCTTAAATCTGTGCCCCCTAGTCCTTGTACCATCAACTAGTGGGAACAGCCTTTCCCCGTCTAGCCTATCCAAACCCGTCATAATCTTGTACACCTCTATCAAGTCACCCCTCAACCTCCTTTGCTCTAATGAAAACAAATCCAGCTTCTCCAGCCTGTCCTTGTAACTAAGATCCCCCATCCCTGGAACCATTCTGGTAAATCTCCTCTGCACCCTCTCAAGGGCCTTCACATCCTTCCTAAAGTGTGGTGACCAGAACTGGATGCAATACTCCAGTTGTGGCCTAACCAGCGTTTTATAAAGGTTCAGCATAACTTCTCTACTTTTGTATCAATAATAGAAAATAAACTGGGAAAATACTTTAAGATACCACAGGGTAGCAGGGCAAGAGGGCAGAGGATTAGGGTTGTGAAGGGCAAGTTTAGGACTGATGTCAGAGAGTGTTAGGATTGGTAGTAGAAGTGTAAAGTGGAGGTTACAAAAATAAATTGCACAAAAGGCTATTGGAATATGGCATGGATTATTACAAATGACTATTGAAGCCAAGTAAAGCACAATATTTGAGAGGGAATTAGATAAAGTCTTAAAGAGCAAAAGTATTAAAGGATAGGGACTAGAGCGGTGAAATGGGATTGAAGTAGATTGTTCCGAAATGGCACAGGGATGATGGGCCAAATTGACAGCTGGAATGAATGGCTGAGGATGGTGGTCGAGGCAAAGACACTGGACTGGTTTAGGAAACATCTGGATGGTGTAATGTGAAGGTGGTAGGGTTGGTATTGTGAGAGGATGAGTTGAAGGGGGCCGAAGCGTCTTCTTCATCCAAGCCTACCTTGTGATCTTGTGACTTTAAAGGAAGTGCCTAGATGTGAAAATTCAGCGCACTGTACATTATGTATGACCTCTTCATCAATGGAGAACTCTTGCCATGCAGATCTTGTCGGATCCCTGGTCTGTGCCTAGTCAGCTAATGTCAGCCAGGACAATGTTTGCAGCTCTACCACTGGGTCTTATTGCAACTGGGAGATAGGGAGGGCAGAAAAAAACCAATTGCCATGATCTCCGCTAGACTGTGCGGACTTTGGGTAGGCACGTGCTTGGGTGCGATGCTCCTTCTCCACCTTACCCCTTCTCTGTTCAAATGGAAAGGTTAATTTCACATGTGAACAATACCAACAGGTTAAGGTACCAGAGGTGGCTGCTACAGATGGAACTGTACCCTAGCAGGAGATAGGCTAGGAGGAGAGACAATTGTGGTGAAAAAATGGCCAAGAAATGATTGTTTGCGATATTAGCAGACAAATACTTAATGGTTTTGGTTGTAATGTAAATGGAGGTTTTAGCATTCATTTCTGGGATACATTTTGAAAAAAAGACTACCTACTTACATATTATCTATCTATCTATCTATCTATCTATCTATCTATCTATCTATCTATCTATCTATCTATCTATCTATCTATCTATCTATCTATCTATCTATCTGTCTATCTATTTATCTATCTATCTATCGATCTATCTATCTATCTATCTATCTATCTATCTATCTATCTATCTATCTATCTATCTATCTATCTATCTATCTATCTGTCTATCTATTTATCTATCTATCTATCGATCTATCTATCTATCAATCTATATCTATCTGTTATCTATCTATCTTTCGATCTATCGATCTATATATCTATCTATTGATCTATTTAGCTATCTATCTATCTATTGATCTATCTATCTATATATCTACTATCTATCTATCTATCCATTATGTATGTATCTATCTATATCCAAAACAGCAAAAAAAGTGAACTACATAGAAGATGAGTGAACTATATTTAAATAATCAGAACACATCCATCTGTTTGCCACTGCTTACTATCCCCTACATTGTCTTTTTACAGGAATGTATAGAATCAGAAGCAGTTCTCTGTTTCTGAGTAATTAATATGTTCTCCCAGCAGCCTGTTCTCCAGTGACCCCGTTTCTAAATCCGGTCAGGTTCACAGAGATCACTGATTGGTCGAGTTTCAATAGATGAAATTGACCACAAATTGGACGAGTTGGTGGTTTGGGAGAAGCCCGTGGTAGCTTTAAGGAGAAGGGGGTGATAAATCCTTATTCTATTTATTTAGCTTTAATAGTGGGGGGTCATGTACTTTGATCTCCATCCACACTTATCAAGATTGTCACACAACCCCCAGAGGAGCAAGGAACATAAAACTGTGGGTCTGCGGCTTCCTGCTCCGTCCAGGAGGAGCCCTGTTTCATCGCTGGTCTGTGCTGAGTTACCTAATCTCAGCCAGGGCTGCAGGGGCATGGTTAGAATCCCAAGGCTCAGGAGGAGAACAATCAGCCAGGACTCCTGTTCCTGATTGCTATCCAGTAGGAACGTTAGGAACAGGAATGGCCATTCAGCCCCTCAAGCCTCCTACGCCATTAATGGCTGATCTGCACCTCAACTCCATTGACCCGCCTTAGCTCCATATCCCTCGATACCCTTATCAATGTTCCCTTTAATTTTTTCGGGGGTGTGCGGCCCCTTTAACAGGCTGCCCAGCCCATTCAAATTCCCGCGCATTCGCGGTTTTTCCTATCGTAAAGCCGGCAAGCGGCCTGCGCGGGACCTGCAGACAGGCCACGCAGCTTAATGGGGACATTGACCCTTACTCAAACAAAATCTATCGATCTCAGTCTTGAAAGCTTCAATTGTCCCCCCAGCATCCACATCTCTTTGGGGGAGAGAATTCCAGATTTCCACTACCCTTTGTGTGAAAATGTGCTTCCTGATTTCACTCCTAAACAGCCTAGCTCTAATTTTAAGTTTATGTCCCCTTGTTCTTGATTCCCCCACCAATGGAAATGGTTTCTCTGTATCTACCCTATCAAATCCTTTTAACATTTTTAAACACCTCAATTAGATTACCCCTCAATCTTCCATACTCAAGGGAATACAAGCCTAGTCTATGCAACCTGTCCTCATAATTTAACCCTTTTAGCCCCGGTATCATTCTGGTGAATCCCCTCCAAGGCCAATATAGCCTTCCTGAGGTGTGGTGCCCAGAACTGAACACAGTTACTCCAGATGGAGTCTGACCAACTGAGAAAAAAAAGACTTGCATTTATATAGCGCCTTTCACAATCTCAGGATGGCCCAAAGCTCTTTACAGCCAATTAAATACTTTTTGAAGTCACTGTTGTAATATGGGAAACGCGGCAGCCAATTTGCTCACAGCAAGCTCCCACTAACAGCAATGTGATAATGACCAGAGGGATAAATATTGGCCCAGGACACTGGGGATAACTCCCCTGCTCTTCTTCAAAATAGTGCCATGGGATCTTTTATGTCCACCTGAGAGAGCAGACGGGGCCTCGGTTTAACGTCTCATCTGAAAGACGGCACCTCCGACAGTGCAGCCCTCCCTCAGTACTGCACTGGGAGTGTCAGCCTAGATTTCGTGCTCAATGTATAATGACAAAATCAAGCTCTGGACCTTTGCCACCACCCTCGATTCCACGAACTCCATTCTGCTGTATGACTGCTTGTCCAACATCAAGTCACGCATAAGTCAGAACTTTTTTAACATTGACAAGATCAACACCACCTCATTCGGCCCCTACCAAAAACGCCATATTCTTGCCGGCCATCTCCATCCACTTTCCCAGCTGGTTACTGAGGCTGAACCAGAAGGTGCGGAAACTCTGCGTCCTGTTTGATGCTATATCTTCTCCATCACCAAGAGCGCTTCCTTCTATCTCCAAAAAATCACTCACCTCAATCTATGCTTCACCACCACCACCATCAATATCCTTATTCACACTTCTGATACCTCCAGCCGTTATTTCTCCATCCTGCATTATGGCCTTCCAAACCCCATCCTACATAAATTCCAACCCAGCCAAATCTCCATCACCCACACCTTGTACTGCACTACATCCTACTCACCCAGCACTCCTTCCTAATCAAATTTCATTGGGGTCATCCCCCCGCCGCCCCCCCCCCTCGCCAATGCATTAAATTCAAAATCATCATCCTTTATTCCAATTCCCTCCATCATACCTCTGTAACCCAGTTCAGCATGATGTCCCAGTCCATGCCCTCTGGCCTCTTGTGTATCTTCTTCCTTCCACTTCAGCCATTTTGTTTCTTGACTTTTTGGAACTCTCTCTCTAAACCCCTCAGCACTGCTACTTCTCAATCCACTTTCAAAAGCTTCCGGTAAAACTTATCTCATTGGCAATCTTTTGGTCATGTTGTGTCCTTTAATACTGCTCCAGCCCTAGAGGAGTATAGAAAGTGCAGGGGGGTACTTAAAAAAGAAATTAGGAGAGTGAAGAGGGGGCATGAAAAAACACTGGCGGGCAAAATAAAGGAAAATCCCAAGGTGTTTTATAAGTATATTAAGGGCAAGAGGATAACCAGGGCAAGAGTAGGGCCCATTAGGGACCAAAGTGGCAATTTGTGTGTAGAGCCGGAAGATGTAGGTGAAGTTTTAAAGGAATATTTTGCATCTGTGTTCACTATGGAGAAGGACGATGTAGGCATAGAAATCAGGCAGGGGGATTGTGATATACTTGAACAAATTAGTATTGAGAGGGAGGAGGTACTAACGGTTTTAGCGGGCTTAAAAGTGGATAAATCCCCAGGCCCTGACGAGATGTATCCCAGGCTGCTGTGTGAGGCAAGGGAGGAGATTGCAGGGGCTCTGACACAAATTTTCAGAACCTCTCTGACCACAGGGGAGGTGCCAGAGGACTGGAGAACAGCTAACGTAGTACCATTATTCAAGAAGGGTAGTAGGGATAAACCAGGGAATTACAGGCCAGTGAGCCTAACATCAGTGATAGGGAAATTATTGGAAAAAATTCTGAGGGACAGAATTAGTCTCCACTTGGAGAGGAAAGGATTAATCAAGGATAGTCAGCATGGCTTTGTCAGGGGGAGATCATGTCTAACCAATTTGATTGAATTTTTCGAAGGGGTGACTAGGTGTGTGGATGAGGGTAGTGCAGTTGATGTGGTCTACATGGACTTCAGTAAGGCATTTGACAAAGTCCCACATGGGAGACTGGTCAAGAAGGTAAGAGCCCATGGGATCCAGGGCAATTTGGCACATTGGATCCAAAATTGGCTTAGTGGCAGGAGGCAGAGGGTGATGGTCAAAGGTTGTTTTTGTGACTGGAAGCCTGTGTCCAGTGGTGTACTGCAGGGATCGGTGCTGGGTCCTTTGCTGTTTGTAGTGTACATTAATGATTTAGATATGAATGTAGGAGGTATGATCAGTAAGTTTGCAGATGACACGAAAATTGGCGGAGTGGTAAATAGTGAGGAGGGAAGCCTCAGGCTACAGGATGATATAGACAGGTTGGTTAGATGGGCAGAACAGTGGCAAATGGAATTTAACCCTGAAAAGTGTGAGGTGATGCATTTTGGGAGGACTAACAAGGCAAGGGAATACACAATGAATGGTAGGACCCTAGGAAGGACAGAGGATCAGAGGACTTTGGTGTGCATGTACATAGATCCCTGAAGGCAGCAGGACAGGTAGATAAGGTGGTTAAAAAGGCATATGGGATACTTGCCTTCATTAGCCGAGGCATAGAATATAAGAGCAGGGAGGTTATGATGGAGCTGTACAAAACGCTAGTTAGGCCACAGCTGGAATACTGTGTGCAGTTCTGGTCGCCACACTATAGGAGGGATGTGATTGCATTGGAGAGGGTGCAAAGGAGATTCACCAGGATGTTACCTGGGCTGGAGCGCTTCAGCTATGAAGAGAGACTGGACAGGCTGGGGTTGTTTTCCTTTAAAGCAGAGAAGGCTGAGGGGGGACCTGATTGAGGTGACAAAATTATGAGGGGCATAGATAGGGTAGATAGAAAGGAACTTTTCCCCTTAGTAGAGGGGTCAATAACCAGGGGGCATAGTTTCAAGGTAAGGGGCAGGAGGTTTAGAGGGGATTTGAGGAAAATCATTTTCACCCAGAGGGTGGTTGGAATCTGGAACTCACTGCCTGAAAGGGTGGTAGTGGCAGGAACCCTCACAACATTCAAGAAGCATTTAGATGAGCACTTGAAACGCCATAGCATACAAGGCTACGGACCAAGTGCTGGAAAATGGGATTAGAATAGACAGGGCTTGATGGCCGGCGCGGACACGATGGGCCGAAGGGTCTCTTTCTGTGCTGTATAACTCTATGACTCTAGATCTCAGAAGTGTCTTGCGATCTTTACTACCCAGAAGGCGCGATATACATGTAAGTTCTTGCTGAGCACATAATCTAGGTGGACACTTCAATGTAACGCTGAGAGAGTGCTGTATTGTCAGAGGTCCCGTGGACCTGCTTGCCCGTTTGGTCCAACTGAATGTTAACAACAACTTGCATTTATATAGCGCCTTTAACATAGTAAAAAACGTCTCAAGGCACTTTACAGGAGCGTTATCAGGCACAAATTGACACCAAGCCAAAGAAGGAGACATTAGGACAGGTGACCAAATGCTTGGTCAAAGAGGTAGGTTTTAAGCAAAGCCTTAAATGAGGAGAGCGAGAGGCACGGCCGCCAATGGTGGGGCAAAGAAGGTGGGGGGCATGAGGCCAAAATTGGAGTAAAGTAGAGTTCTCGGGGGTTTCTAGGGTTGGAGATGGTTACAGTGATAGGGAGGGGTGAGGCCATGGAGGGATTTGGACATGAGGATAAGAATTTTAAAGATTTCATGACATTGTTCGAAGAAGGAAAGGGTCTTCTACCAGTGTCCTGGCCAATGTTCCTCTTTCAATCAATAACAAAAAACACAGATTAGATGGTCATTCATCTCACTGCTGATCACATGATCTCCCTGTGCACAAAACTGCTGATGAATTTGTCTATAAAACAACAGACACTTCCAAGCATATCATTGTACATGAAGTGCTTTGAGCTGTTTCTGAGAGACGTGATAAGCTGATAATTAATTGCAGTTCTTTCCCCCCCTCCACCAACCGCCTCCCCCCACCGCACCCTTCTGTCCCCTCCCCACTAACATCCAGTTGACCTGAATTTAAATAAAGGAAACTACGATGGTATGAGGCGCAAATTGGCTAGGATGGATTGGGGAACGTTACTTAAAGGGTTGACGGTGGATAGGCAATGGCAAACATTTAAAGATCGCAGGGATGAACTACAGAATTTTTTCATCCCTGTTTGGCATAAAAATAAAACAAAAAAGGTGACTCAACCATGGCTAACAAGGGAAATTAGGGATAGCATAAGATCCAAGGAGAGGACATATAAATTGGCCAGAAAAAGCAGCAAACCTGAGGATTGGGAGCAGGTTAGGATTCAGCAAAGGAGGACAAAGGGCTTAATTAAGAGGGGGAAAATAGAGTATGAGAGTAAGCTTGCAGGGAACATAAAAACTGACTGTAAAAGCTTCTATAGATATGTGAAGAGAAAAAGATTGGTGAAGTCAAGCGTAGGTCCCTTGCAGTCAGAATCAGGGGAATTTATAATGGGGAACAAAGAAATGGCTGACCAATTAAATACATACTTTGGTTCTGTCTTCAGAAAGGAGGACACAAATAACCTCCCAGAGATGTCGGGGAACATAGGGTCTAATGAGAGGGAAGAACTGAATGAAATCAGTATTTGTAGGGAAATGGTGTTAGGGAAATTGATGGGATTGAAGGCCGATAAATCCCCAGGGCCTGATAATCTGCATCCTAGGGTACTTAAGGAAGTGGCCCTAGAAATAGTAGATGCATTGCTGGTCATCTTCCAAAATTCTATAGACTCTGGAACAGTTCCCATGGATTGGAGGGTAGTTAATTAACCCCACTATTTAAAAAAGGTGGGAGAGAGAAAACGGGGAATTATAGACCGGTAAGCCTGACATCGGTAGTGGGCAAAATGCTGGAGTCCATTATAAAAGATGTAATAGCAGAGCACTTGGAAAACAGTGACAGGATCGGACAAAGTCAACATGGATTTACAAAAGGTAAATCATGCTTGACTAATCTACTGGAATTTTTTGAGGATGTAACTGGTAGAATAGATAAGGGAGAACCAGTGGATGTGGTGTATTTGGACTTTCAGAAGGCTTTCGATAAGGTCCCGCAAAAGAGATTAGCGTGAAAAGTTAAAGCACATGGGATTGGGGGTAAGGTACTGACTTGGATAGTGAACTGGTTGGCAGACAGGAAGCAAAGAGTTGGAATAAACGAGTCTTTTTCCGAGTGGCAGGCAGTGACTAGTGGGGTACCGCAGGGATCAGTGCTAGGACCCCAGTTATTCACAATATATATTAATGATCTAGACGAGGGAACTATATGTAATATCTCCAAGTTTGCAGATGACACAAAGCTGGGTGGGCGTGTGTGCTGTGAGGAGGATGCAGAAAAACTCCAGTATGATTTGGACAAGTTAGGTGATTGGTCAGATGCATGGCAGATGCAGTATAATGTGAATAAATGCGAGTTTATCCACTTTGGTGGCAAAAACAGGAAGGCAGATTATTATCTGAACGGCAATAGATTGGGAAAAGGGGAAGTGCAATGAGACCTGGGAGTCCTTGTGCACCAGTCGTTGAAGGTAAGCATGCAGGTGCAGCAGGCGGTTAAGAAGGCAAATGGTATGTTGGCCTTCATAGCGAGAGGATTCGAGTACAGGAGCAAGGATGTCTTGCTGCAGTTGTACAGGGCCTTGGTGAGACCACACCTTGAGTGTTGTGTGCAGTTTTGGTCGCCTTTTCTGAGGAAGGATGTTCTTGCCATGGAGGGAGTGCAGTGAAGATTCACCAGACTGATACCTGGGATGGCAGGAATGATGTATGAAGAGAGATTGGGACGATTGGGCTTGTATTCGCTGGAGTTTAGAAGAATGAGAGGGGTTCTCATTGAAACTTATAAAATTCTAACAGGACTAGACAGACTAGATGCAGGAAGGATGTTCCTGATGGCGGGGGAGTCCAGAACCAGGGGTCACAGTCTAAGGATAAGGGGTAAGCCATTTAGGACTGAGATGAGGAGGAATTTCTTCACCCAGAGAGTGGTGAACCTGTGGAATTCTCTACCACAGAAGGCAGTTGAGGCCAATTCATTAAATATATTCAAGAAGGAGTTAGATATATTTCTTAAGGCTAAAGGGATCAAGGGATATGGGGAGAAAGCAGGGACAGGGTACTGAATTTGGATGATCAGCCATGATCTCATTAAGTGGCGGAGCAGGCTCGAGGGGCGAATATAAGCCTAATCGACCCAATCTCTCTTCATATGTCATTCCTGCCATCCCAGGTATCAGTCTGGTGAATCTTCGCTTTTCTATTTATATTAAAATAAGACATAACTAATATTCCCTCAATGCTGCGTGGCCGTGCGGACACGCAGTATCTGTGAGGTCCCGCGCAGGCTACTCACCGGCTTTAGCCCACGCACCAAAAAAAAAATGACATGGAAGATTGGACATAACACGATCAAACTTTGTAAAAACCTGTATAAAACACTGGCTCGGCCTCAACTGGAGTATTGTGTCCAATTCTGGGCACCGCACTTTAGGAAGGATGTGAAGCCCTTAGAGAGGGTGCAGAAAAGATTTACAAGAATGATTCCAAGGATGAGGGACTTCAGTTACGTGGATAGACTGGAGAATCTGGGGTTGTTCTCATTGGAGCAGAGAAGGTTGAGAGGAGATTTGATAGAGGTGTTCAAAATCATGAGGGGTCTAGCCAGGGTAGATAGAGAGAAACTGTTCCCATTGGCGGAAGGGTCGAGAACCAAAGGTCACAGTTTTCAGGTGATTAGCAGAAGAACCAAAGGCGACATGAGGAAAAACTTTTTTATGCAGTGAGTGGTTAGGATCTGGAATGCACTGCCTGAAAGGGTGGTGGAGGCAGACTCAATTGTGGCTTTCAAAAGGGAATTGAATAAGTATCTGAAGGAAAAAAATTTGCAGGGCTATGGGGAAAGGGCGGAGGATTGGAACTAGCTGAAGTGCTCTTGCAGAGAGCTGGCACAGGCTCGATGGGCCAAATGGCCTTCTTCTGTGCTGTAACCATTCCATGATTCTATGATTCTATAATTCTAAAACAGAGGACGTCTCATCAATATTCAATAATAAGACATTGACATGCCAATTTTAAAATTATTTCTTACTGAGAAACCTAGTTGAGGACTGAAGGTCCACAGGACAGGACACCACCAAGATTAAAGAGAATAGCGAGAAGATAAGTTAAACCGATAGGTATCACCAAAGATGGGTTTTAATAGCTTGTAGATTGTAGGAGGAAGGGGAGACTGAGAGAGGCGAGGAGTTCCACAGTTTTGAGACTTTGCGAAAAGAATGAGTTAGAATAAAAAGAAAAAAAAAACTTGCATTTCTATAGCAGCTTTCATGATCACTGGGCGTCCCAAAGCGCATTTCAGCCAACGAGATACTTTTTGAAGTGTAGCCAATTTGCACACAGCAAGCTCCCACAAAGAGCAATGTGATAATGACAAGATAATCTGTTTTTTGGTGATGTTGATTGAGGGATAAATATTGGCCAGGACACCGGGGAGAACTCCCCTACTTTTCTTCGAAATAGTGCCGTGGGATCTTTTGCACCCACCTGAGAGGGCAGACGGGGCCTCGTTTTAACATCTCATCCAAAAGACGGCACCTCGGACAGTGCAGCATTCCCTCTGGAGTGTCAGCCTCGATTGTTGTGCTCGAGTCTCTGGAGTGGGACTTGAACCCACAACCTTCTAACTCTAGAGGCAAGGTTGTCACCCACTGAGCCACTGGCTGACAATAGGTGCAATGTGTCACAGTATCAACACAGTGAGGATCCAGGGAAGAGGAAGCATGCGTAGGACTATATATTTGGAGTTTCGGAGGAACAGGAGGGGAAAGGCAGTAATATCAATAACACAGAGATAGACAAGAAAGGGTACAGCAGCAAAAGAGAGAGGTTGGAGGGATGAAAGGGAACAAATTATTTGTTACCCTAAACCATTGTAGCACCATACATAGCAGAAAGTGTATCATCTGTTTTTCTTTAGGACTGTGATATTAGATGCCACTTCAGTTGGTAACAAGTAATTAAACTAATCTTTAAAGGCTGGCTCAAGGAATGATACCAGAACTGAGAGGTTAAACCTGTCAGGAAAGAAAAGAGAAGACAGAGGGGTGACCTGATAGAGGTCTAAAAGATTATGAAAGGGTTTGATAGGGTAGATGTAGAGAAGATGTTTCCACAATGTTTCCACTTGTGGGGGAGACCAGAACTAGGGGCCATCAATATAAGATAGTCACTAATAATCCAATAGGGAATTCAGGAGGAACTTCTTTACCCAGAGAGTGGTGAGAATGTGGAACTCGCTACCACAGGGAGTGGTTGAGGCGAATAGCAGAGATGCATTTAAGGGGAAGCTGGATAAGTACATGAAGGAGAAAGAATAGAAGGATATGCTGATGGGGTGAGATGAAGAGGGGTGGGAGGAGGCTCGTGTGGAGCATAAACACCGGCACGGACCAGTTGGGCCAAATGGCCTGTTTCTGTGCTGTAACTGCTATGTAATTCGATGTAAGTAAACCCAGGTATTATTATGTTTCACTTTTTTTGAGTGCTAAACATAGGCAGTATTAAGGTCATTTGGACAAGGGTTCAATGCCTCCCACCTGAAAGATAAATGCTTGTGCACAAATCTTTCGTACAGCTCCTGCTGCATATTCAGGTGCTTTGATTTATGCGACCATTGTAAATCATTAACAATGGCTGTGCTGCATTCGCAGAGGAGTTTTATGATCGGTTAGCAATCTCTGATCTCTCCAGACATGCTATATTTGTGAAAGTGTATGAATTAGTATACTTACAGCGAATGTAACCAACATTAAATGGAAGGAAACAGTCGACCATCCAAATAATTGGAATCAATTTCCTGGAACAAGGCGCGACACTTGTTCTTGGCACTGATTGGGGAGCTTAAGATGGCGAGGGAAAAGGTCACGACAGATGGGATATATCGCTCCAGAAAGGGAAAGGACACAGGGCCACCTCTAAGCTGAGCCTCTGCTCTCGGGATGCTTCAATTTCATTAATTGGTAACCATTTTATGTTGCATCGACGACGACGGTACAGGATAAAGGAATAGACAGAAGTAACATTCTTACTTTATAAGTCTTGCAGCTGAATGTCAGCCGTGGCTCAGTGGGTAGTTCTTTTGCCTCTTGAGTCAGAAGGTTGTGAGTTCAAGCCCCACTCCAGAGACTTGAAGCACAGAAATGCTCTCCCAGTGCACTAAAACAGTACAGGGCACTGGTGAGACCACACCTCGAGTACTGTGTACAGTTTTGGTCGCCTCATCTGAGGAAAGATGTTCTTGCCATGGAGGGGGTGCAGCGGCGATTCACCAGGCTGAGACCAGGAATGGCGGGATTGACCTATGAGGAGAGACTATGTAGTTTAGGGATGTACACACTGGAGTTTAGAAGATTGAGAGGGGACCTCATAGAAGTGTATAAAATTCTGACATTATCTGGTCGTTATCACATTGCGGTTTGTGGGAGCTTGCTGTGCACAAATCTGCTGCCGTGTTTCCTACATTACGACACCGATGATTACACTTCAAAAGTACTTTGTTGGCTGTAAAGTGTTTAGGGACGTCCTGGGGTTGTGAAAGGCGTTTTATAAATAGTGCCAAAAATGGCCATGGCCTTACAGTGGTGGCTGGTAAGCTGAGGAAGATCAGGTGAATCGGCCTCCATCTGGGCACATGTGGGCCCCACTAGTAGGTGTGCAGTCCTGTCAAGCACTTGACTCCCAAAGAGGATATTTTAAAAGAAGACAATTACTTTCTGGGTTGGCTCCCTTGCTTGGGAGGTCTGATTGGAGCCACGGCTGGGGTTGATGGGAGGGTGGGTGTCGAGGCAACCTCTCCCAAATCAGGCCGGTGCCCATCCCAGTTTCCTGGCCAAAGAAGTGCTCCAATTTGCATTTTTGTCAGAATCATAGACTGACACAGCCATTTGGCTCATCTTTGAAAGAGCTATCCAATTAGTCCCACTCCTCTGCTCTTTTCTCAAAGCCCTGAAATTTTTTTCCCCTTCAAGTATTTATCTAATTCCCTTTTGAAAGTTATTGAATCTGCTCCCACCACCCTTTCAGGCAGCGCATTCCAGATCACAACAACTCACCGCGTAAAAAAATGTTTCCTCATGTTGCCTCTGGTTCTTTTGCCAATCACCTTAGAATCATAGGGGGAAAAATTCGGTTGCTTTGCGCCTCCAGTTAGCGCCCTACGTGGCAATGTTTGCGCCGCTCATGAAATTGACCAGACATTTTGCGGCGGCACTAAACACTACAGCCACGATCTCCTGCGCCCGCAGATCGTGACGTCAGTCGAGCGTGCAACGCCCCGGACCAGATATTGAGTGGCGCCCCCTGCCTTTCCGCCTGCTGCTAGCAATGACAGGTTGAGGGGAACGTTTTGCAGTCGGGAAGGGACTGGGGGAGCGCTATTTAAAGGCGACCGTTTCCTGCCTTTTTTTGTCAGCGACATTTTTGCACCACGTATTTTGAGAGAGAGAGAGGGAGACTTCTGGAGAGATTCAATGCTGTGTGAAGGAGTTTTGGGTACTGAGCAGCACTTTGCAGGTTCATTTTGATTTGACCTTCCTTGCATCGATTTAAGAAGAGACTGTGGGGGCTGCACTCTGAGCTCTTTCCCTGGGCCTCTCCATTGTTCTTTCCAGTAGATTTGATGTACAGGTCTCTCCAGGCCAAGATTCAAGGCTGCAATGAGCAGGGTGTGGATGGAGAGCAAGATCGACCCTCCCCTTTAAGAGCTGGCTGGCGCCAGTGTGTCTGTGTTCCATTGCTGACTGACATCACATGAGCTTTGCCAGCGCTCTGAGGTAGCGCCTCGCTCCTCGGCGTTAGCGCCTTAAGAGAGGTGTCTAGCACCTGATTTAGTGCTCCAATCACCTCCAGGGGCAATAGAAGCCAAGTTTGCAGTCGGAGGCGATAATTAGTGCCAGGCGCCAAACTTTGTGCCCAGCCGATAATTGCACCCCAAACGGGGCGATACTGAATTTCTCCCTCATAGAATTTTACGGCACAGAAGGAGGCCATTCGACCTTAAATCTGTGTCCTATGGTTACTGACCCTTCTGCCACTGGAAACAGTTTCTCCTTATTTACTTTATCAAAACCATTCATGATTTTGATCACCTCTGTTAAATCTTCGCTTTATCTTCTCTGCTCTAAGGAGAACAACCCCAGCTTCTCTAGTCTCTCCACATAACTGAATCTGCCCTCCCACTGACCCCACAAACTTTGGTAAGAGTTAATGTTGGAGGGTATTGGCGGGATGCAATCCCAGCACAACTGCTGAGATCACCACCCATCGAATGATGGGCCCAACATCTCCAGGGTCCCAGAGGCATGGAAACCATGGATGGATCGTTCAATTCTCTTAAAATCTGGCACAAAATCCAGGCTGACACTCCCAGTGCAGTACTGAGGGAGTGCTGCACTGTCAGAGGTGCCATCTTTTGGATGAAACATTAAACCGTGGCCCTGACTGCCCTCTCAGGTGGATGTAAATAATCGCATGGCAATATTTCGAATAAGAGCAGGGGAGTTATCCCCGGTCTCCTGGCCAATATTTATCCCTCAACCAACATCAATAAAACAGATTATCTGGTTGTTATCACATTGCTGTTTGTGGGAGCTTGCTGTGCACAAATTGGCTGGTGCATTTCCTACATTACAACAGTATAATGAACAAGATTACGAAAGGGTTTGATAGGGTAGACGTAGAGAAGGTGTTTCCACTTGCGGGCGAGACCAGAACTAGGGGCCATCAATATAAGATAGTCACTAATAAATCCAATGGGGAATTAAGGAGAAACTTCTTTACCCAGAGAGTGGTTACAATGTGGAACTCACTACCACAGGGAGTGGTTGAGGCGAATAGTATAGATGGATTTAAGGGGAAGCTAGATAAACACATGCTGGAGAAAGGAATAGAAGGTTATGTTGATGGGGTGAGATGAAGTAGGGTGGGAGGAGGCTCGTGCTGAGCATAGATCTGCTGGACCGAATGGACTGTTTCTCTGCTGCAGATTCTTTGTAATGCAGTGACTACACTTAAAAAGAAAAGTACTTTATTAGCTGGAAAGCACTTTGTGGCATCCTGAGATGGAGGATGCTATATATCTTTCTTTTTTTTCCCATTCTTATCATTAGAACCCACAATCCCATTCCTATATTCCCAATTTCCTACACCCCCTGCCGAGGCTGCCCTTGTGGTGCGGGCTGGAGGACAGGGCAAAGAGAAGGTCTGACATCGCGGCCATGATCAATACCTCGTTGTGACGGTACTTCATGTTGCTTAAGCCCAGTTCCCGCCTCTCTGCTATACGGCGTGTTGGAGCAGTCACATGCGGTCAGCCACCGCACCACTCTGAATATATTTCCTCCCAGCGAAGTAACTACAAGCCACGCCACATTATAATTGGAGTGTGTGACATCGGCACCGAGTGCTGCAGTGAATACTGAATATGAAATACGTAGCCCCTCTCCCCCCACCACTGGCCTCCTGTGGAAAGGCACCATCTTGTGTAACAAGGTTCAAGGCCCAAGGGTTGGTCCCCTGTCCGTGCTCATATTGTTAGCCAATCTCAACTGAGGCAACAGTTGGAGTGCTATACTTGGCCTCAGCACACCTGGGATACAGAAGGGAAAAATAAAAGAAGAAAGGCTTACATTTATATAGCGCCTTTCATGACCTCAGGACGTAACAAAGCACTTTACAGCCAATGAAGTACGTTTGGGTCTGGGCTATTTGTGACTCCGGACCCACAGCAATGTGGTTGACTCTTAACTGCCCTCTGAAATGGCCTAGCAAGCCACTCAGTTGTAACAAACCGCTACAAAACACAATAATACCACCCGGCATCGACCTCGGCACCGGCTACAGACACGGCAACGGCACACCCAGCCCCATCGACCCTGCAAAGTCTTCCTCACCAACATCTGGGGACTTGTGCCAAAATCGGGAGAGCTGTCCCACAGACTAGTCAAGCAATAGCTTGACATAGTCATACTCACAGAATCATACTTTTCAACCAACGTCCCAAATTCCTCCATCACCATCCCTGGGTATGTCCTGCCCCACCGGCAGAACAGACCCACCAGGGGTGGCGGCACAGTGGTATACAGTTGGGAGGGAATGGCCCAGGGAGTCCTCAACATTGACTCTGGACCCCATGAAGTCTCATGACTTCAGGTCAAGCATGGGCAAGGAAACCTCCTGCTGATTACCACCTACCACCCTCCCTCAGCTGATGAATCAGTACTCCTCCATGTTGAATACCACTTGGAAGAAGCACAGAGAGTAGCAAGGGCACAGAATGTACTCTGGGTGGGGGACTTCAATGTCCATCACCAAGAGTGGCTTGGTAGCACCACTACTGACTGAGCTGGCCGAGTCCTGAAGGACATAACTGCCAGTCTGGGCCTGCGACAGGTGATGAGAGTACCAGCACGAGGGAAAAACCTACTTGACCTTGTCCTCACCAATCTACCTGTCGCAGATGCATCTGTCCATGATAGTATTGTAGCAGTGACCACCGCACAGTCATTGTGGAGATGAAGTCCCGTCTTCACACTGAGGACACCCTCCATCGTGTTGTATGGCACTACCACCATGCTAAATGGGATAGATTCAGAATAGATCTAGCAGCTCAAAACTGGGCATCCATGAGGCACTGTGGGGCATCAGCAGCAGCAGAACTGTATTCCACCACAATCTGTAACCTCATGGCCTGGCATATCCCTCACTCTACCATTACCAGCAAGCTAGGGGACCAACCCTGGTTCAACAACAAGTGTAGAAGAGCATGCCAGGAGCAGCACCAGGCGTACCTAAAAATGAGGTGCCAACCTGGGGAAGCTGCAACACAGGACTACATGCATGCTAAAATGTGGAAGCAGCATGATATAGACAGGGCTAAGCGATCCCACAATCAACGGATCAGATCAAAGCTCTGCAGTCCTGCCACATCCAGTCGTGAATGGTAGTGGACAATTAAACAACTAATGGGAGGAGGAGGCTTCATGAATATTCCCATCCTCAATGATGGTGGAGCACAGCACATGAGTGCAAAAGACAAGGCTGAAGCGTTTGCAACCATCTTCAGCCAGAAGTGCCGAGTGGATGATCCATATCGGCCTACTCCTGAGGTCCCCAGCATCACAGAAGCCAGTCTTCAGCCAATTCGATTCACTCCATGTGATATCAAGAAACGGCTGAGCGCACTGGATACAGCAAAGGCTATGGGCCCCGACAACATCCTGGCTATCGTGCTGAATACTTGTGCTCCAGAACTAGCCGTGCCTCTAGCCAAGCTGTTCCAGTACAGCTACAACACTGGCAGCTATTCGACAATGTGGAAAACTGCCCAGGTATGTCCTGTCCACAAAAAACAGGACAAATCCAAACCGGCCAATTACCGCCCCATCAGTCTACTCTCAATCATCAGCAAAGTGATGGAAGGTGTCATCGACAGTGCTATCAAGCGGCACTTACTCACCAAAAACCTGCTCACTGATGCCCAGTTTGGGTTCTGTCAAGACCACTCGGATCCCGACCTCATTACAACTTTGGTCCAAACATGGACAAAGGAGCTGAATTCCAGAAGTGAGGGGAGACATACTGCCCTTGACATCAAGGCAGCATTTGATCGAGTGTGGCATCAAGGAGACCTAGTGAAAGTGAAATCAATCGGAATCGGGGGTAAAACTATCCACTGGCTGGAGTCATACCTAGCACAAAGGAAGATGGTTGTGGTGGTTGAAGGTCAATCATCACAGCCCCAGGATATCGCTGCAGGAGTTCCTCAGGGCAGTGTCCTAGGCCCAACCATCTTCAGCTGCTTCATCAATGAGCTTCCCTCCAACATAAGGTCAGAAATGAGGATGTTTGCTGATGACTGCACAGTGTTCAGTGCCATTCACAACTCCTCAGATAATGAAGCAATCCATGCCCACATGAAACAAGACCAGGCTTGGGCTGATAAGTGGGAGGTAACATTCGCGGCACAGAAGTGCCAGGCAATGCCTATCTCCAACAAGAGAGATTCTAACCACCGCCCCTTGGCATTCAGCGGCATTACCATCGTCGAATCCCCCACCATCAGCATCCTGGGGGTCACCATTGACCAGAAACTTAACTGGACAAGCCACATAAATACTGTGGCAACAAGAGCAGGTCAGAG
This sequence comes from Squalus acanthias, assembly GCA_030390025.1. Taxonomy (NCBI): domain Eukaryota; kingdom Metazoa; phylum Chordata; class Chondrichthyes; order Squaliformes; family Squalidae; genus Squalus; species Squalus acanthias. Next base: position 78,234,285 of record CM059427.1, read on the forward strand.
GCTAGGTATTCTGCAGCGAGTGTCTAACCTCCTGACTCCCCAAAGCCTTTCCACCATCTACAAGGCACAGTAAGGAATGTGATGGAATACTCTCCACTTGCCTTCACCACACGGACTGCAGCGGTTCAAGAAGGCGGCTCACCACCACCTGCTCAAGGGCAATTAGGGATGGGCACTAAATGCTGGCCTTGCCAGCGACGCCCGCATCCCGTAAACAAATTAAAAAAAAGTCACTGTTGTAATGTAGAAAACGCGACAGCCAATTTGCGCACAGCAAGCTCCCACAAACAGCAATGTGATCATGACCAGATAAATTGTTTTTTAGTGATGTTGGTTGTGGGCTAAATATTGGTCTGGACACCGGGGAGAACTCCCCTGCTTTTCGAAATAGTGCCGTGGGATCATTTCCGCCCAAATCAGCCAAGGTTCTCACTCTTGCTCGCTGTTCAGTGACCCCTTCTGGCGCGTGTGTGTGTGTGTGTGTGTGTGTGTGTGTATTTGTGCACGTGTACACGTGTCTGTGCATACTCATATGTGTGTATATAGGCATGTAGTTCCCTGGCTCTGATTTGAAAGTAGGAACTACATGAGCTTCCAGTTTAAGGGAACTATCCCGGACGCTAATGAACTATTGAAGATGCGGACAAGGGGCTCACAGAGCACCTGTCCCACCTGTGGGTGGAGATTATCTGGACCTGGAGCCCTATCAAATTTAAGCTTCCATAATCTATCCAAAATGACATATTAACAATGCTATTCAATGCTGAGCACCCTCCCATCTGGAACATGAGCATCATCCACAGGAATATACACGTGTGTGCATATTTCCACGTGTGTGTATGTGCACGTGTTTATGCATGCATGTGTGTGTAAATGTGTGTGTGTGCACGGGTGTGAATATATGTGGATGTCGGGTGAGGAGTGGATCAGGCTCGGCTGTTTTTCTTCTTCACAGCCCACCGCCCTCTGTCTCTGCTCAAACACAGGGGAACGGTCAGTTAGGTGAGTTGTCGGAAAGTGGCCGGAACCCACGGAACCGCCCTCCCTTCCGCCCCAGCGCGAATCGGGAGAGGGAGGGAGAAAATTGCACAGGTGTGTGGAGTGGGGGAGCAGGGAGGAGGAAAGTCAGCTGCATTTGTGCAAGCGATGAAGACGAGGAAGAGGATAACGGTGACTCGGCACGTAGGAGGAATAAGTGCTTCGAACAAACCGAGCCCTGGAATGATTGCGGAACGTGACACGGACGATCCCGTGATTCTCCACTGGCTCCCAATAAAGCAGATTAGATCTTGTCCCGTCCCTTGAACTGCCCCCACTCCCAGCATGATATAGAGCTAATTTGCTCAGGGGAAATCAGAGAGGGGAAGGCGAGTGCTTTTACAATTTTACCTCCAGCTTTTATGATTTAAAAGTAATTTAAGTAGCCTCGCTGGTAAATCCGTCATTGAGTGTGACAGAAATGCACAAATTAAATTTAATCAAAATAACCACTTACCTACATGTCAGGCTCTGTTATTCAAATAGCCGGGACCTGCTGGTTGAGAACTTCAATTTCATTTCATTCCAATGCATTGAAGTATTTTTCATGTCGGGAATGAATAGCTGTCAAAACATTATTAAGCGGGCCATCAATCTGCGACTAGCTCGGGGACAAGCTTCAATGCTCCTTAAAGGTGACAAGCAAAGTAGGGTTTATTGGAGATTAGAGTAAATAAGGAGTTGGCTTAAAGAGATGAAGAAGTAACAGTTTTGTGCTTTTACGTGATACAGATCAGAAAGGACTTGCATTTATACACCACCTTTCAACACCTCAGGACATCCCAAAGCGCTTTACAGCCAATGATGTACTTTTGCGCACAGCAAGCTCCCACAAAGAGCGACGAGCTAAATGACCAGATCATCCGTTAAAGTGATGTTGATTGAGGGATAGATATTGGCCCAGGACACCGGGGGAGAACTCTGCTGCTCTTCTTCGAATAGTTCCATGGGATATTTCACATCCACCTGAGAGAGCAGACGGGGCCTCAGTTTAACGTCTCTTTCGAAATGCGGCACCTCCGACAGTGCAGCACTCCCTCAGTACGGCACTGGAGTGTCAGCCTGGATTATGAGCTCACGTCTCTGGAGTGGGACTTGAACCCACGACATGACTGACTCAGAAGTGAGAGCGCTGCCCACTGAGGCACAGCCGACGTTAAAATATAGGAACATAGGAAGAGGAGGAGGCCATTCAGCCCCTCGATCCTGTTCCGCCATTCAATTATATCATGGCTGATCTGTACCTTAACTCCATCTACCTGCCTTGGTTTCGTAACCCTTAATGCCCTTGCCGAACAAAAATCGAACAATCGCAGTTTGTAAATTTTCAATTGACTCCCTCAGCCTCATCAACTTTTTGGGGGGAGAGTTCCAGATTTCCACTACCCTTTGTGTGAAGAAGTGTTTCTTGACATCAACCTTGAGCGGCCTGGCTCTAATTTTAAGGTTCTGCCCCCTTGTTCTGGACTCCCCCCACCGGAGGAAATAGTTTCTCTCTATCTACCCTATCAACTCCTTTAATCATCATAAACACCTTAATTAGATCACCCCTTAATCTTCTAAACTTGAGGGAATACAAGCCTAGTCAATGCAACCTGTTCTTATAATTTAAACCTTTTAGCCCCGGTATCATTCTGGTGAATCTGGTCTGCACCCCCTCCGAGGCCAATATATCCTTCCTGAGGTGCGGTGCCCAGAACTGAACACAGTTACTCCACATGAGGTCTAACCAGTGCTCTGTACCGGTGTAACATAACAAAAATACATTAAAAGATTCAAACAGTTTGAAGCTGGTGTGTTTCAGCCCAGGACAGCTCAGTTGTTAGCCCATTGGTTTCTAAGTTTGAAAGTTGTGGGTTCGAGCCTAACTCAAGGATTGGAGCACATAAATTGAGCTGACACTCCAGTGGACTACTCGGCAAATGCTGCACTGTCTGGAGGTGCTGCACTTCGGATGAGACTTTAAACCGAGGCCCCGTCTGCTCTCTCAGGTGGATGTAATAAATCCCACGGCACTATTTCGAAGAAGACCAGGGAGTTCTCCCCGGTGTCCCGGCCAATATTGATCCCTCAACCAACATCACTAAAACAGATTATCTGGTCATTATCACATTGCTGTTTGTGGGAGCTTGCTGTGCGCAAATTAGCTGCACATTTCCTATATTACAACAGTGACTGCACTTGAAAAAGTATTTCATTGGCTGTAAAGTGCTTTGCGGTAATGAAAGGCATTAGGGAAATGCAAGTATTTACTTTTTTTATAAGTTAAACCCTTGACCCTTCAAAGTCACTACATGCCGACATCATCGCAAAACTGCCCGAAATGGCATCTGTACCCGAGTGATCCCGAGAAACCAAGAGTTGGAAAGAGTAGGCCAATTTGGTCCAGGAGGATGTGCTGAAGTTTCTGGGACCACCATTAACCCACCAGACCCCAGAGCCCATGACCCAGTCTAATTGGAGGTGGCTGAGTAGCTTTATATGATGGGGAACGGAATGGGAATCTTTCTTTCGAGCACTCTGTCATACTGTTGAAAACCATGCGCCTTTATACACCATATTTTGATGACAGCTGTGATAAGACTGTATGACGTATCTATTCCCCAACCCTTTGAAAACAGACTATTCATGTAAACAGTTGTAGTTTGTTTACTTCAAAACTACTTCCCTTAAACAAGACTTCCTGATGGTAACAGTCCTTAAACCCTTTTGTGAAAAAGCCTTACCAACTGTTATCTTTTATTACCCTAGAGTTACACTTTAGTGTCAGTCGTGGCTCAGTTGGTAGCACTCTTGCCTCTAAGTCAGAAGGTTGTGGGTTCATAGTCCCACTCCAGGGACTTGAGCACATAAAGCTAGGCAGACACTCCAGTGCAGTACTGAGGGAGTGCTGCACTGTTGGAGGTGCCGTCTTTCGGATGAGACGTTAAACCGACGCCCCGTCTGCTCTCTCAGTTGGACGTAAAAGATCCCATAGCACTAATTCGAAGAAGAGCAGGGGAGTTAACCCTGGTGTCCTGGCCAATATTTATCCCTCAACCAACATAACAAAAACAGATTATCTTGTCATTATCACATTGCTGTTTGTGGGAGATGACTGTGTGCAAATTGGCTGCTGCGTTTCCAACATTACAACAGTGACTACACTTCAAAAAGTACTTCATTGGCTGTAAAGCGCTTTGAGCCGTCCAATGGTCATGAAAAGGACTATAGAAATGTAAGTCTTTCTTCCTTTATTACTGACACTTATTTCCTTACACAAGCACTTTACATATCAGAAGACAAGCCATGCTTTCTCCTCACGACGCTTCAAAGTCATCCTGTTTATATTGGAAAGCCTGGAAAGCTTGTTGCTTCAAGACACTGACTGTTAACCCTTAACTCCCCGAGATATCCAACAGGATGTCTCTCCAGGATGTCCAACACACACATACACACAGGTAACATTCGCGCCACAGAAGTGCCAGACAATGACTATCTCCAATAAGCGAGAGTCTAACCACCGCCCCTTGACATTCAACGGCATTACCATCACCGAATCCCCCACCATCAACATCCTGGGGATCACCATTGACCAGAAACTTAACTGGACCAGCCACATAAATACTGTGGCAACAAGAGCAGGTCAGAGGCTAGGGATTCTGCGGCGAGTGTCTCACCTCCTGACTCCCCAAAGCCTTTCTACCATCTACAAGGCACAAGTAAGGAGTGTGGTGGAATACTCTCCACTTGCCTGGATGAGTGCAGCTCCAACAACACTCAAGAAGCTCGACACCATCCAAGACAAAGCAGCCCGCTTGATTGGCACCCCATCTACCACCTTAAACATTCACTCCCTCCACCACCGGCGCACCGTGGCTGCAGGGTGTACCATCTACAAGATGCACTGTAGCAACTCACCAAGGCTTCTTCAGCAGCACCTCCCAAACCCGCGACCTCTTCCAGGACAAGGGCAGCAGGCGCATGAGAACACCACCACCTCCAAGTTCCCCACCATCCTGGCTTGGAAGTATATCGCCGATCTTTCATCGTCGCTGGGTCAAAATCCTGGAACTCCCTCCCTAACAGCACCGTGGGAGTACCTTCACCACACGGACTGCAGCGGTTCAAGAAGGCAGCTCACCACCACCTTCTCAAGGGCAATTAGAGATGGGCAATAAATGCCGGCCTTGCCAGCAACGCCCACTTCCCAGGAACGAATTAAAAAAAAATACAACGTTGCTATAAGTAGGGGATTTCAACCCTCAAGGAGGAAGAGATTACAAGGGGGAACATTTCTGCAGATGGATAGTTTTGAGCAAAAAATCCACCTGCCATTTTGTGTCATATCATCAAAAACAAGGACTCAATAAATTTCACCAAATGATCAATACTTCTAACAGTTGAAAAATAAGACACTACAAACATAAATACGGGTGAAGGCGGCCATTGGGCCCATCATTATAAACCTGCGACCCGCCCCCACCCCTGCCCCCCGGCCGCCTCATCATCGAATCTAACTAGCCCTTGAGTTTTTAGAATTATTCAAGATCTATTCCCTTCTCCCTTATATAGTTGTCCAGCCTCCCCTGAAATGCATCTATACTATTCGCTTCAACCACTCCCTGTGGTAGCGAGTTCCACATTCTCGCCACTCTCTGGGTAAAGAAGCTTCTTCTGAATTCCCTATTTGATTTTTTGGTGACTATCTTATATTGATGGCCTCTAGTTTTGCTCTTCCCCACAAGTGGAAACATTCTCTCTGTATCCAATCTATCAAAATTTTTCATAATTTTTAAGACCCTCAAAATTCGCTGAAGAATAGTTAGATGACGAAACTCAAAAGCTTTATTCAGGTCCAGTTGATTTTGAGTGGTTTTTTTTTAAAGCAAGGAGGCTGTCTGTGTGTGTGTGAGTGAGAGAGAGAGAGACAGCAAAAAACATGTCAGACGATGCTCATTATACACCTGTTCTACAAACTTCAGAAAGCATATTAAGCTGAAAGAGACAGGCACAGGGAAACAATGAGTTGAAATTTAAAAGCAAACAGAAAAGTTCTAATTATCACCTGTAACTCACTCCCGGGTATTCATTATTCTATATATCAACCACCCGAACCCCTCAATTAGATTCCAGCCTGTAACTCGTTCACTCTAATAGAGGGATTCAGGTGGTTTATATATAGTATAACAGAAACCCGGGAGTAAGTTACAGACTGGAATCTAATCGAGGGGTTCGGGTGGTTTATATATAGAATAATGGATACCCAGGAGTGAGTTACAGGCTGGAATCTAATCGAGGGGTTCGGGGGGTTTATATATAGAATAATGGATACCCCGGGGAGTGCGTTACAGGCTGGAATCTAATCGAGGGGTTCGGGTGGTTTATATATAGAATAATGGATACCCGGGAGTGAGTTACAGGCTGGAATCTATTCGAGGGGTTCGGGGGGTTTATATATAGAATAATGGATACCCGGGAGTGAGTTACAGGCTGGAATCTAATCGAGGGAGTTTGGGGGTTTATATATAGAATAATGGATACCCAGGAGTTAGTTAAAGGCTGGAATCTAATCGAGGGGTTCGGGTGGTTTATATATAGAATAACAGATACCCGGGAGTGAATTACAGGCTGGAATCTAATCGAGGGTTTCGGGTGGTTTACATATAGAATAACAGATACCCAGGAGTGAGTTACAGACTGGAATCTAATCGAGGAGTTCAGGTGGTTTACATATAGAATAACAGATACCCGGGAGTGAGTTACAGGCTGGACTCTAATTGATGGGTTCGGGTGGTTTATATATAGAATAACAGATACCCAGGAGTGAGTTACGGGCTGGAATCTAGTCGAGGGGTTCAGTGGGTTTAATCGCGGGGTTCGGGGGTTTAATCGTGGGGTTCGGGGGTTTAATCGAGGGGTTCGGGGGTTTAATCGAGGTGTTCGGGGGTTTAATTGTGGGGTTCGGGGGTTTAATCGAGGGGTTCGGGGGGTTTAATCGAGGGGTTTAATCAAGGGGTTCGGGGGGTTTAATCAAGGGGTTCGGGGGGTTTAATCGAGGGGTTCGGGGGATTTATTTATAGATTAGAGGATATCCTGTGGCGCTACTCATGCCCAGCCAGGAAAATGCTCCTTTTATCTCCGTCTGTCATCTTTGCCTTGATGCCTCTCCTTGTCTGTTGTAATTTGCTGATCTGTTTCATTCCCTCCCTAAACCTCTCTGCCTCTCTACCGCTCTTTCCTCCTTTAAGACGCACCTTAAAACCTACCTCTTTGACCAAGCTTTTGGTCACCTGTCCTAATATCTCCTTATGTGGCTCGGTGTCAAATTTTGTTTGATAATCACTCCTGTAAAGTGCCTTGGGATGTTTTAGTCTGTTAAAGGTGCTGTATAAATGCAAATTATTGTTTGTTTATGTTATCAAGTACTTCCATTGGTCACATATCATCTTCTGTCGTTCTGGGTGGTAGTTGGCGGGCGATGGATGGTGGGCGATGTTCCCTCTGGTTTTTTTTCGTGTGCGGTCCCTTTAAATTTGTTGCACAGCCTCCAATGTTCTCCCTAAGGTGCGCTGCTGCACGGCTGCGCTCCAATCAGGAGGTCCCGTGCTGGCCTCTCACCAGCTGCTGCCGCTTGAAGATACTACGCATGCGCAGCGAATTTAAAGGGACCACGCACAAAAAAATTAAAGGGCACATTGGTGGCCGCGCACGCACGATATCTTCCAGCGGCATCAGCTTGTGTGCGGCCTGTGTGGGACGTCCTGATTGATGCGCAGCCATGCGTCCGCGCACCTTAGGGGCAACATTGATGGTGAGTTATGGTTGAAGGGAGTTAAAGTGCTTAAAAACCTTCGAATGTAATCGGAATTCTTGCATCCTGTCCGCTACACACTATCTCGCCTGTCCAGTCCACGATCGCTGCTATTCCATGCATACTTGAGCTCTACTCCCTCCTCCCACTGCGCCAATTCACACTTACACCTTTGTCATTTTCAGTCCATGCTTTGGCACCACCACCACCCATATGGACAACTGTTGTCAAGCTTATCTAACCTTTCGTTGTTCCCTGTGCCCCCGTCTCCCATCCGTGCCGCGACTTTTTTTTGTTACACTGTTGTAATGTAGTAAACGTGGCTGCCAATTTGAGCACAGCAAGGTCCCACAAACAGCAATGAAATAAATGACCAGATCATCTGTTTTCAGTGTTAGTTGAGGGATAAATGTTGACCAGAATTCCCCAGCTCTACTTCAAATAGTGTCTTGCATCCACCTGAGAGGGCAGACGGGGGCCTTGGTTTAACGTCTCATCTGAAAGATGGCTCCTCCGACAGTGCAGCACTCCCTCAGTACTGCACCGGGAGCGTGAGCCTGAATTTTTGTGCTCAAGTCTCCGCAGTGCGACCTGAACCCACGACCTTTCTGACTCAGAGGAGACAGTGCCCCCCACTGAGTCACGGCTGACGTAGACGTAAACAAGATTTTGTGTGGGCTTACAGACTTCCCTAGAGGACTCCTTCATTTGATAAGCAATCCTAGTTTGAGTTGTTGTTGTAATTACTTCTTGACTTGTGCGACTGTACAATTTTAATCCTCGGAGTTGACTGCCCAGTTTAACACGCTGTGTTGAAGAAGTGCTTCAACATAGCGTGAGCACAAAAGTCCAGGCTGACACTCCCAGTGCAGTGCTGAAGAAGTGCTGCACTGTCGGAGATGCCGTCTTTCAGATGAGATGTTAAACCGAGGGCCCCGTCTGCTCTCTCAGCTGGAAGTAAAAGATCCCATGGCACTATTTCGAAGAAGAGCAGGGAGTTATCCCCGGTGTCCTGGCCAATATTTATCTCACAATCAACATCACTAAAACAGATGATCTGGTCATTATCACATTGCAGTTTGTGGGAGCTTGCTGTACGCAAATTGGCTGCCGTGTTTCCTACATTACAACAGGAGCCAATGTAGGTCAGCGAGCAGAGGGGGGTGATGGGTGAACGAGACTTGGTGCGAGTTAGGATACGGGCAGCAGAGTTTTGGATGAGCTCAAGTTTATGAAGTGTGGAGTGTGGAGGATGGAAGCCAGGCGAGCGTTGGAATAGTCAAGTCTAGAGGTAACAAAGGCATGGATGAGGCTTTCAGCAGCGGATGAGCTGAGGCAGGGTCAGAAATGGGCAATTCCGATTTTCCTATCCTATCCGGTGGTGGTGCCTACGGTTAACAGGAATAATTTTCGGAGTGCTGGTGGGGAGCTGATGGGACGGATGCCGGTATCAGGAAATATCAGGCAACACGCCCACAATATTCCGATCAACACTGCCGGCGAGTGGGAATCGCCTTCGGAAGTGAGCTTGGAACTTGGGCCCTGTCACCTTTTTAGGTGCGCAGTTCTGCAGGTCGGTGCGCCATGGAAAAAGGGGGACTAATTTTACATTAATTTTCATGATCTGCTTTGAGTCTTCTTGCAAGTGAAGGCGTAATTGATGAAACCTGACAGAAACAAGCTAGTTAATCAGAGCGAGGAGGCTGATTGAGCTGGAGGATTAGATTAAACTGGGGCTGAAAGTTCCACAGCAATGAGACGATTGCAGGGAGATGGAGAGGAAGGGGTGAGTCGATGATATATGTCGGTTTGCAGATGAATTCCAAGTCCAGCCGGGTCGTTAATCAGCCGGGTGATGAGTTCAGGTGTCTCCGGGCTGATTAGCTTCATCCTCTTCTCGTGAGAAGGGATTGAAAACGAAAGGAGAAATCACCCTCCATTCTTCACGAGCTTTGACAGGCCAGGACATCGGCTAACAGGAGGATCGGGGCACCGGAATATGGCAGGAACCAGGAAATCACCACAGTGTAGTATCGCTGCATGGCACAATGGGGTAAGAAAGAAAGACTTGCATTTCTATAGCGCCTTTCATGAACACCAGATGTCTCAAAGCGCTTTACAGCCAATGAAGTACTTTTTGAAGGGTAGTCACTATTGCAATGTGGGAAACGCGGCAGCCAATTTGCGCACAGCAAGGTCCCACAAACAGCACAGTGACAATGACCAGATGATCCGTTTTTGTTATGGCCAGGATAACTCCCCTGCTCTTCTTCGAAATAGTGCCGTGGGATCTTTTGCGTCCACCTGAGAGAGCAGACGGAGCCTCGGTTTAACGTCTCATCCGAAAGACGCCACCTCCGACAGTGCAGCACTCCCTCAGCACTGCACTGGGAGTGTCAGCCTAGCTTTATGTGCTCAAGTCTCTGGAGTGGGACTTGAACCCACAACCTTCTGACTCAGAGGCGAGTGTGCTACCAACAGCGATGAATGGTCACACTATCGCACAAATCCTGCCACGCATTAATGCTGCAACAGCCGCGATCTTGGTTGCATTAGCGCAACATAATGGTTGCCTCGTGTTTCTGGCAGTGGGCTGACAGGTCAGTGGTCATGGGGGGGGAACTGGTCTTCGCTAGTAGTGCGGAACGAGGCTTACGGCGAATCGGCAATCCGCTTTACACCGTGCCTGATTTTATTTTCTGTTGAAATCAACGGGAGTAATTTTGACTCTGCGTGATGGCGTAATAAAATGGGCGATAGCGGATCGGCAGCCCCTCCTAGATCTCTCCCGATTATTATAAGCTCTGATGCTCCCCCATTGTTGAATAGTCTGCTCGGCACTCACTGTCTGGGATCATACGTAAAGAATGGCCACTATGGGGTGAGTAGCGGCACCAGTGAGACTGTGTCCCAACTTGGGCCAGTGCCCTTAGGAGAAGAGCGGAGAATCTTGGTGCCTTGCTGTACAAATGAAGGGGACCCTTTGCAGGTTCTTCAGAGAGAAAAGTCTCATAAGAATTAAAACACTTTTGACATGCAACTTGTTGTCATATCCCAATTATATGTGACAAAGACCGCCTAATTCCGCGTCCGTAATATCGCCTGACTCCGCCCCGGCCTCAGTTCATCCGCTGCTGAAACCCTCATCCATGCCTTTGTTACCTCCAGACTTGGCTACTCCAACGCTCTCCTGGCCGGCCTCCCATCTTTCACCCTCCATAAACTTAAGCTCATCCAAACCTCTGCCGCCTGTATCCTAACTTCTCCAATTATGGCCTCTTGCGCATCCCCGAATTTAATCGCTCCCCCATTGGCCTTCAGTGCCTTCAGCTGCCTGAGCCCCAAGCTCTGGAATTCCCTCCCTAAACCTCTCCGTCTCTCTCTCCTCCTTAAAACCCACTTCTTTGACCAAGCTTTTTGGTCACCTGCCCTAATAGCTCCTTATGTGGCTCGGTGTCAAATTGTTTCTGGTAACGCTCCTGTGAAGCGCCTTGGGACGTTTTACTATGTTAAAGGCACTATATAAATACAAGTTGTTGTTGTTGTGACAAGCCGGTCGGCGATTGCTCGGGAGGAAGAGGTGGCTTTGGACCGATGGTTCCCAAAGCTCTCCACCACTGGGGGTTTTCCTCACCTCATCTCTGGGTCTGCTGTAAACTAATCGATAGAGACTGATTGCTATGTTTAGTCAACAACTCCATTATTCAGATCTTTAACATTATGAAGGGGTTTCATCGGGCAGACGTAGAGAAGCTGTTTCCACTTGCAGGCGAGGCCAGAACTAGAGGCCATAAATATAAGATAGTCACTAATAAATCCAATAGGGAATTCAGGAGTGGTGAGAATGTGGAACTCGCTACCACAGGGAGTAGTTGAGGCGAATAGCATAGATGCATTCAAGGGGAAGCTAGATAAACACATGAGTAATGTAGGAAACACGGCAACCAATTTGCATACAGCAAGCTCCCACAAACAGCAATGTGATATTGACCAGATAATCAGTTTTTGTGATGTTGATTGAGGGATAAATATTGATGAGAGTGCTACCCCTTGAGCCACGGCTGACACCAATGTGTTGACAAGAAGGGTGCCGAAGGCATGAAAATAAAGAGTGGGGGAGGAAGAAGCAAGTCGACGGGTCAAATCAGAAGCCACAGAGTTCCCGACTTGTGCTGAGAATCAAACCTTGACCATGTTGCAAGCTTCTTGCCGCAGAATGGCCAACTGCAGCCCGCAAAGCTTGCATATCTTAAAGATGTGACTTTGTTGGGAAATGCATTATCACAAGTCAGGTGTAAACGGCCAGGTCATCCAGTCAAGGTTTTCAGCTGTGGTTAAGGGTTCAGAGGTCAACCAGAGCCTGGATTACGTGAGGGAGATAAGGCACATTGTATACATGTTCTGCACACACCTGGGGGGAGGTGGTGTTTATCACTGTCCGCTGTGTGACTGCAGAAGTGTTTTACACCTTACAATGAGTCGATTGTCAATTAATATTTGAGGTGGCCAGTGTCCCTTTATTGTGGGTCCTTATCGTACACGTGACGTTCGTTTTGTAAACCTAGTATATATGTGGCATAAAGTGATCAAAAGTGGACTCTAAATAGAAACCAGGAACAACAACAACTTACATTTATATAGCACCTTTAACATAGTAAAACGTCCCAAGGCTCTTCACAGGAGCGTTATAAGGCAAAAAATTTGACACCGAGCCACATAAGGAGAAATTAGGGCCGGGGACCAAAAGCTTGGTCAAAGAGGTAGGTTTTAAGGAGCGTCTTAAAGGAGGAGAGAGAGGTAGAGAGGCGGAGGGGTTTAGGCAGGGAATTCCAGAGCTTAGGGCCGAGGCAACAGAAGGCACGGCCACCAATGGTTGAGCGATTATAATCAGGGATGCTCAAGAGGGCAGAATTAGAGGAGTGCAGAGATCTCGGGGGGTTGTGGGGCTGGAGGAGATTACAGAGATAGGAAGGGGGCGAGGCCACGGAGGGATTTGAAAACATGGATGAGAATTTTGAAATCGAGGTGTTGCTTAACTGGGAGCCAATGTAGGTCAGCGAGCACAGGGGTGATGGGTGAACGGGACTTGGTGCGCGTTAGGACACGGGCAGCAGAGAAGTTTAAACTCAAGTGTTGCTCTCGTCACTAAGTTCCCGGAGCATCACTTTATTTATTGGACCAATATGCCGGCCGTATTTCAATACTAATTTCATGGTTATTGCGTTGCAGTTAAGGTGCTGAGTCTCATTTGTTCCCCGGCTTAATTTTTGTCAGAAAGGTAGTCCTGTACACTCACAGGATATATTGTGGTGATACCGGAAGATTCCATCCCTTGCACATCTGCAACAGTGGCCCAACACCAGTACCCCACAGCTGTCTGATTAAAATAAATGCTGCAAACTTAGTGCCCGTCCTTCATTCTCAGAAGACATTCAGCCTCTTGTCACTCCAGAGAGTATAGGCCCATTCTACTCAATCTCTCCTCATAGGACAACCCTCTCACCCCAGGCCTTCTAAACACTGACAGAGGCCACTGTAAGGTGCAGGAACCTGAATCCTGTTGGATTTCACTGTGCCGGTGGGAAAATGGGAAGGTTCAAGCAGCTGATTCCCAAAGTACAAGTCACAACAATCGACCTGCGGTCAGGCGTTGAAAAATGACAGAAGACAAGCCAAGGACACAGGGAGTAGTTTAACGCAACAGTATCCATTGTCTACTGTGATGCAATAACATCAATAAATTACTTCCCTCGTGACAGAATCCAGCCATATATCTAAAAGCAAATTCTCTTTCCTGGAAAAACAACCCTTTAAATGCACAATGTATAGGCTTGTCAGAACAGAAAAAGTCAATTGGCTGCCATGATCTGGGTGGTGTATATCCCTTGATGCTACCCATACATATCAAAATCTCACACATACCATAAGTTCTGCTGTATATATGTTGCACCCACGAAAAATTAGCCCCATACTTTAGAGCTACTGGGAACACAGGAACAACAGGAAGAGGTCATTCAGCCCCTTGAGCCTGATCCGCCATTCAATTAAATCATGGCTGATGTGCCGCTCAACTCCATTTACCACCTTGGTTCCATATCCCTTAATACCCTTGCCCAACACAAATAATCTATCAATCTCAGTTCTGAATTTTCAAATTGACCTCCAGCATCCACAGCCTTTTTGGGGGGAGAGAGTTCCAGATCTCCACTACCCTTTGTGTGAAGAAGTGCTTCCTGACATCACCTTTGAAGGTCCTAGCTCTAATTTTAAGGTTATGCCCCCTTGTTCTGGATTCCCCCCACCACACCAGAGGAAATAATTTATCCGTATCTACCCTATCGACTCCTTTAATCATCTTAAACGCCTTGATTAGATCGCCCCTTAATCTTCTATGCTCAAGGGAATACAAGCCTAGTCTGTGCAACTAGTCTATGCTACCTGTCCTCACGATTTGACCCTTTAAGCCATCATTTTGTATTTCTATAGTGCCTTTCATGACCTCAGGACATCACAAAGCATTTTGCAGCCAATAAGGTACTTTTGAAGTGTAGTCACTATTGTAATGTAAGGAGAAAGTTTCTTGGCACTGAGGGAGATCAGTTTTTGGATGCAGCCACAGCAGGATTTGGGGGGATGGGTTATGTGAACATGGGGCTTGGTTGTGGTCAGTGCTGTGCTCTGTTGCTGGGTGCCTTCTACAGACAGAGCGGGAGCCCCTGTGGGTTATAGGGATGCCTCCCTGTGCTGGGTCCCCATGTACAACAACAACAACAACTTGCATTTATATAGCACCTTTAACAGAGTAAAACATTCCAAGGTGCTTCACAGGAGCGTTTATCAAGCAAAATTTGTGCCGAGCCACATAAGGAGATATTAGGTTAGGTGCTTGGTCACAGAGGTAGGTTTTAAGGAGCGTCTTAAAGGAGGAAAGAGAGATAGAGAGGCGGAGAGGTTTAGGGAGGGAATTCCAGAGTTTAGGGCCCAGGCAGCTAAAGGCACGGCCGCCTATGGTGGAGCGATTAAAATCGGGGATGCGCCAGAGGCAAGAATTGGAGAAGTTAGGACATAGGTGGCAGAGGGTTGTAGGGCTGGGGGAGGTTACAGAGGTATGGAGGGGCGAGGCCATGGAGGGTTTTGATAACAAGGGTGAGAATTTTAAAATCGAGGTGTTGCTGGACTGGGAGCCACTGTAGGTCAGCGAGGAAAGGGGTGATAGCTGAACTGGACTTGGTGCGAGTTAGGATACGGGCAGCAGAGCTTTGGATGAGCTCAAGTTTATGGAGGGTGGAAGATGGGAGGCCGGCCAGGAGAGCGTTGGAATAGTCAAGCCTGTTGAGGAGGTTGCCCATTCACTCCTTATCCTGTCGTGCCTTACCCGCCCCCCGTTCTGAGCTTGGCACCTGTTGCAATGTGCGTTACGGTGTAAACCTTCCCACACATTTTCTTTCACCAGCTCAGCCAGGAAGCCTATTGTGTCACTCACATTAAGTTCCCCCACACAGATCGGGTTATCACTTAATCCAGTACTAATAAAGTCTGCAGTGTTCTTTTAACTGAATCAGTTAGAAAACATAAAAAATGATTGCCCATTAAGGACATAATCGAGGCAGCGCTGATCTTGTTAATGAGATTTTTTCAATAATTAGTCATTTTTAAGCACTTTAACTTGTCACTAATCATTTTCAATGTCACTTGCTTATTTATTCTACCTCCTGCCTGCTGGACATTCCCAGACTTTAACACAGATAAGGGCTCTGTGTATTAGTCAGCCGAATTACTTCTAGGCCAAAGGATGTGAGATATTTTAACCCCTTAGGGACTGATGTTCGGTCCGCTCCCAGCATTCTGCAATCAGGTTGGATATTTTTTAATGTTTTACTTAAGGAGTGGTCACGCATTCTCAGCGGGTAAGTGCAGGTCAGAGATAGGAAAGAAAGGCTTGCATTTATATGACTTGAGCACAAAAATCTCGGCTGACACTCCCAGTGCAGTACTGAGGGAGTGCTGCACTGTCGGAGGTGCCGTCTTTCAGATGAGATGTTAAACCGAGGCCCTGTCTGCCCTCTCAGGTGGACATAAAAGATCCCACGGCGCTGTTTTGAAGAAGAGCAGGGGAGTTCACCCCGGTGTCCTGGGGCCAATATTTATCCCTGAACCAACATCACTTAAAAACAGATCATCTGGCCATTATCACATTGCTGTTTGCGGGAGCTTGCTGTGCGCAAATTGGCTGCCGCATTTCCTACATTACAAGAGTGACTACACTTCAAAAAGTACTTCATTGGTTGTAAAGCGCTTTGGGACGTCTGGTGGTCGTAAAAGGCGCTATAGAAATGCAAGTCTTTTTTTTATTTAGAGCCTTTCACGCACTCAGAACATCCCAAGAGGTTGACTTGTGGATAGTACAAGAAAGCAGGAAAGAACTTGCCCTTATACAGCACCTTTCACGACCGCACAGCAAACTCCCACAAATAGCAATGTGATAATGACCAGATCATCTGTTTTTTAGTGATGTTGGTTGAGGGATAAACATTGGCCAGGACACCGGGGAGAACTCCCCCACTCTTCTTTGAAATAGTGGTCGTGGGATCTTTTATGTCGACTTGAGTGGGCAGACGGGACCTCGGTTTAACGTCTCATCCGAAAGACGGCACTTCCGACAGTGCAGCACTCCCTCAGTACTGCACTGGGAGTGTCAGCCTAGATTATGTGCTCAAGCCTCTGGAGTGGGACTATGAACCCACAACCTTCTGACTCAGGAGGGGGGAGTGCTACCCACTAAGCCACAGCATGATCAGTGGAAGGAGAATTGGACGGTCTGGATGGTTTTTCCTGTTCCATACTTTCCTATGTCTTGACCGTGAAACCAAACCGTCCATTGTGCGGACCGTTATGGCAGTAAAGGGATATGGAACCAAGGCGGATAAATGGAGTTGATATACAGGCCAGCCATGATCTAACTGAGTGGGGGAACAGGCTCCAGGGACTGAATGGCCTACTCCTGTCCCTATGTTCCTAAGGGGTAAGCTTTCTGATTCAGCACCTGTCCTAATGTCTCTTTTTTCTTGGCCTGGTGCCAATTCTTTTGTTTGATTATGCTCCTGTAAAGCACCATGGGATGGTTTTACTACCTTAAAGGCGCTATATAAATGCAAGTTTTTGCTGTTGTTGTTTATTTAGCCAGAAGAGTGGTACACAGATCAGAGGAAGTCATGATCAAACTGTACAGGGCTCTGGTCAAACCGCACCTCAAGTTCCGCATCCAGTTAGAACTATAGAATCATAGAATAGTACAGCATAGAAGGAGGCCATTCGGCCCATTGAGTCTGCACCGGCTCTTTCAAAGAGCAATCCAGTTAGTCCTACTCCCCCGCTCTTTCCCCATATCCCTGCAATGTTATCTCCTTCAAGTATTTCTCCAATTCCCTTTTGAAGGCTACTATTGAATCTGTTTCCACCACCCCATCAGGCAGTGCGTTCCAAATCCTAACCACTCGTTGCTTAAAAAAGTTTTTCCTCATGTCGCCTCTGGTTCTTTTGCCAATCTGTGCCCTCTGGTTATCGACCCTCCAGCCACTGGAAACAGTACCGCCCTCCTCAGTTGATGTATCGGTACTCCTCCATGTTCAATAGTTCTGGTCACAGAGAGACACAAAAGAGACATTCAAGCATTGGAGGCAAAGCAAAGAAGAGCCACGAGGCTGACAGTCAATGGTATGGAAAAGGGAAATCTGGAAAATTACCTCAAAGTAAATTGTGTGGATAAAACAATCAGGCTTCAAGTGAAAACTAGTGAAAGGTAAATTTAGGAGTGATATATTAGGAAGTTCTTCACTCAAAGAGTGATCAATACATGGAACAGACTTCCAGATGGAGTAGTAGAGCTGTAAACCCTGCAATCATTTAAGACAGAAGAAAGAAAGACCTTTCACAACCTCAGGACGTCCCAAAGCGATTTACAGCCAATTAACCATTTTTGAAGTGTAGTCACTGTTGTAATGTAGGAAGCACAGAGCAAGGTCCCATATACAACAATGAGATAATGACCAGATAATCTGTTTTTCTTATGTTGATTGAAGGATAAATATTGGCCAGAACACCTGGGAGAACTCCCCTGCTCTTCTTCGAAATAGTGCCTCGGATATTTTACCTCCACCTGAGAGGGAAATCGGGGGCCTCGGTTTAACGTCTCATCCGAAAGATGGCACCTCTGACAGTGCAGCACCTCCCTCAGTGCTGCACCAGGAGTGTCCGCCTGGATTTTGAGCTGAAGTCTCTGGAATGGGACTATGAATCCACGACCTTCTGACTCAGAGGAAAGAGTGCTACCCACTGAGCCACAGCTGACACTGAAGAGCAAATTGAGTGCAGCAATGGGTATTTCTGGATGCATGATCTAAGATGGGTCGAATGGCCTCGCTCATCCTCAATTATCTTGAGGTCTTGTGCTCCCTGTGGCTGAGATTGGGAACTCGCAAGAATGAGGGATTGAAGCTGTGCCCCTGAACTCTGTACCGCCATCTGTTGGAACTCTAACACACTGCACCATCTTGCCAATGAGATAAGTGCTGTGTTTCAGTGATTGGAACTCTTTCAACGATTTGGAGTTTAAGTGGTAAACCTGATTCATACGGTTACTTTTGAAATGCTTTTCAATTGTGGATTGTGCATGCATTGAGCTGAGGGATGTTAGTGCTGGAGAATAAACAGATTAGCATCAGGTCAGACATATAGCAGAACGAGATACAGAACAAAGCTTCCTCCACTCTGCCTCAGAAATATGCCTCCGTCCCAACCTCAGAAGAGTGGCCCAATTGTACCGATGAATTCTTTTGTCTACAGCGGTCATCCTGTAGCCTCTCTGAGCAAGATCGACAACTTATTGTTGGTGGTGTTAGCTGTGGCTCAGTGGGTAGCACTTCTGTTTCTGAATTGAAAGGTCATGGGTTTAAAGAGATTTGAGCACACAATCTAGGCTGACACTCCAGTGCAGTGCTGAGGGAGCGCTGCACTGTCAGAGGTGCCGTCTTTCGGATGAGACGTTAAACCGAGGCCCCGTCTGCTCTCTCAGGTGGACGTAGAAGATCCCACGGCATTATTTTGAAGAAGAGCGGGGGAGTTCTCCCCGGTGTCCTGGACAATATTAATCCCTCAATCAACATCACTAAAAACAGATTATCTGGTCATTTATCTCGTTACTGATTGTGGGAGCTTGCTGTGCGCAAATTGGCTGCCGCGTTTCCTACATTACAACAGTGACCAATGTTTCCTTTAGTCTTTTTTTGGGGGTGCGGCCCCTTTAAGGGACTGCGCGGCCCATTCAAAATACCGTGCATGCACGTCTTTCCTATTTACAAGCCGGTGAGCCGGCTGCACGGGAGCTGCAGAGCGCTGCGCGGTCGTGCGATTTAAAGGGAACTTTGACAGTGACTACACTTCAAAAAAGGTACTTAATTGGCTGTGAAGCGCTTTGGGACATCCTGAGGTCGTGAAAGGCGCTATAGAACTGCAAATCCTTTCGTTTATTATAGATTCATACTCCCCATGTTTAGTGCTGATGGAACGACAAAACCGCTTTGCCCCAACACTAATCCCGGAGTGTGACTTGAGAGTCGAGGCCTGAATTGACTCAGAACAGAAGTGGAGCGAGGGTCACTCCTCCAGGGAATGTGACTCCACTTTGCTCCAGTGTTAGCTCAGGTCCTGACACCAGATTCAAAGCTGCATTTGAACTAAAGCTGCAGCATTAATGCAAAGAGGAACCACTTTACATGTACACTGCGGTTATAGGGGTCGACTTTGACTTTTGGGATCGCACTGGCAGAGTGTGCTGGTCGGACGCCTGTTCTAGCGGCCCCTGTGATTTTGATTTTGAGACCTAGATCTCAATTAAACCTGGCAGACGAGCTGCGGGGAGCCAAATAGGCAGCTTACCAGATTGAGGCCTCAAGATCGGGCCTTGGCGACCACTAGCAAGGGGTGGGGGTCGGGGTGGGGGAGGTGGTGGTGGGGGTCGTGATCACGGTGGGTGGGGTGTCCCGGTGGGCAGCAACCCAGGTTATTTTTACGTGACCCGGACTCCTGCTCATCCGAGGCCCACAAAACTAATGCAAGACTTATCCGTTGACCGGGCCTCTTCGGTTCCACAGCCCGTGAGCATGGCGCACGCTCCGACCAGCTCTGACCTAAAATGGCGATCGAAGTCCCAGTACATCAGAGGACCCCGGTTTCCTATTAAAAATGGGGCCTATCGTCTGAAAAATGGCGGGAATGCTTATGAAACCCGCCTCTTTCAAAATGGCGCTGGCCGCATCGCGCGCATGGTGTGAACACAAACATTGGCGGGTCATTTCAACACTCAAGCGATGGTGTAAAATAGATGACATCGTAATCAGTCGGCCGTGATACACCCTGCTCGATTTTACTAGAGTCTATAACCAGGGGTCACAGTCTCAGATAAGGGGTCGGCAATTTAGGACTGAGATGAGGAGGAATTTCTTCACTCAGAGGGTGGTGAATCTTTGGAATTCTCTCCAGAGGGCTGTGGATGTTCAGTCATTGAATATTCAAGGCTGAGATCGATAGATTTTTGGACTCCAGGGGAATCAAGGGATACAGGGATCGGGCGGGAAAGTGCAGTTGAGGTAAAAGTTCGGCTGTGACCTTATTGAATGGTGGAGCAGGCTCGCGGGTCCGTATGGTCGACTCCTGGTCCTAATTCTTATGTTCTTATGTACTTTCCGCAATGGAGAGGGAAAATCAGGCGGGATGTTTAATGGGTGGCCGAGCCCGATGTCCCCCTTTTTGCACCATCGCTGAAAGTTAAAATGACCTCCTTAGAGCCAAAGTGAGAGACTGTATCCAGTAAACTCTGAAACCACTCCCGAGTCTTAGCAAGAGTGCACAGTATCGGGTGAGAAGGGTAGGGTCACAGTAACGACAGTGAGTCATCTCATTTTAGTAATTCAGAAGATATTAGTACACTATAATCTAGGTAATAAACACATAAAAGAATCATTGTTTGTTCATTTGATGGTAGTTTTGGTCAACACCGATGAACTTTAACTGGAGTGGCATTTAATTTTTTTCCCCAATGATCCTTTTCCTTCCTAGTTTTCTCCCTGAAACTTTTAAGGAGCTGGACGATGGCCACAGGACAATGTTCCCTGTAATCTTGTTTTTTTGGCCGCGCGGCCCATTCAAATTTTTGCGCATGCGCGGTTTCTCCCATGTAAAAGCCGGTGAGTGGCCTGCGCGGGACCTCCAGACTGCGGCGTGGCCGCACGACCACGCTGCTTGATGGTAACGTTGCTACAGACCCCCTAACTGGGGGAGGGAAATGGAAAAGGAAATCTGTAGACAAATCAGGGAGGTGAGCAGGAATAAGTAGGCTGGGGCCCTTTTCTCTAGAAAAGAGAAGGCTGAGGATGTCCTGATAGAGGTCTTTAAGATTATGAAAGGGTTTGATAGGGTAGGCGTAGAGAAGATGTTTCCACTTGCGGGCGAGACCAAGACTAGGGGCCATCAATATAAGATAGTCACCAATAAAGGGAATTCAGGAGAAACATGCTTTACCCAGAGAGTAATGAGAATGTGGAACTCGCTACCACAGGGAGTGGTTGAGGCAAATAGTATAGATGCATTTAAGGGGAAGCTGGATAAACATATGAGGGAGAAAGGAATAGAATAATATACTGATGGGGTGAGATGAAGTAGGGTGGGAGGAGGCTCATAAGAATAAGAACATAAGAATTAGGAGCAGGCCCCTCGAGCCTGCTCTGCCATTCAATAAGATCATGGCTGATCTTCAACCTCAACTCCACGTTCCCGCCCGATCTCCATATCCCTTAATTCCTCTGAAGCCTGCTCCGCCATTCAATAAGATCATGGCTGATCTTCGATCTCAACTCCAGTTTCCCGCCCGATCTCCATATCCCTTGATTCCCCTAGAGTCCAAAAATCTATCCATCTCAGCCTTGAATATACTCAAAGACTCAGCATTCACAGCCCTTTGGGATAGAGAATTCCAAATATTCACAACCCTCTGAGTGAAGAAACTCAGTCTTAAATGGCCGACCCCTTATCCTGAGACTGTGCCCCCTAGTTCTAGACTCTCCAGCCAGGGGAAACAACCTCTCAGCGACTACCGTCAATCCTCAGTATCTTATATGTTTCAATGAGATCACCTCTCATTCTTCTAAACTCCAGAGAGTATAGGCCCAACTATTCAATCTCTCCTCATAGGATGGCCCTCTCATCCCAGGAATCAATCTAGTGAACCTTCGTTGCACCGCCTCCAAGGCAAGAATATCCCTCCTTAGATAAGGAGAACAAAACTGTGCACAGTACTCCAGGTGTGGTCTCACCAAGGCCCTGTACAATTGTAGCAAGACTTCCTTACTCTTGTGGAGCATAAAACACCGGGATGGACCTGTTGGGTCGAATGGCCTGTTTTATGCTGTAAATACTTTGTAACTGAACAAAATTATTTTTCTAGGAGAGTTTCATTACCCGCTGATTGATTAGGACAGGGAGGGAGTAAATGGACAACGTGGGAATGGAATTCCTAAAACATGTGCTGGAGTCCATCCTCAAGCAGTATGATCATATGCCTACAAGAGGAGAGACATTGCTAGATCTAGTTATGAGCAATGAATCTGTACCTCAGTGGAGCTGGCTCGAGGGGCTGATAGGCCTACTCCTGCTCCGATTAAAAGGGAACTACTTCAAGCTTCATATGTAGTGGACAGATGAAGAGGTTAGAAACAAACTAAAATTGAGTAAGAGGGTATATAGTGCCTGTTAGGATACAAATAAAAGAGAATGCAAGAAAATAAGGAAAGAGGTTAAGAAAAGAAGAAGGAAAACATGGAGTATGAGGAGAGAATCTAACACATGTTAAAAGAATATTATTCTATAAATAAATCAGTATAAAGAGAATTGTTAAACACAAAGTGGGGGCCCTAAGAAAGAAAGAAGCAAGAAAGACTTGCATTTATATAGCGCCTTTCACGACCACAGGATGTCCTAAAGCGCTTTACAGCCAATGAAGTACTTTTTGAAGTGTAGTCACTGTTGTAATGTAGGAAACGCGGCAGGCAATTTGTGCACAGCAAGCTCCCACAAACAGCAATGTGATAATGACCAGATCATCTGTTTTAAGGATGTTGTTTGAGGGATAGATATTGTCCCAGGACACCGGGGAGAACTCCCCTGCTTGTCTTCAAAATAGTGGCCATGGGATCTTTTACGTCCACCTGAGAGCGCAGATGGGGCCTCGGTTTAATTTCTCACCCAGAAAGTGAATCTTTGTGCACGCTTGGCTCTAATGACAGCCCCACCCCTCCCCTCCCCTCCCCTCCCCTCCCCTCCACCACCACCGGTGACCAAGTCAAGGCCACACCTTGTCATCCCAGGTTTAAATATTACATAGTCCGTCTGGAATTTTGGGGCGGTGCGGCGGGGGGGGGGAGGGGGCGGTGGTGGGGGTAGGGGGTGCGCTGAAAGAACGGGAATAATAAATTACTATTATCACATTAATGAGGTGACATTAATTTGTGTGGCAAGGTCACTCTGCAGCAGTTTGATTTATCTCCCTGCTCTAAATGCAGGAGAATTAGTCTAATTAAGGGGGTCTGAGCCAATTCGTGAAAAAGCAATTGTGTGGGGAAAAAAAGGCTTGCATGCAGGCTGAGAAATCTGGGGCCCATCCTCACTTTCAAGGTGTTTTCACACTTAGAATAGAATCGTAGAATGACAAAGCACAGAAAGAGGCCATTCGGCCCATCGTGCCTCTGCGGCTCTTTAGCAGGGCTATCCAATTAGTCCCACTCCCCCCCCCTTATATTTTCCCATAGCTCTGCAAATTTTTCCTTTTTCAAGTATTTCTCCAATTCCCTTTTGCAAGTTACTATTGAACCTGCTTCCACCGCCCTTTCAGGCAGCGCGTTCTAGATCACAACAACGTTACGAACATTTCTCCTCATCTCCCCCTCTGGTTCTTTTGCCAATCACCTTAAATCTGTGTCCTCTGGTTACCGACCCTCCTGCCACTGGCAACAGTTTCTCCCTCCTTACTCGCTCAAAACCCCTCCTAAGTTTGGACACCTTAATTGGAAACTGGATGCAGCACCCGGCCCCGCCCACTGCCCTCAGAAACAGCCTCGGCAGGAGCTTAATGAGTTGACGCTGAGCCAACTCTCCTAACTTGAGAACAATGAGGCACCATTGTTGTCGAAGAGCCCTGAGAGAGGGGTTAACCAGGTGACGTGTCAGAAGAATAAGGAAACTGTCGGTGCCAGCAGAGGCAGAGAGGAGGGTTGGGGGGGGGGGTGGATGGGAGGCAAGTTCAAAATTTAGTCGGTCTCCCTCTTCCAAAGAAGCAGCTTCTGACACATCAAGATTACCCAGGGTAATTTATTTACTTTCGACCATAAAATATTCCACGTTTAGCAGGAGCCATCTCTTAGTGAAAATACTTCATGCGACGATGGCTTTGATGGGGCTGCGGGGGGGAGGGGGCGGGGTTGGGCGGGTAGGGTCGTTTTCCAACTTTGTGTTTCCGGTGGGGAGCCTCGCCTGTAGGGAGCACAGATCGGAAGTTCGGGCGCGTGATATTCCAACTGGGAAAAGATTGGGAAAGTTACTCGCTACTTCCAACTCCAATAGCATGGGATGGTCGGCCGCTTCTACAATTGCAATAATGATTAAAAAAAAGAACTTGCATTTATATAGCGCCTTTCACCACCTCAGGACGTCACAAAATGCTCTACAGACGATGAAGTACTTTTGAAGTGTAGTCACTGTTGTAATGTAGGAAACACGGCAGCTAGTTTGCACACAGCAAGCTCCCACAAACAGCAATGAGGTAATGACCAGATCATCTGTTTTATTGAGGTTGGTTGAGGATTAAATATTGGCCAGGACTCCAGGACTCCCCTGCTCTACTTAGAAATAGTGGCCAAGGGATCTTTTATCACCTGAGAGAGCAGACGGGGCCTCGGTTTAACATCTCATCCAAAAGACGGCACCTCCGACAGTGCAGCTCTCCCTCAGTACTGCACTGGGAGTGTCAGCCTGGATTATGTGCTCAAGTCTCTGGAGTGGAGTGCAACCCACTGAGCCACGGCTGACAGCTATACGTTTCACTCCCCTGCCCTCTGGAACGCTCTCCTGAAACTGTACCGTCTTGTGACCTATCTCCCTTCGCAAACCTCTTAAAAAATCTAAAGGGCTGAAATCCCGACCCTGAGCCGGAGATCACAGACCTGGTGCACACCACTTTTCCGTCGGTTCATTTTAATGGGTTAGGAATATAAAAGGCCTCGCGCGCCCGCTATTTCCCAACACACGCAGTCGGCGGCGTGGAGAATCGCGCCTTGTATCTTCGACTGACCGTGTTCCCATGATCTGTCCAGACTCCTACCAGATGTCTTCCTCTTCTCCTTTTGTGAAACTTCTCTGAGATGCTCCGTCAGGTAAGGGGCACTTTCTCAAATTAAAGTGGTTGCTCTCTCTGCTATCTGTAAACCAGGGCGATCAGCAACTCCTGATGTGCACCTGGTTAATAGGAACATAGGAACAGGAGGAGGCCATTCAGCTCCTCGAGCCTGCTCCGCCATTCAATGAGATCATGTGATATCTGTGACCTAACTCCATACACCTGCCTCAGTTCCATATCCCTTAATACCCTTACCCAACAAAAATCTATCGATCTCAGTTTTGAAATGTTCAATTGACCTCCCAGCCTCAACAGCTTTTTGGGGGAGAGAGTTCCAGATTTCTACTACCCTTTGTGTGAAGAAGTGCTTCCTGACATCACCCCTGAATGGCCTGGCTCTAATTTTAAGGTTATGCCCCCTTGTTCTGGACTCGCCCACCAGAGGAAATAGTTTCTCTCTCTCTAACCTATCAACTCCTTTAATCATCTTAAACAACGACACCAACTTGCGCTTTGACCACATTGTCCGCATGCCCGATACGAGACTCCCAAAACAAGCGCTCTACTCGGAGCTCCGACACGGCAAGAGAGCCCCAGGTGGGCAGAGGAAACGCTTCAAGGACACCCTCAAAGCCTCCTTGAAAAAGTGCAACATCCCCACCGACACCTGGGAATCCCTGGCCCAAGACCACAAAGTGGAGGAGAAGCATCCGGGAAGACGCCAAACAGTCTCTTCGCCGGGAGCAAGCAGAAGCCAAGCGCAAACAGCGGAAGGAGTGCACATCAACCCAAGCACCCCACCCACCCGCCCCTTCAACCACCGTCTGCCCCACCTGTGACAGAGACTGTAGGTCCCGCATTGGACTCATCAGTCACCTGAGAACTCATTTTTAGTGTGGAAGCAAGTCATCCTCAGTTCCGAGGGACTGCCTAAGAAGGAGAAGACGATTTAATACTTTTAATGTAGTTAAACGTCTCAAGGCGTTTCACAGGAACATAATCAGACAGAATTTGACACCGAGCCACATAAACAGATATTAGGAGAGGTGACCAAAAGCAAAATAGATTTTAAGGAACAACTTAGGAGAGGCGGAGATGTTTAAGGAGGGAATTCCAGAGCTTAGGGGCCCAGGCAGCTGAAAGCACGGCCTCCAATGGTGAAGCCATGAAAACCAGGGATTCGCAAGAGGCCAGAATTGGAAAAGTGCAGAGATCTCTGAGGGTTGTGGGGCTGGAGGGGGTCACGGAGATGGGGAGGGGCGAGGCCATGGAGGGATTTGAACAGAAGGATGAGAATCTTGAAATCGAAGCGCCTGAATTAGATTACTCTTAAAAATTCTATACTCAAGGGAATACAGCAGCTTTTATATTGTGCAAAAAAAACCTCCAGGTCCCTAACACTATGAAGCAAAAGCTTTTCCCACACGCTGAATGTTTACGGAGGTGGGGACTACAATGAGATCTCTGTATCAATTGAACAGCACAGCCTTATCTTTACGAGCAATAATATATATTGGATTGACTCAGTTGGTAGCTCTCTCGCCATCTGAATCAGGAGGCTCCAGGACCTGAGCACATAATCTGGGGTGAAACTTGAGGATAATTTAAAAAAATGAATTCTCGGGATGTGGGCATCGCTGGTAAGGTGGCGGTGCATTCTTTGTGGTAGCAGCCCAAGAGGGAAGCGGGGCGCTACTGGAAGCGCCCCGCATCCCTCTTGGGGCGCTGCGAGGGAATATCGCAGCACGTCGCGCCGCGGTATTGCAGGCCTTCCTCCACTTCTTAAAGGGGAGGGGCCTTGCACAGCGCGACCTGGGGCCCAGCTGGGCCCCCGGGGATCGGAAGTGCCGGCAAAGGAGCCCGGCACTAAAGAGAAGCTCTTGAAGCGCAGCCAGCACTCCGCGGGGGGTGGGGGGGGGGGGGGGGTGCGGTTCAGGAGGACGGGGACAGGAGTTGCAGCAGGTGCTGGCAGGCAGCCAGCAACAAAAAGGGCCGTCCCGCACCTCGCCTTTAAATAGCACCTCCCCGGCCGCAGGTATGTCCCCGAAGATTGCGGCCGGGGCGCGAGTGGGGCACTGCGCAAGGTGATGATGTCATTGCCAGTGGCGCAGCGTCGCGGGGCGCTACCGGTTACGGCCGCCGCTAACCTCCCGCTGAATTTCGCAGGAGGCGTGGGCGGCGGAGCGCCCAGGCGCTAGTTGCTTTGCACCCCGTTAGCTAACGAGAGGCGCAAAGCAACCAAATTTTTCCCCCTATGACTTCAAAAGTACTTCATTGGCTGTAAAGTGCATTGGGGCGTCCTGAGGTGATTAAATGCGATATATCAATGCAAGTCATTCTTTACTGCAGCTGGTATGACGAGTGGTGTACGATGCCCTCCCCTTCCTTGGTACGAGCCCCACACCGCTGGGGTTTGGTGCGCTGGAGGGGGACAGGTCAGGGAGTGGTGTCGTTGGTAACCAGTGCAAGCCACACCGCATCGACACGAAAGCGGCGAGGAAACGGCGCCCCCGAAACCCATCGGGATCTGGCTACATCCTGTTTGCATGAATAACAAGGTTGTAACTGCCATCTGGCTCAAGTTCCAAGAAGGGAATCGATCAAACAAGCAAAGAAGCAGCGGCACTTTCTGTCAGAACGCCCGAGGAGTGGTTCACTCGACATCAGGCTGGAGATGTCTTATCACTTGGCGGTGACCTGTTTTGTTCTAAGCCAGCAACCTGCAGGCAGGCCTGTGTTTATCTTTATTGACAGCGGCTGTGCTTGATGTGGCCATAAGGAGAAATCAATTAACACCACACCCAGCCCTCCCCTCGATACTGTTTACAAAACCAATTGTTAATGAGGAGTCGCACCCAGCTTACAGCATTATTATTAATGGGCATGATAGCTTTTCTGCTGATAAACTATTAATAATATGCTGCTTGATATTGTCTCTGGGCCAAATATTGTTCACACGGGCAAGGGGTCTACCTCTGGAGCCGGGAGTTGGAAATTTTTACCCAGCAACGTTGTTCTACTTTGCACCAACGACCTATCTGTCCTGAAGAGAAAGCTCATTCTAAAACGGAGGTGCCTCGAAAACTACAACTGGCCGAAGACGGGGCAGGCGATAAGACGTCTCCTGGCTCAATGCGGGCTGAACCACTCCCAGGTTGTTCTGACACAAAAACACTGTTATTTTGCTTGTTCAATCGATCCCCTTGGAGTGTGGACCAGATCGTAAGTATGACTGGATCATTCGGGCGACCAGGATGTAGCTGAGTGGAACATTAGGAACAGGAGGGTGGAGGGGCCATTCAGCCCCTTGAGCCTGTTCCGCCATTCAATTAGATCATAGCTGATCTGTATCCATCTACCTGCCTTGGTTCCGTAACCCTTAATACCCTTACCCAACAAAAATCTATGGAGGAAAAATTGGGTCGCGCCCCCTTTGGGTTGCTAACTTTTAGTTACCGCCCCGTGCCCGAAATTGAGTGGTAGCGCCCTAAGCAGGAGGCGGGGCGCTACTGGAAGCGCTCCCCCTCCCTCTTGAGGCGCTCCCATTGAATATCGTGGCGCTTCGTGCAGCAGTGCCACGCGTATTGGTAGGTAGCGCTGTGGAACTGCAGGCCTCCCTATCCTGATTAAAGGGGAGGGGCCTAGCGCAGCGCACACCGGGGTCCTGCTGGACTACTGGGGAGCGGGGTGACGGCAAAAGAGCCCAGCACTCAAGAGTGCCGGGCTGCCCAATCGCGGCCTGCACCCCGCAGGAGGAGGCCAGAGGGGGCAGGTGCTGGCAGGCAGCCCAAAAAAAAATGGCCACCCGGCACCTGCTGTTTAATTTGCGCCGCCCCGGCCGCAAACATGGCACCCTGACCCTGTTGGACATAGCGTCCGGTGGTAGGTCAGGAGGCGCGAGCCAAGTTTGCGGCCGGGGCGCTGCGCACGGCGATAACATCAACGTTACCGGCTACCGCCACCACTAATCTCCCGCTGAATTTCACGGGAGACGTTAGCGGCGCCGCATCCGGGCGCTAGGTCATTTGCGTCCTGTTAGCGCCCCCTTGGGAGGTACAAAGCAACTGAATTTTTCCCCCTATCAATCTCAGTTTTGAAATGTTCAATTGACCCCCCCCCAAGCCTCAACAGCCTTCTGGGGGGAGAGAGTTCCAGATTTCCACTACCCTTTGTGTGAAGAAGTGCTTCCTGACATCACCTCTGAATGGCCTGGCTCTAATTTTATGATTTAGTCCCCTTGTTCTGGACTCTCCCCCACCAGAGGAAATAGTTTCTCTCTATCTACCTTATCAACTCCTTTAATCAACTTAAACAACAACTTGTATTTATATAGCATCTTTAATACTATAAAACAACCCAAGGCCCTTCACAGGAGCGATTATCAAACAAAATTTGACACCGAGCCACATAAGAAGATATTAGGACAGGTGACCAAAAGCTTGGTCAAAGAGGTATGTTTTCAGGAGTGTCTTAAAGGAGAGAGAGGCGGAGAGGTTTAGGGAGGGAATTCCAGAGCTTAGGGCCTAGACGGCTGAAGGCACGGCCGCCAATGGTGGGGTGATGAAAATCGGCAATCTGCAAGAGGCCAGAACTGGAGGAGCGCAGAGATCTCTGAGAGTTGTAGGGCTTGAGGAGGTGACATAAGTAGGGAGATCGGGATAGGTTTAATCATCTTAAACACCTCAGCTAGATCACCCCTTAATCTTCGATACTCAAGGGAGTGCAAGCGTAGTCCATGCAACCTGTCCTCATAATTCAACCCTTGTGATTGAGTGAGAGACAGACGAGGGAGGTCTCAGGTTTCATCCTTGCTCCATGCTGAGTTGCCTGATCATAACCAGGGCGGGAATATTCTGGTCGGCCTCCGTCCATTTTGGTTAGGGGCGAGGGCAGGGGGGGTATAGCTGCCAGCCAGGGTTCTGGCTCCGGTTGGCTATCCAATGAACCTACCGGTGAGGACAGGATATGATTTGGATCTAACCACTCCTGGTGGATCAAATAGCCTGCCGACTCTCAGTGTGGAGGCATCTGCCGGCCACTTATGTGGAGTGGAGGAAGGTAGTGGACACCTATGGTACATAGCAGTGCCTTCTGGGGCAGAACGGAGGGCAGGTCAAATAAAGTTTTGAATCACCTAAGTACAGTGTCATCCAATAGCAATCGCTGGCGAGTCACAGGTGTGGCTATGTCGACTTACATTTGTCAAATCAGTGCCAGCCCTGGCTCAGTGGGCAACACTCTCTAGGTGGGAGGGGCTAGGAGTGAGCAGGTGCTGCTGGGTGCTTGATTACTGCAGGGAGTTGGAGTGAATTTGTAAAAAGTTGGTGGTGGGGTTTTTGGGGGGTTTTTGCCCCAGGTTTTAGTGCCTTTTTGGTCCTTGAACAGCAGCCAGATGGCTGCTGAGGAACCCTAGTGCCGGGCCCCTGAGAGGAAAATGTTCCCAGGATGAATTTAATCAGGGGAGAAAATGTTGGTGGAAGGGAGAAAAAAAAGGCCCAAAGATTTGGGCCGGGACCCCAGGAGGTTTGGAAAAGAAAACATGGTGGTGGTTCAGTGCGGGGATAAGGAGATACGAGCTTGGGATATTTATCCATGAGGACTGCGGCAAGGGAAGCTGCTTTGCCTGCCGACCAAAGCTGAATGTTGTGTTTGAGGTGACGGTCAGTGGCCGAGAGGAGGTGGAAAGACTTTTACTGAGTTTGAAGGTTGGAGATAAGTTCTTGGTGGTATCTCTGCTATATTCTGAAGAGGTGGTGGTCTCATTCTTAAACCTGCCGGTTTATATTGAGGACGATGTGCTAATAAAAATGTTGCAGTCGTGGGACATTAAAATTTGCTCAGCAATAAAGAGGAGATACTATCCAGGAATGTGGGTAGCAGATGGAACCCGTTATGTAAAGGTACGGTTCCCAGAGCGGGTGAAGTCATTGCCGTATAGCATGAAATTCGAGACAATGGAAGGAGTGCAGTACTTCCGGGTACTGCATGATAACCAGGTGAAGCTTTGTTATTATTGGGCATTACCATTTTGTAAGAAGCTGTCCAGACTTGTGCTGTTATAACTGCGGTGAGTCTGGACACATCGCTCAGAGCTGCAAGGCGGAAAGCTGTGGGGTGTGTCACAAAGGCCCCACCCGATGTGAGTGTGAGGCAGAAGGAAGCCCTTTGAGTGATGAGGAGATAGGAGAAGGAGCAGAAGGTGTGAGTGGAATGGCCGGAGGAGCAGAGCAGGCGGAGGACAGCTGGTGAATGGAAGGAGAAAAAAGCGCAGGAAGAGACAGAAAATTGCAGAGCAGAGAACAGGATGGAGATGGTGGAAAACACAGCAAGTACGGTGGAAAAGGACAAAGACAGCAGCGGGCAGCACAGGTCGAGGGCAGAGTCGAGCCATAATACGGCTCAGCTCTCCCTAAAGAATCTGGTGTCCGCGGGGGGAGAGGAGGCGGGAGCAGGGTGCGGGGTAAGTGTAAGTACTCCAAAGAAAGACAGGGAGTCGGACATCTCGGGGAGCAGGAGGAGGAAAGATAAGGAGAGGGTGGAAGAGGCAGGAGTGCTAAAGGGGCAGCAGGACAGGAGTGAGGAGGCAAAGATGCCAGAAGGGACCAAGATAGGTGCAGATGCGCCATTGCCCCAGAGAGAGAGAAGAAACGGGGAGCAAGGATCAGCGGTGGAGATGAGGCCGAAGGGAGTGGCACTGTTGGAGAAACCGTGATAGCAGGAGATTATGTATCGGACAGTGAGCAGGGATGGCAGGTTACATAAGAGCTCGAGAGTGAGGAGTCAGAGGGGGGACAGAGACATGGAAGTGGGGAGTGGGGTGGCATCGTGTGGAAAGGGAAAGGTTAGTGAGGGGCAGAAGGAGGGAGAAGGGGCAGCTCCTCGGCCCAAACCTAATAAGAACATAAGAAATAAGAGCAGGAGTCGGCCATACGGCCCCTCAAGCCTACTCCGCCATTCAATAAGATCATGGCTGATCATCGACCTTAACTCCACTTTCCCGCCCCATCTCCATATCCCTTGATTCTCCTAGAATCCAAAAGTCTATCGATCTCAGCCTTGAATATACTCAAAGACTCAGCATTCACAGCCCTCTGGGGCAGAGAATTCCAAAGATTCACAACCCTCTGAGTGAAGAAATTTCTCCTCATCTCAGTCTTAAATGGCCTACCCCTTATCCTGAGACTATGTCCCCTAGTTTAGACACTCCAGCCAGGGGGAAACAACCTCTCAGCATCTACCCTGTCAATCCCCTTCAGAATCTTGTATGTTTCAATGAGATCACCTCTCATTCTTCTAAACTCCAGAGAGTGTAGGCCCATTCTACACTATCTCTCATCATAGGACAGCCTTCTCATCCCAGGAATCAATCTAGTGAACCTTTGTTGCACTGCCTCCAAGGCAAGTATATCCTTCCTTAGATAAGGAGACCAAAACTGTGCACAGTACTCCAGGTGTGGTCTCACCAAGGCCCTGTACAATTGTAGCAAGACTTCCTTACTCTTATACTCCACCCCCCTTGCAATAAAGGCCAACATGCCATTTGCCTTCCTTATTGCTTGCTGTACCTGCTTGCTAGCTTTCTGTGTTTCTTGCACGAGGACACCCAAATCTCTCTGAACACCAACATTTGAAAGTTTCTCACCATTTAAAAAATATTCTGTTTTTCTATTCTTCCTACCAAAGTGAATAACCTCACATTTCCCTACATTATACTCCATCTGCCACCTTACTGCCCACTCACTTAGTCTATCTATATCCCTTTGCAGACTCTTTGGGGGAGAAATTTGGTATCGCCCCGTTTGGGGCGCAATTATCGGCCGGACGCAAAGTTTAGTGCCTGGCGCTAATTATCGCCTCCGACTGCAAACTTGGCCTCTATCGCCCCTGGAGGTGATTGGAGCGCTAAATCAGGCGCTCCACACCTGTCTTAAGGCGCTAACGCTGAGGAGCGAGGCGCTACCTCAGAGCGCGGGCGAAGCTCATGTGATGTCAGTTAGCAATGGATCACAGACACACTGGCGCCGGTCAGTTCTTAAAGGGGAGGGTCGATCTTGCTCTCCAGCCATACCCTGCTCATTGCAGCCTTGAATCTCGGCCTGGACAGACCTGTACTTCAATTCTGCTGGAAAGAATGTTGGAGAGGCCCAGGGAACGAGCTCAGCGCTTCAGTGACCAGGCCTTGGTGGCTCTGGTTGGGGCAATGGAGCGCCGAAGATCAATACTCTACCCACAGAGTGGCAGGAGGCCATTGCCCCGCGAATACAGAAGAGTGTGGAGGGAGTTGGCTCAGCACGTTTCCTCCAGGAGCATGGTGCCCAGGACCCACACACAATGTCAGAAGAAGTTCAACGACCTCACTCGGGTGGTCAGGGTGAGTGGCTGCTTTTCAATAGCTCTACATCCCTCCATCTCAACCTCACTCTGTGCCCAGAGGGTTTAAAAACCCCAAATGCCCAACACTCATCCCAGACCTATGGCCATCTCATAAAACACACATGCACATTCCACACCTTGCATACATTAAGGACTGTTCAACTATGGGAGGCACATCAGGCAAGCACATGGCTGCACATTCACTCAGACGCCGTCCTATTTCTTGCAGGCCAAGCTATCTCATAACAGGCGCCAGCAGCAACGGACAGGTGAAGGATTGGCGGAGCTGCAGACCCTCAGCGATTTGGAGGCGCGCGTGCACAGGATTGTTGCCAGCCAGGTGATAGGTCCCGTGGCCACTGGAGAGGTTGACCCCCTTGGGGACAGCAATGGTATGTTCATCAGCTTTCTCTCCTCTCTCATTCCACTTGCCCCTCACAACACCAGCATTTTACACTTTCAATCCAACTTACTAAATGTCTCCAGTCCTTGCTCCCTTACTGCCCCCCTGTCCTGACGCTAAAGCCACTCTTGTACCTCCCTGCTTTCAGATGGTGAAGCACCAGCTGAGCAGCCTGTCCCTCAAACTACCAGTGGGAG
Organism: Squalus acanthias; assembly: GCA_030390025.1. Taxonomy (NCBI): domain Eukaryota; kingdom Metazoa; phylum Chordata; class Chondrichthyes; order Squaliformes; family Squalidae; genus Squalus; species Squalus acanthias. The sequence continues at coordinate 78,268,529 of CM059427.1, forward strand.
TGACACCCCAGGCGAGGAGGAAGAGGAAGCCGGAGCCTCAGCGCCTGCTTCTCCCAAGGGAGTCCATGCCCACACTGGGACCACGCCTTCCCTGGAGGGGAGTGGGGGGAAGGGTCTGATGAGGACGAAGCTCCGGGACCCAGCAGGCTGCAGCAACGCCATGGGGGTAGGGAAGCTCGGGGGCCATCTCCCCAGAGGGCGAGTAGGCAAGCAAGTCCTGCTGCACTGGACGCAAAGGAGGAGTGCGTCATCGCGGAAATGAATACCCAGGCGGTGAACATGCACACTGAGCTCATGTGCAATGGGAAGGGTGCCCGAAAGCATTGATGGACTGGCAAGGAGTGTAGAGCACTCCGCTGCAGCACAGGCCGACACAACGCAATGGCTTAGTGCTGCAATTCAGTCACTGGCTGCTGCCATCCAGTCTCAGACTGCTCTCATGCAGTCTCAGATTGATGTAACGCAAGCACTGACTGCTGCCCTCGTCGCTGGTTCGGCCACATTGCCCCAGATTGCTCGAGCAGATTGCTCCGGCTGCTGAGGTGCTGCCCCGTGGGAGTGCCAGTGTGTCGGTCGAGCAGGAAGGTGCTGTCCTCTCTCAGGATGACAGCATTCCTGCTCCCACCACTGTCACTTCCCCATTGCACTTGCCACCGCCTGCAACACAGCCAGCCCAGACTGCTGCCGCCCATGCAGAGTTGGTGCAGTCTGCAGCCGGGCCCTCCAGGCCCAGAGCTGGTCGAGGGCGTCCTTCAAGGGCATCTGTAGTCTCAGGTTCTGACAATCAGCAGCCTTCCACCAGCCTTGCTGCAGCCACTGGGGCCCCATTACAGAGGAGCAGTAGGGTGGGAAGGGGAGAAGTGCGCAGGGGATGGAGATCACCCTCGAAGGGCAAACAGTAGGAGGTCTAAATAAATGGTGGGAATGTTTGTAGTAAAGGCCGAGGTTCGTCTGATTACATTTGTTTACTGTTTGGCGTTTTTCTCCAGCTTGTGAGAACCAGTTCTGTTAATTCATGATTTGTTGTGTTTGTTTCGAATTGTTTGTCCTGAATAAATGACACACACAGAGTTTGTTAAATAAAAAAGTTGTTGTATTCAAAATTTACATTTTTGGCCTTTGTATCATTGCTGCTTTGGCCGGCTATAGGGGTTGCGGGTTGCTTTCCATGATGTTGTTCTCCATGCCAGAAGCCATCTTCTGAGTAGGGGCCTAGAAGCGGCTTGTTATCAGCCGTTGACGGATGGCCCTTGCAGTGGCAACATTGTGCGCCTCCCTCCCACCTTGGTGCTGCTGCTGATCATCCTCCTCATCATCCTCCTCCTCTTCCTCCTCCTCCTCCTCAGGTGTTGCACCAATTCCTGGTGGCATTGGCTGTGTCCTCAGGATTGCCAGCTTGTGAAGCATGCAGCACACAACTATGAAGAGGGAGACTCGCTCAGGAGAGCACTGCAGGGCTCCTCCTGAGTGGTCCAGACAGCGGAACCGTTGCTTGAGCACGCCGATCGTCTGCTCAGTTATGTTCCTGGTGGCGATATGGCTCTCATTGTACCGCAGCTCAGCAGGGGTGTTGGGGTTACGGAGCGGTGTCATCAGCCAGGTGCAGAGTGGATAACCCTTGTCCCCGAGGAGCCAACCACTTGGGTGATGCGGTGCTTGGAAAAGGTCTGGCACACCAGTCTGGCGCAGGATGAAAGCATCGTGGCTGCTGCCAGGATAGCGGGCATTGACGGCGAGTATCAGCTGTCTGTGGTCACAGACCAACTGCACATTTAAGGAGTGGTAGCCCTTGCGGTTTCGGAAAACCTCTGCATTTTCATGTGGTGCCCGCAATGCCACATGCGTGCAGTCAATGGCGCCCTACACCATGGGGAAGCCCGCTATCCTAGCAAAGCCACATGCGCGTTCATGCTGTTTGCCCGGGTCATGGGGAAAGAGATGTACTGGCGTCTCCTTTTATACAGGGCATTTGTCACCTCCCGGATCCAACAATGGAAAGTGAACTGGGAGATATTGGCGATGTCCCCAGTAGATGCTTGAAAGGAGCCGCTGGCATAAAAATTCAGAGCCACTGTGACCTTCACTGCCACCGACAGAGACGTCCTGGTCCTCAGTTGAGGCTGCAGATCTGGTTGCAGCAGGTGGCAGAGCTCAGTGACCACCTCCTTGCTGAAGCGCAGCCTGAGCAAACAATGCTCCTCAGACAAATTAATGTAGGAGAATTGCTCCCGGAATACCCTGGGAGGGTATGGTCTCCTGTGAAGAGGCCTGTTGGCCCTCCTCCCTCTGGCCATGTTTGCCACTCTCTCTCTGCGTCTCTGATGACTCCGATTCTGCAGGTGCAGGACGACGCCCTGAATCAGTGCAGCCCCCATAGTCTCTTCTAAATCGATGCAAGGAAGGTCAAATCAAAATGAACCTGCAAAGTGCTGCTCACTACCCAAAACTCCTTCACACAGCATTGAATCTCTCCAGAAGTCTCTCTCTCTCAGAATGCGTGGTGCAAAAATGTCACCGACAAAAAAAGGCAGGAAGAGGCCACCTTTAAATAGCGCTCCCCCAGTCCCTTCCCGACTGCAAAACGCTCCCCTTTACCTGTCGTTGCTAACGGCAGGCGGAAAGGCAGGGGGCGCCACTCAATATCCAGTCCGGGGCGCTACCGGGGCGTTGCACGCTCGACTGACGTCACGATCTGTGGGTGCAGGAGATCATGGCGGTAGTGTTTAGCGCCGCTGCAAAATGTCTGGTCAATTTCGCGAGCGGCGCAAATATCGCCACGCCCGGGCGCTAGTTGCTTTGCGCCCCATTAGCGCCCTCTTAGAGCGCTAACGGGAGGCGCTAATCAACCGGATTTTTCCCCCTTTGTGTTCTCCTCAGAGCTTACTGTCCCACCTAGCTTTGTATCATCAGCAAACTTGGATACATTACACTCGGTCCCTTCATCTAGCTCATTGATACAGATTGTAAATAGCTGAGGCCCCAACACTGATCCTTGCAGCACCCCACTAGTTACAGCCTGCCAACCTGAAAAAGATCCATTTATCCCTACTCTCTGTTTTCTGTCCATTAACCAATCCTCTGTCCATGCTATTATATTACCCCCAACCCCATGAGCCCTAATCTTGTGTAATAACCTTTTATGTGGCACCTTATCGCATGCCTTTTGGAAATCCAAATATACTACATCCACTGGTTCCCCTTTATCTACCCTGCTAGTTACATCCTCAAAAAACTCTAATAAATTTGTCAAAGATAATTTCCCTTTCATAAAACCATGTTGACTCTGCCTAATCATGTTATGATTTTCTAAGTGCCTTGATACCACTTCATTAACAATGGATTCCAACATTTTCCCGACGACTGATGTCAGGCTAACTGGCCTGGAGTTCCCTGTTTTTTCTCTCCCTCCTTTCTTGAATAGCGGTGTTACATTTGCAACCTTCCAATCCGCTAGGACCATTCCAGAATCTAGGGAATTTTGGAAGATCAAAACCAATGCATCCACTATCTCTTCAGCCACCTCTTTTAGAACCCTAGGGTGTAGGCTGTCAGGTCCAGGGGATTTGTCGGCTTTTAGTCCCATTAGTTTCTCTAATACTTTTTCTCTACTTATATTAATTACGTTATGTTCCTCACCCACATTAGACCCTTGCTTCCCCACCATTTTTGGTATGCTTTTTGTGATACTCTGAAGACAGATACAAAATAATGTAAGGAAGAGTCTGAAACTGCAGAGAAGGTTCAAACAGGAGGTGAAAAAGAGTTGGAGGCTGCAGGAAAAAGCAACAGCTGCTCGGAAAGTTGGGAAGCAACATGAGAGGAGGGAAGGGCTGAAGATTAAATGATGGGGGGATTATCAGGCTCACTTCCCTTATTCGGAGCCATGATTGCTGATCAATTTTTGAAGTACAATAGATTAGTATATGTTATGGGAGACAAAGGTATTGATGTTAATATGTGGTGGAGGAATGGCTGTGCAGAGCGGCGGAATGGATTTGTATGATACAATGGAATGATCACAATGTTGTAAATGTTTTTAATGTTTAATAAATAATATATATTTAAAAAAGTGGGTAGCACTCTCACCTCTGAGTCAGACGGTTGTGGGTTCAAGTCCCACTCCAGAGACTTGAGCATAAAATCTAGGCTGATACTCCCAGTGCAGTTTGAGGGAGTGCTGCGCTGTCAGAGGCGCCGTCTTTCGGATGAGATGTTAAACTGAGGCCCCGTCTGCTCTCTCAGTTGGACGTAAAAGATCCCATAGCACTATTTTGAAGAAGAGCAAGGGAGTTATCCTTGGTGTCCTGGCCAATATTTATCGCTCAACCAACATCACTACTAAACAGATTATCTGGTTATTATCACATTGCTGTTTGTGGGAGCTTGCTGTGCGCAAATTGGCTGCCGCGTTTCCTACATTACAACAGCGACTGCACTTCAAAAAGTACTTCATTGGCTGTAAAATGCTTTGGGATATCCGGTGGTCGTGAAAGGCGCGGTATAAATGCAAGTCTTTCTTTCTTTTGAAAGCCACATGCAATAATTTTCGTAGAAAACGCCTCACACACACTGCAGGTAAATGGGCTTCACACGCGTGTGTATTTACTTAACAAACCTCCGCCATCATTCAGCGTCGTACTTTGCAATCTTTCCTTTTTTCACCAAAGTTTAGAATTCTGGCATGAATTTATCTAACATCTCAGAGCAGCTTTCTCGGGTGTTTGTCCAGCTGCCGCGAGCAGTACCTTAACTGTGTCAGAGTGATCGCTGAGAAGGCTGACTCGCCGACGACCAATGGCCTGCTCTGCTGTGGCTCAGTGGGTAGCACGTTCATCCTCCTGAATCTGATAGGTCATGGGTTCAAATCCCACTCCTAGGTGTTTGTTGTATCATTTACGAAACCCACTTCCTACTAAATTTGAGAGTCAGGGGATGCTTTTTGCTCCAAATGGCCAATGATGACCCAAACGACAGGACTGAAAAGGCTTTTTGTTATTTGCGAGTGTGCGTCTTAGTTAATATTTGGTGTGTTTAGGGAATTTCAATCAGGCTTAGTATTGAACTGAATATGGCAGATTTTTTTGTCACTCTGGAAACTTGAGTGCAAAATCCAGGCTGACACTCCCAGTGCAGTACTGAGGGAGGGCTGCACTGTCGGAGGTGCCGTCTCTCGGATGAGACGTTAAACCGAGGCCCTGCTCAATCAACATCACTAAAAAAACAGATTATCTGGTCATTATCACATTGCTGTTTGTGGGAGCTTGCTGTGCGCAAATTGGCTGTCGCGTTTCCTACATTACAACAGTGACTACACTTCATTGGCTGTTAAGCGCTTTGGGACATCTGGTAGTTGTGAAAGGCGCCAAATAAATGCAAATCTCTTCTTTTTCTTTTTTTTAACCAGAAAATGCAATTAGCCACACCTGGATTCCCAATTAGCCACCTGTTGGCTAACCTATCAACACTGCCCAACGAGCTCTTAGAGCTTCGTTGCTCAGTAGCAGCCTCTTCAAGGGGGATGCGTCAGCAATTAGGCAGAAGCTGATTGTCTCTTGTGATCAAACAGACGTTTCCACAAGTGGCTGCTATACAGGGGGCCCGGCCGGAGATTTATTCAGCCGACTTTGCCTGACCTGGGGCCACTCGTCAACTTGTTATTCAGTGTCCTGCTCCTCCTCCTCCTCCTCCCATCCCACATCTGCTTCGCTGCACCATGTTAACAGTGACCTCCGTACACACACACACACACACACACACACACACACACACTGCGGACCACCCAGGAGACTTGTGTCTCCTTCCACTGTATGCGCACACACCCCACAGGCTGGCCCAGGGGTGCATTCGCTTCAATCTTGTCGTTCAATCGCCGAGCTGAATTAAAAGCTCGAGATCGGGAGAGGGGCAGGTGTGGGGGGAGGGGGGGGGGGGAACTGAATGATGGCCTAAATTTTCCAAATGCACGAAGGCGATAAGGAACCTTGCCTGGACCCTGCGATCGGCTGACATGTGGTGGCAGCGACCGAGGGGGGAGATTCCTCATGTACTCTGGAATTTGTAGCCCGTGTTTTATTTTGGGGTTGGGGGGCGGTGGTGGGCAGAGAGAAGGAGATAAGGCATCCGAAATCCCTGCTATTCAAATTATCTTTAAAAATGAGGGGGGCCCAGAATTACACCCTCACTCTGGGCACACTTCGAGCCTTGCTGCTGGAGATGTTGCAAAATGGGGTCGAACCCAGTCCCGCTCGGATTCCCCTCTATATGACATGATGGGCCGAATGTCCTCTATGGATCACTGGCCCACTTGACCTCTCTCTTCCAGAATACCAAACCCCCCCCCACCCCCCTGCCCCGTCGACACATTGCAGCACCCAGCTGTGTCTTAAACGAGCCCAGTGTCCTGGTTTCAATCACCCTTCCTGCACAGAGCAATACTTACAGGCCTCTGTCCTAAAAGTTGCCCTTCACACCCCAATCCCTGTCACCTCTTGTCTTACTGCCCTAATGAACAACAACAACCTGCATTTATATAGCGCCTTTAACGCAGTAAAACGCCCCAAGGCGCTTCTCAAAGCGAAGGAAATCGGACAAAAATTTGACATTGAGCAACACAAGGAGATATTAGGACAGGTGGCCAAAAGCTTTGTCAAAGAGGTAGGTTTTAAGGAGCGTCTTACAGGAGGAGAGAGAGGCGGAGAGGTTTAGGGAGTGAATCCCAGAGCTTAGGTCCCAGGCAGCTGAAGGCACGGCCACCAATGGTGGAGCGATTAAAATCGGGGATGCGCAAGTGGCCAGAATTGGAGGAGCGCAGAGATCTCGGAGGGTTGTAGACAGTGTTCCTGTTTATCTGCGCGGTCAATGGAAAAACCGTGCACGCGCGGACATTTGAATGGGCCGTGCAGCTCCTTAAAGGGGCCGCGCACCCAAAAACAATGATAGGGAACACTGGTTGTAGGGCTGGAGGAGGTTACAGAGATAGGGAGGGGCGAGGCCATGGAGGGAGTTGAAAACAAGGATGAGAATTTTAAAATCTTGCTGTTGCCAGACTGGGAAACAATGTAGGTCAGCGAGCACAGGGGTGATGGACGAACAGGACTTGGTGCGAGTTGGGACGCGGGCAGCAGAGCTTTGGATGAGCTCAAGTTTACAGAGGGTGGAAGATGGGAGGCCGACCAGGGAGAGCCTTGGAATAGTCAAGTCTAGAGATAACAAAGATATGGATGAGTATTTCAGCAGCAGATGAGCTGAGGCAGGGTCGGAGATGGGCGATGTAACGGAGGTGGAAATGGTGATGGAGAGGATATGTATCTGAAGGTATTTATATCTTGTATAACTCCCTTAAGATCCCCTTCTGCGATATCCCTTCTCCAGGAAAAGAGTTGCTCCTTTAATCAGTTTCTTTGGTCTCCTTTCCCCAGCAGTTGCACTCGAGCGTTGCCCCCGCTGCGAACCTATCACCAGTGTCATGTGCCTTTCGACAACAACAACAACCTGCATTTATATAGCAGCTTTAACGCAGTAACACGCCCCAAGGTGCTTCACAGGAGTGTAATTGGACAAAATTTTGACATTGAGCAACACAAGGAGATATTAGGACAGGTCGCCAAAAGCTTGCTCAAAGATGTAGGTTTTAAGGAGCATCTTAAAGGAGGAGATAGAGAGGAGGAGAAGTTCAGATTCACTCTCTAGCATTGGGAATCGGACTTCAAAACCAGATTAATTTTACTCGGCTTCAAAATAAGAATTAAGAACATCCAATCCTGACGGGAGTCTCTTACGGGTTTTTTTTTGGGGGGGTGGGTGGCGGCGCAGACCAGCCTGGATTGGAGAAAAGGAGTGTCTTAAAGGAGGAGTCGGTAAGCAGAGGACACAGATTTAAGATAATTGAGGAGAATTTTTTTTATGCAGCGAGTTGTTGTGATCTGGAACGCGCTGCCTGAAAGGGCGGTGGAAGCGGATTCAATACTAACTTTCAAAAGGGAATTGGACAAATAATTGTAGGGAAAATTTTTTTGCAGGGCTATGGGGAAAGAGCAGGGGAGTGGGACTAATTGGATCGCTCTTTCGGAGAGCTGGCACAGACACAATGGACCGAATGGCCTCCTTCTGTGCTGTACCATTCTGTAAGAGTACTGGAAATCCGAAACAAAAAAATATAGAAAATGCTGGATAAACACACCAGAGGAGTCAACATGAGCGTCGGGAAAGATGGGTTCATGTTTCAGGACACGCAACACTTTAACCTGCACAGATGGTTCTGTCGGTCCGTTCTTTCCAGCATTTTCCCTTCTTGTTTCAGCATAAAGAGCTCTTGTGGCTTTGAAGTGTTGTCAAGGAGGACGAAAGAGGAGGTAACAGCCCCCACAGGACTTTCAGGGAGTGTCGCAATGACAAAGTTGTTGGATACAATGAGAGCAGAAACCAACCCCAAACACGACAGAACACTCTCTAACATTAATCCAACACTGATGCTCCCATTGCAGTGAACTGACCTGCTCAGCTGGGAGTCTTTCAGAGGCCCCCTGTTGCCCTCTTTGTGCTAATGTCTCCATTTCATCAGTTTAATTAAACAGGCACTTCCATATGTCGTCACCCTTAGCTGTTTAGGAAGCATTCAATTCAGCGAATTCATTCAACAGAAGCAATTCATTGGCGGCCCTTATTGACCTCTCGACTGTCCGATCCCCCTCCCCCCCACCCCTCTTGTTCCCTGAGGAGACACAATAGCCGAGCTGTCATCGGGTATTGTGCCTCTATTCAGGTTTGTCAAGGCCGCACCACCCCCCCCACCCGCCCCCCCCCCAACCCCGCCTCGCTACCCCCGCACAGCTCGCCCAAATGTCCGCAGAGGATCAAACTGAAACCAGATTTGATTAGGATGAAGGGAGATCGAACTTGGCCCAAGGAAAAATAACATAATCAGGAGTGTCAGCTGTGGCTCAGCGGGTAGCACGCTCGCTTCTGAGTCAAAAGGTCATGAGTTCAAGCCCCACTCTGGGGATTTGATCACAAAATTCTAGGCTGACACTCCAGTGCAGTACTGAGGGAGTGCTGCACTGTCGGAGGTGCTGTCTTTTGGATGAGACGTTAAACCGAGGCCCCGTCTGCCCTCTCAGGTGGATGTAAAAGATCCCACGGCACTATTTCGAAGACGAGCAGGGGAGTTATCCCCGGTGTCCTGGCCAATATTTATCCCTCAACCAACATCACTTAAAAAACATGATCTGGTCAGTATCACGTTGCTGTTTGTGGGAGCTTGCAGTGTGCAAATTGTTTGCCGTGTTTCCTACAATACAACACTTCAAAAGTCCTTCATTGGCTGTAAAGTGCTGACTATTCCAACGCACTCTTGGCCGGCCTCCCACATTCCACCCTACGTAAACTTGAGGTCATCCAAAACTCGGCTGGCCGTGTCCTAACTCGCACCAAGTCCCGTTCACCCATCACCCCCTGTGCTCGCTTATTGGCTCCCGGTTAAGCAGCGCCTCGATTTCAAAATTCTCATCCTTGTTTTCAAATCCCTCCATGGCCTCGCCCCTTCCTATCTGTAATCTCCTTCAGCCCCACAACCCCCCGAGATATCTGCCTTCTTGAGCATCCCTGATTATAATCGCTCAACCATTGGCGGCCGTACCTTCAGCTGCCTGGGCCCCAAGCTCTGGAATTCCCTCCCTAAACCTCTCCGCCTCGCTAACTCTCCTTCCTCCTTTAAGACCTACCTCTTTGACCAAGCTTTTGGTCATCTGCCCTAATTTATCCTTATGTGGCTCGGTGTCAAACTTTTTGTCTTAAAATACTCCTGTGCAGCGCCTTGGGACTTTTTCTACGTTAAAGGCGCTATATAAATACAAGTTGTTGTTGTTGTTGTTGCTTTGGGATGTCCTGAGGTGGCGAAAGGCGCTTATTTCTTTCTTTAAATTCTGTGCACGGCAGAAAAGCTTACTTGGATCCAATTTGTCCAAACCTTTCATATTGGAAGTCTCCTCTGTCGCTGGCACCTTGCTAACATGAATCTGGGTGAAGTTCATGCACAAGTCCACTTGTTGCTGCCGGTGCTTTGACCTGAACCCACATGTGTAAACGGGAGCGAATTCAGAACAAATAGCGTGCAGGCGGAAGAAAGAAAGACTTGCATTTATATAGCGCCCTTCACAACCTTAGGACGTCCCAATGTGCTTTATAACCAATGAGGTACTTTTTGAAGTGTAGCCACTGTTGTAATGTAGGAACCGCAGCAGCCAATTTGTGCACAGCAAGCTCCCACAAACTGCAATGTGATCATTTTTTTTTTATTCGCTCATGGGATCTGGGAATCGCTGGTAAAGCCAGCATTTATTGTCCATCCCTAATTGCCCTTAAGAAGGTGGTGGTGAGCCGCCTTCTTCAACCGCTGCAGTCCGTGTGGTGATGGTACTCCCACAGTGCTGTTAAGGAGGGAGTTCCAGGATTTTGACCCAGCAATGATAAAGATCAGATAATAATCTGTTTTGGTGATGTTGATTGAGATATAAATACTGGCCCGGATACCGGGGATAACTCCCCTGCTCTTCTACGAAATATGCCACGTCCACCTGAGAGAGTAGACGGGGCCTTGGTTTAACGTCTCATCCGAAAGATGGCACCTCCAACAGTGCAGCACTCCCTCAGTACTGCACTGGGAGTGTCAGCCTAGATTTTTGTGTTCACGCTTTGTTGCAGCACTTCTCCGAGACAACACCAAGGATTAAAACTGTATCGTCACACAGGTCAGGATGTAATTACATCAACAACTCAAACTATGATTATCAAATGAAGAAGGAGTCCTCTAGGGATGGCTGTGAGCCCACACAAAATCTTGTTTATTTCTATGATAGCCATGGCTCAGTGGGTAGCGCTGTCGCCTCTGAGTCAGAAGGTCGTGGGTTCAAGTCGCACTCCAGGGACTTGAGCACATAATCCAGGCTCCGGTGCAGTGCTGAGGGAGTGCTGGACTGTCGGCCGAGTCGTCTTTCGAATGAGATGTTAAACTGAGGCCCCCATCTGCTCTCTCAGGTGGATGCAAGACACTATTTCAAGAAGAGCAGGGGAGTTCTGGCCAAAATTTATCCCTCAACTAACACTGAAAACAGATGATTTGGTCATTTATTTCATAGCTGTTTGTGGGCCCTTGCTGTGCTCAAATTGGCAGCTGCGTTTACTACTTTACAACAGTGTAACAAAAGAAAGTCAGAGGTAAGGGTGGGAGACAGGGGCACAGGGAACAAGGAACGGTTAGGTAGGGTTGACAACAGTTGTCATATGGGTGGTGGTGGTGCCAAAGCATGGACTGAAAAGGACAAAGGTGTAAGTGTGAATTGACGCACTGGGAGGAGGGAGTAGGACTCAAGTATGCATGGAATAGCAGCGATTGTGGGCTGGACAGGCGAGATAGTGTGTAGCGGACCGGATGCAAGAATTCCTAATACATTCGAAGGTTTTTCAGCACTTTAACCCCCTTCAACCACAACCCACCATCAACGCACCCACTAAGGTGCGCGGACGCATGGCTGCGCATCAATCCGGAGGTCCCGCGCAGGCCGCACACAAGCTGTTGCCGCTGGAAGATATCGTGCGGGCATGGCCGCTTAGCAGGCGGCCGTCCAGCAAATTTAAAGGGACCGCGCACAAAAAAAATAGAGGAAACATCGTCCACCATCCATCACCCGCCACCGACCACCCAGAACGACAGAAGATGATATGTGACCAATGGAAGTACCTGATAACATAAACAAACAATAACTTGTATTTATATAGGCACTTTACAGGAGCGATTATCAAACAAAATTTGACACCGAGCCACATAAGGAGATATTAGGGCAGGTGACCAAAAGCTCGATCTAAGAGGTAGGTTTTAAGGAGCGTCTTAAAGGAGGAGACAGAGGTAGAGAGGCGGAGAGATTTAGGGAGGGAATGAAACAGATCAGCAAATTACAACAGACAAGGAGAGGCATCAAGGCAAAGATGACAGACGGAGGTAAAAGGAGCATTTTCCTGGCTTGCCATGAGTAGCGCCACAGGATATCCTCTAATCTATAAATAAACCCCCGAACCCCTCGATTAAACCCCCGAACCCCTCGATTAAACCCCCCGAACCCCTCCATTAAACCACCCGAACCCCTCGATTAAACCCCCCGAACCCCTCGATTAAACCCCCGAACCCCTCGATTAAACCCCCCGAACCCCTCGATTAAACCTCCCGAACCCCTCGATTAAACCCCCCGAACCCCTTGATTAAACCCCCTGAACCCCTCGATTAAACCCCCAAACCCCTCGATTAAACCCCCAAACCCCTCGATTAACCCCCCCGAACCCCTTGATTAAACCCCCCGAACCCCTCGATTAAACCCCCAAACCCCTCGATTAACCTCCCCTGAACCCCTCGATTAAACCCCCCGAACCCCTCGATTAAACCCCCGAAGGCCTCGATTAAACCACCCGAACCCCTCGACTAGATTCCATCCTGTAACTCAATCCCGGGTATCCATTACTCTGTATATAAACCACCTGAACGCCACAATTAGATTCCAGCCTGTAACTCACTCCCGGGTATCTATTATTCTATATATAAACCTCCCGAACCCCTTAATTAGATTCCAGCCTGTAATTCACTCCCGGGTATCCATTATTCTATATATAAACCCCCCAAACCCCTCGATTAGATTCCAGCCTGTAATTCACTCCCGGGTATCTGTTATTCTATATATAAACCACCTGAACCCCTCGATTAGATTTCAGGCTGTAACTCATTCCTGGGTATCCGTTAACTATATATAAACCACCCGAACCCCTCGATTAGATTCCAGCCTGTAACTCGCTCCCGGGTATCTATTATTCTATATATAAACCACCCGAACCCCTCGATTAGATTCCAGCCTGTAACTCGCTCCCAGGTATCCATTATTCTATATATAAACCACCCGAACCCCTCGATTAGATTCCAGCCTGTAACTCACTCCTGGGTATCTATTATTCTATATATAAACCACCCGAACCCCTCGATTAGATTCCAGCCTGTAACTCACTCCTGGGTTTCCGTTATTCTATATATAAACCACCCGAACCCCTCGATTAGATTCCAGCCTGTAACTCGCTCCCAGGTATCCATTATTCTATATATAAACCACCCGAACCCCTCGATTAGATTCCAGCCTGTAACTCACTCCTGGGTATCTATTATTCTATATATAAACCACCCGAACCCCTCGATTAGATTCCAGCCTGTAACTCACTCCTGGATTTCCGTTATTCTATATATAAACCACCCGAACCCCTCGATTAGATTCCAGTCTGTAACTCACTCCCGGGTATCCATTATTCTATATATAAACCACCCGAACACCTCGATTAGATTCCAGCCTGTAACTCACTCCTGGGTATCCATTATTCTATATATAAACCGCCCGAACCCCTCGATTAGATTCCAGTCTGTAACTCACTCCCGGGTATCCATTATTCTATATATAAACCACCCGAACCCCTCGATTAGAATCCAGCCTGTAACTCACTCCTGGGTATCTATTCTATCATTCAATCAGATTCACATCCCAAAATCACTTCCTGGTAGCCATTACTATTCCTGATGTATCAGCCATACGGAGCTCTTTGACGGCCAGACTGATCTCTTCCATGGCCAGGTAAATAAGCACAAATGTTGGCCGGCACGTTGGCTCCTCGAATGGAACGTAGCTTTCATTTTCCCAAGTGAGCCATCTTATGTGTACAATTAAGGCTTGTGTTACAATTAAAGATTCATCAGCTTGAAATGTTGAATTTCCAATGGCTGACTGGTACATTAAAACTGACCTTGTCTGTGATGAAGGCTACTGCGCGATATCTTCTAAATAAACATTACATTGTACAGCTTACATTACATTAATACCCCAATGATGTGCTTGTCTCTCACAGGCTTGCTCCAGTGCTTCCTGCCAAACCAATCTACTGATTAATCTTTTCAATTTAGGTGCTTGATCAGGGCGACCCATAGCTCATCTTCAGCCCTTGTCTACGAGCGTAAACTTACTAATCAGCCTGGATTACCTCTGCAAGGACAGCTCTCTGCAGCCTCTCACCCCCCACCCACCCACCCCACCCCACCCCAACAGGCTCCTCATTCCTCAAAGGCAATTAACAATTTGTTTGTTTTCTTTAGAAATTGCTAAAATTTTGGCTTCCCCCACCCCCTGGTCTGGTAACGCCTCAAATTTAAAATTGTCATCCTCGTGTTCAAATCCCTTCATGGCCTCGCCCGTCCCTATCTCGGTAACCTTCTCCAGCCCTACAACCTTCCGAGATCTCGGCGCACCTCCAATTCTGACCTCTTGCTCATCCCCGATTTCCTTCGTTCCATCATTGGTGGCCTTGCCTTCAGCTGCCTGGGCCCTAAGCTCTGAAATTCCTTCCCTAAACCTCTCCGTCTCTCTTTCCTCTTTTAAAACGCTCCTTAAAACCTACCTCTTTGACCAAGCTTTTGGTCACCTGTCCTAATATCTCCTTATGTGGCTCGGTGTCAAATTTTGTTTGATAATTGCTCCTGTGAAGCGCCTTGGGACGTATTATTACGTTAAAGGTGCTATATAATTGCAAGTTGTTGTTGTTGTCGACATGTCGACGCACAAGCTATGATGCTCATGGTATTATGGAATACTTCACCTGAGGAAGGAGCAATCGATAGCTCCGAAAGCTTGTGATTTCAAATAAAACTGTTGGACTATAACCTGGTGTTGTGCGACCTCTCAATTATGGAATACAACATGCTCTTGCAAAACGGTACTATTTTATCACAAAAGCAAAATACTGTGGATGCTGGAAATCTGAAATAAAAATAGAAAATGCTGGAAATACTCAGCAGGTCAGGCAGCAACTGTGGAGAGAGAAACAGAATTTACGTATCAGGTCGATGACCCTTCGTCAGAACTGGTACTATTTTATGTTGGCTTTTAATCCGACATTCTCTATGGAAATGCTTCTTGAACACTTTACTTTTGAAGGAATACTCAGGCAGACAGCAACACGATGGGACCCAATTTACCAACAATATCGCTCCGTGTACTAAGAGGCTCTCTTTAATATAGACACAAGGGAGTCATTACAAAGTGGTAATCTAATCAAGGGCTTGTGTGGTTTCCTTGTGGGGCAACCTAGGCCCTTGAAATGCATGAGCAGACACGTCCATAATTTTCTTACAAGTCAATGGTTAATCAGCTGTTTCGCTAACGGTATTTACATATTGATGCGGAGTCCCAACTTCAGAACATTTAGTTTCTGACGTATTTCTGCATTCAACAATGATGTGAAATTTTTTATCTGCAATTTAAACACAAGACTGATGTTGCTCCTTCTCTGGTACAGTTCAGTTGGCATTTGCTTATTTTGATATTGACAACCAATGATGTACTTCTTGAAGTCACTGTTGGAATTTGGGAAATGCGGCAGCCAATGTGCGCAGCAGCAAGCTCCCACAACAGCAATGTGATAATACAAAAAGAAAATACTGCAGATGCTGGAAATCTGAAATAAAAACAGAAAATGCTGGAGATACTCAGCAGGTCAGGCAGCATCTGTGAAGAGAGAAACAGAGTTAACGTTTCAGGTCGATGACCCTTCGTCAGAACTGGAAAAAAGCAGGAAATGGAACAGATTTTTAAGCAAGTGTAGAGGCTGGGAAATGGGGGGAGTCGATGAGAGAACAAAAGGGAAGGTCTGTGATAGGATAGAAGGCAGGAGATGTTAAGAGACATTAAGAGATATTCAAGGCAAAATGAGATGGTAATAGGACAGGTTAAGAAACAAAGGATGGCTCTAGATGAAGTGTAAATTGCGCTGGCAGAATGAAAGACAGCTGTCATGTGGGAGAGAAGAATAGAAGGCACAAACAAAAAGTTGGATAAAAAATATATATATGATAGGGGCCGAGGTTATGATCTGAAATTGTTGAACTCTATGTTGAGTCCAGAGGGCTGTAAAGGGCCTAATCGAAAGATGAGGTGCTGTTCCTCGAGCTTACGCTGAGCTTCCGTGGAACAATGCAAGAGTCATTATGCAATGTGATAATGACCAGATCATCTGTTTTAGTGATGTTGTGTTGAGGGATAAATATTGGCCCCAGGATACCGGGGATAACTCCCCTGCTCTTCTTCGAAATAGTGCCGTGGGATCTTTTAAGTCCGCCTGACATAAAGGACTTCAGTGAATCATTTGGCTTTTTATGACAATTTGACAAATTTTCTGGTCATTGATTCCTGGCGTCAGTCCATAAATGACCGGATTTCTTGAACTGAATTTCCCAATTAGCCTCGGTGGAACTTGAACTCACGTCCTCTGTATTGCTAGTCCAGGACTATGGGGGATAAATTCATTATCGCCCAGGAATGGGCGCTAACTTTGGAAAAGTTTGAGATTTAGCG
Organism: Squalus acanthias; assembly: GCA_030390025.1. NCBI lineage: Eukaryota > Metazoa > Chordata > Chondrichthyes > Squaliformes > Squalidae > Squalus > Squalus acanthias. The sequence goes on from CM059427.1 coordinate 78,284,950, forward strand.
CCAGGCACTAATGAATTTCGCTGCATGCAAAATTCAGTGTCATCGCTCACAGAAAGGATGGGAGCGCTAAATCAAGCACTAATGACCTAGCTCAGTGGCGTTAGACTCAAAGCGCTAAGCAATTTCAGGTGCAGTCTAATCGCTAGTCATCATTGTCACAGGCTCTTTCCAGTTCTTAAAGGGAAGGTTAATTACATAGAAACATAGAAACATAGAAGATAGGAGCAGGAGTAGGCCATTCGGCCCCTCAATGCGATCATGGCTGATCATCCAAATTCAGTACCCTGTCCCTGCTTTCTCCCCATAACCCTTGATTCCCTTAGACTTAAGAAATATATCTAACTCCTTCTTGAATATATTTAATGAATTGGCCTCAACTGCCTTCTGTGGTAGAGAATTCCACAGATTCACCACTCTCTGGGTGAAGAAATTCCTCCTCATCTCAGTCCTAAATGGCTTACTGCATATCCTTAGACTGTGACCCCTGGTTCTGGACTCCCCCGCCATCGGTAACATCCTTCCTGCATCTAGTCTCTCTAGTCCAGTTAGAATTTTATAAGTTTCAATGAGATCCCCTCTCATTCTTCTAAAGTCTAGCGAATATAAGCCTAATCGACCCAATCTCTCTTCATACGTCATTCCTGCCATCCCAGGTATCAGTCTGGTGAATCTTCGCTGCACTCCCTCCATGGCTAGAATATCCTTCCTCAGATAAGGCGACCAAAACTGCACACAATACTCAAGGTGTGGTCTCACCAAGGCCCAGTACAACTGCAGCAAGACATCCTTGCTCCTGTATTCAAATCCTCTCGCTATGAAGGCCAACATACCATTTGCCTTCTTAACCGCCTGCTGCACCTGCATGCTTACCTTCAGCGCCTGGTGCATAAGGACACCCAGGTCTCGTTGCACTTCCCCTTTTCCCAATCTATTGCCATTTAGATAATAATCTGCCTTCCTGTTTTTGCCACCAAAGTGGATAACCTCGCATTTATCCACATTATACTGCATCTGCCATGCATCTGCTCAATCACCCAACCTGTCCAAAACATACTGGAGTTTCTCTGCATCCTCCTCACAGCACACATGCCCACCCAGCTTTGTGTCATCTGCAAACTTGGAGATATTACATCTAGTTCCCTCGTCTAGATCATTAATATATATTGTGAATAACTGGGTCCTAGCACCGATGCCTGCGGTACCCCACTAGTCACTGCCTGCCACTCGGAAAAAGACCCGTTTATTCCAACTCTTTGCTTCCTGTCTGCCAACCAGTTTTCTATCCAAGTCAGTACCTTATCCCCAATCCCATGTGCTTTAACTTTGCACGCTAATCTCTTATGCGGGACCTTATCGAAAGCCTTCCGAAAGTCCAAATACACCACATCCACTGGTTCTCCCTTATCTATTCTACCAGTTACATCCTCAAAAAATTCCAGTAGATTAGTCAAGCATGATTTACCTTTTGTAAATTCATGTTGACTTTCTCCGATCCTGTCACTGTTTTCCAAGTGCTCTGCTATTACATCTTTTATAATGGACTCCAGTATTTTCCCCACTACCGATGTCAGGCTTACCGGTCTATAATTCCCCGTTTTCTCTCTACCACCTTTTTTAAATAGTGGGGTTACATTAGCTACCCTCCAATCCATGGGAACTGTTCCAGAGTCTATAGAATTTTGGAAGATGACCAGCAATGCATCTACTTCCTTAAGTACCCTAGGATGTAGATTATCAGGCCCTGGGGATTTATCCTGCCTTCAATCCCGTCAATTTCCCTAACACCATTTCCCTACAAATACTGATTTCATTCAGTTCCTCCCTCTCATTAGACTCTATGTTCCCTGCTATCTCTGGGAGTTTATTTGTGTCCTCCTTTGTGAAGACAGAACCAAAGTATGTATTTAATTGGTCTGCCATTTCTTTGTTCCCCATTATAAATTCTCCTGATTCTGACTGCAAGGGACCTACACTTGACTTCACCAATCTTTTTCTCTTCACATATCTATAGAAGCTTTTACAGTCAGTTTTTATGTTCCCTGCAAGCTTACTCTCATACTCTATTTTCCCCCTCTTAATTAATCCCTTTGTCCTCCTTTGCTGAATCCTAAACTGTTCCCAATCCTCAGGTTTGCTGCTTTTTCTGGCCAATTTATATGTCCTCTCCTTGGATCTTATGCTATCCCTAATTTCCCTTGTTAGCCACGGTTGAGTCACCTTTTTTTTTATGCCAAACAGGGATGAACAAATTCTGTAGTTCATCCATGCGATCTTTAAATGTTTCCCATTGCCTATCCACTGTGAACCCTTTAAGTAACATTTCCCAATCCATCCTAGCCAACTCGCACCTCATACCATCGTAGTTTCCTTTATTTAAATTCAGGACCCTAGTCTCTGAGTCAACTATTTCACTCTCCATCTTAATGAAGAATTCTATCATATTATGATCGCTCCTCCCCAAGGGGCCTCGCACAACAAGATTGCTAATTAATCCTTTCTCATTATATAATACCCAGTCTAAGATGGCCTGATCTCTAGTTGGTTCCTCAACATATTGGTCCAGGAAACCATCCCGTATACACTCTAGGAATTCCTCCTCCACAGTATTGTTACTAATTTGATTAGCCCAATCTATATGTAGATTAAAGTCACCCATGATAACTGCTGTGCCCTTATTGCACGCGTCTCTAATTTCCCATTTAATGCCATCCCCAACCTCAGCATTACTGTTTGGGGATCTGTATACAACTCCCACTAACGTTTTCTGCCCCTTGGTATTTCTCAGCTCTACCCATACCGATTCCACATCATCAGAGCTACTTTCCTTCCTTAGTATTGTGTTAATCTCCTCTTTAACCAGCAATGCTACCCCACCTCCTTTTCCTTTTTGCCTGTCCTTCCTGAATATTGAATACCCCTGGATGTTGAATTCCCAGCCTTGGTCACCCTGGAGCCATGTCTCCGTAATCCCAATTATATCATATCCGTTTACATCTATTTGCGCAGCTAATTCATCCACCTTATTACGAATGCTCCTCGCATTAAGACACAAAGCCTTCAGGCTTGTTTTTTAACACTCTTAGACCATTTAGAATTATTGTTTACTGTGGCCATGTTTGATTTACACCCTTGATTTCTCTGCCTTCCACTTTTGCTTTTCTCCTTCCTGTCTTGTGTTTCTATCCTGGCTTCCCTTTCCTCTGTCTCCCTGCACAGGTTCCCAACCCCCTGCCATCTTAGTTTAAACCCTCCCCAACAGCACTAGCAAACACTTCCCCTGCATTGACACTGCAGAACCTCATTCTCAGCAGTGCTGGTTCTGCAGCTGTCTCAACAAGCAACAGAAGGCCAAGGAGATGGAACCGGACCACTGAAGGAGGTGTCATTATGGCAGATCAATGGCCCAGGGAGAGAGCTCGCAGATTCCGCGACCAGGCATTGGAGGCGTTGGTCTTCACTGTGGAGAGACGGAGGGCGGTGTTCTACCCGGTAAGTGGCAGGAAGCCCTCGCCGCAAGTCTTCTGCACCATGTGGAGGAAGGTAGCCCAGCAGGTCTCGGGCAGCACTGTGGTCCCCAGGACGCACACACAGTGCAGGAAGAAATTTAAGGACCTCACTCGGGTGGTCAAGGTGAGTCAATGCTTCAACAAATGCTATATACCACCATCTGAACCTCAGTCTGCACACACTGCCCAAAGCACCACACCCCCAGCGCTCACCTACCAACAATCTCAACCTACCAACACTCACACCCCCATCTCACACCTTGCACACAATGACAACTATTCAACTATGGCAGGCACATATCCAAAAACACATTGCTCCACACTCACTCACACACTTTCCTCTCTCTTGCAGGCCAAGGTCGCTCACAACAGCAGGGAGCAGGAGCGCACAGGTGGGGGACAAGCTGACACCGAACCACTTTCTGCGCTGGAGGAAAGAGTGCTGCAGATTATTGGGCGCCAGGTGGTGGGCGCCGTGGCCAACGGCGACGTTGACCCCCTTGGGGACAACAACGGTATGTTCATTCCTACCCCTTCTTCTCACATCCCACTTCCCCCTCACCCCATAAGCCTTTCCCAATTACCAACTAATCATGCCGTATGCATGCATTTCTCCCTTCCTGCACCCCTCCCCTCACCTTAACCCGACTCTTGTGCCTTAATGCTTTCAGATAATGAGCAAGCACCTGAACATACTGTCCCTGAGGGCACTGTAGAGAGCGAGGCGGGAGAAGAGGAGGAGGAAGAACACACCGCGTCACTGCATTTCTCACCCACAGGCACCAGCTCAGATACTGGCACTACGTGTTCTTTCGAGGTTAGTATTGTAGCGGGATCTGCACAGGGTGATGCACCGGGAACGAGTGGGCTGCAGCAAGGCCAGGGGGAAAGGGTAGCTCAGGGGCCAGCACCCCGGAGGGCGAGTTTGCGTGCGAGTTCTGCTGCACAGGACTCAGATGAGGACCTCGATGGGGAGGCCTTTAGAAGAAGGGTGATGGGCATGCACATGGAGATGATAGGTGCAATGGCAAGGGTGCCTGAGAACCTCTCGACAATGGTAAGGAGCGTGGCGGAGTCCACCTCCAACATTGCACAGAGCTCTGCGCACACCATGGAGCCCATCATTTGCAGTCTGCAGAGGATGGTAGACTCCCAGAGAGACCGTGGCGATCCAGACCTGATGCCGTGTGTGATGGGCGATGTCACAGCTTCCATTGCGGTGCAGGCGGAAGCGACGCAACGTCTTAGTGCTGTAATGCAGTCGATGCTTGGTGCCATCGATACTCAAACTGCTCTCATGCAGTCTCAGCTTGATGCCATGCAAGCTCTGACTGCTGCCATTCGTGGCTGGGTCGACCACCGTCCACTGGGGCTTTCACGGTGTCGCAGTAGGCCAGCAGTCTGTGCTGCAACAGATTGCTAGGGATGCTGAGGTGCTGCCCCGAGGAGTGGCAGTGGGTCAGTGGAGCAGGAAGCTGTTGTCCTCTCTCAGGATGACAGCATTCCTGCTCCCACCACTGGCACTCCGCCATTGCCCTTGTCGCTGCCTGTCATCCAGCCAGCCCAGACTGCTGCCGCCCATGCTGAGGTGGTGCAGTCCACAGCCGGGCCTGCCAGGCCCAGAGCTAGTCGAGGGCGTCCTGCAAGGCCATCTGAAGTCTCCCGCATGGACACTCAGCAGCCTTCCACCAGCCCTGCTGCAGCCACTGGGCCAACACTTCATAGGAGCACTAGAGTAGGCAAAGGCACAGTACCGAGAGGCACTAAGGGATTGCACAAGGGTGAATAATTAATATTGTTGTTGTAAATATGTGTTCACTGATTATTGATAAATTTATTAATTCAGTTTGGATTATTTTATGGTGTCTCTCATTTCAGCTTTGCGTTGTGATATGGCGTGCGACAGGGATGGAATGATGGGGATGTGGTGAGCAATGGGGATCTGGGGTTTAATTCATTGGAACCACAGTCTGATGAGGTGGTCACGGACTGCCCTTCCAGAAGGCCAATTGAGTGGCTGCCTCCTCCCTCGCTCCTTTTCCACCTCCTCCTCTTCCTCCTCGAACTCCTCCTCGTCAGGTGGTCCCACAATCCCTGGTGGCAAGGGCTGGGCCCTCATGATGGTCAAGTTGTGGAGCATGCAGCAGACCACCACGAAATGGGACACCCGCTCAGCAAAGTACAGGGTGGCTCGTCTAGAGTGGTCTAGGCAGCGGAACCGTTCCTTGAGCACCCCGATGGTCTGCTCGATGACGTTCCTGGTGGCGGCATGGCTCTCATTATGAGTGCTGGGCAGGAGTGTTGGGGTTGCGGAGGGGAGTCATGAGCCAAGTGGAGAGCGGATAGCCCTTGGGCTCGATTTTGCCAGGCCCGAGGAGACGGGATTGGAGGTGTGTGATGTGTTAAAATTGCAAAAAATGGCGTGCGGGCCCGATCCCGCCTCCATCCCACCTCCGAGCAATTTTCCCAGTATCGGGGTTTCAGACCCCATTTCCATCCCGCCTCCAAGAGGTGGGATAGGCCCTTAAGGCCCTTAACAACCACTTAATTGCCTCTATAATCCAATTTTGAGAGGCCTTTCTGATTTTTAGACATTTCCCCCATCCTACACACCTCCTCTGGAACATGCCAGGTAATCCTGGCCGCCTCACAAGTGGATTGCTTAGTAACAGCAGCAGCTCCACCATTAAAAAGGGGTTTTCAGCAATCATCATTTGCAGGTGGCAGAACTTTGTTGTCTCAGGTTTTTTAGCAGGCCTACTCATTGTTGTGGAAGTTTGGAGCCTGAGACCCATCTCCAGTGTGACCTCCTGGGAAACCCCTCTCCCCACCTTGACTGAGCGCTTCCTCAACTGAGGTATATACGCAGAAGCATGGGAACCATTTGTTTCCTTTCCTCCTGGACATCAGATTTGGACGAAGACCAGCCGCTGCAGTAGCAGAACCCTGAACAACAGAAACAGCAACAGCAGGAGCAACAACAGGAGCGCCAAGCTGCTGCTCACCCATCTGAAACTGCACAGGCCAGAAGGCGCCAGAGCGCGACCACATTGCTGCCCGGGATGCAAGGGACGCACTCATGTTGTCCAGATTTGCTTAGCCTGCACAATATTACACTTTTGTCTCGCACCTTCTTACCAGAGCATCGACAATGGACAAGATCCTGCGGATTCCTATCACTCTGACCACCATACTAACAATTGCAAGTTGCCCTAAGCCCTCAATGTGAAAGTCCCATTTGCGAAATGACACAGGCCACAACTTCAACAGTTTGCCATCAAATCTGTTTATGATACCATGACAAGGATGGCTGGTCCAAAAACAATACAGCACAGCACCCAAGTGACTACCCTTGTGACTACTTGTGCATTATCTTCCTCTTATGCATGCTGCTACGTGGTGCTTCCCCTGTGGCTTCAGCAGATGTGGAGGCCCCTTGCTCACTTTCTTGCTGCTCCTGTCTCGACGCCTTTGGCGGGCGTCCTCTGGAGTTGCGAACCTGTGAGGGCTCGGTAACAGTCTGCTGCTCCTACGGCTGTGCAGGGGTTGAGACGCCGATCTCAGTTGGGTGGGGACTCTGGTGGGGCTCTGACCGAGGACTTTGCAGTGGCATGGTCGTGTGAGCGTTTGGAGAGGAGCCTCCACTTCCTTGTTGTCTGCCACCAACATCCCTCTCATAGGTCAGCCCCACTTCAGAGCTAGCAAGTGGCTTGACAGCACCTTGCTGCACTTCAGGGGGGCCATGAGGACCCGTTTCTGCACTGGAAGTCCTACTCCAGAGGACTTCCATGAAGGTCTGGTTTCTATACTCAATAGCTGACCACCGCTCCTCAAGAGATGTCATTCTATTCTGAACAATGACCATGTTTTCAAGACCCTGGCGACTAAGCTCTTCCATGGCCATAGCCATCCTCTCCTCAACCGTAGACATCCTCTCCTCTACGGTAGCCAGCCTTACCACGGAGTTAGCCATCCTTTCCACGGAGGTTGCCATCCTTTCCGTGGTGATGTGTTCATGCGCCAATGCCTCCACAAAGACTCTGCTCATGTTTGCGATGGACTCCTCCATTCGCTCCACACTCGCAGCGACCCTGGAGACAAAACCTGCCAGAGACTCCTGCACCTGTTTCTGGAGTTCCAGCACCACTCTCCTTCTGGATGGACCCGGAGGCACAGGGTTGACATGCAGCTGAGCTGAACTGGCAGAGTCCTGCGCCCTCCGACGAGGACTCTCCACTGCTGTCCCTGTCTCCATCATCTGCTGATGCTCACTTGTGAGCTGTGATACACCAGGTACCAACACTACTCTATCTCGCGAAGGTCCCACCGAGGTGTGAGTGTCTGCGCTGGTGCTGGCTGCGCTGAATTCTGCTGACGCTGTGCCCTCAGAGGTTGCAGCTTCCTCTGAGGAGTCTGGAAGCTCAGGCTCTTCCTCCTGGACAGTGGGGACGGGGGCTTTCGATGATCCTGTGGGGGAGTAAAGGAAAGAGTTAGACATGTGAGGTCAAGGTTCCATGCACATTGAATAGTGCAGATGATCATAAGTCAATCTGTTAGAGGATCAGATTCATTATCAGTGACTCATGCAATGTCAATGAGAGAGATGCCAAACTATTCTGTCACCAGCTTGCTGTGATACGCCCATCTGTCCGTCCCCCACTTGGGAATCCTCCTCGATCCCAGCAATTTCCAGGGCCGCCTCCTCCCAGGCGGTGAGCTGGGCTACTGAGGGTGGCCCTCCTCCTGTCATGGCTCTTTCCCTCTTATTGTGGACTCTCTTTCCCTGCAATGAGGGACACATGTGGAGTTTGAGTGAGAATGAAGGTGTGAGTGTAGAGAATGCATAGCATAGATGCTTAGAAGGAGACAAAGGGCCCTCCCTATGTGTTGTAAGTTGTTGTTGTTGTTGCAACACAGTGATAAGGAGTGTGAGGGCTTCATGGTCGAATAGTTAAGTGAATGTGACCATAGAGAGGCAATGGATAAGGGTGCAGGGATGAAAGTGTCAAGTGGGATGTGGAGGAAGAGGTTAGCAAAGCAGAGTGCTGGTGAGGAGAGGCGATGGGGATCAGATTGAGAGTGATGGGAAAGTCATACGCACTTTTCCTGTGTGGAGAAGGTCATGAAACCTCTTCCTGCATTGCAGCCAGGTTCTGCGGCTCATCGATATGGAGTTGACCTCCTGGGCAACTTGCAGCCACACAGCTTTAGTCTGCTGGGGTGGCTTTTTTCTCCCTAAGGAAGGGAAGAGCACCTCCTTATTCGATCTTGCTCCCTGCACCAGAGCTTGGAGGGAGGGCTCATCAAAGCGAGGTGCACACTTTTGCTTGCTGGTGGACATGGTCGGTAAATGAAGTCCTTCATACACTTTCCAAAGCGTTTCCAGTCGCAGAAGAAGCAAGGCTGCTTGCAGGCCTTAAATCCAGCAGCATTGATGACGTCATCGAAGGCGACTTTCGGTATGAAAAGACTCATTGGGCCAGGGGTTCCCACACGCTGGAAATCAATTGCCCAATTAGGGGAAAATTGCAGTTTTTCCCCACTTCACTTCGGACTCGGGGTCCTGACACGCCCCAGCCCGTCCACACTGGCAAAATCGAGCCCCTTATCTCCGACCAGCCAGCCATGAGCTTGATGTGGCGTCTGGAAGAGTGCTGGCACACCGGTCTGGTGCAGGATGAAGGCATCGTGGCTCCTGCCAGGATAACGGGCATTCACATTGAGGATTCGCTGTCTGTGGTCGCACACCAACTGCACATTAAGTGAGAGGTAGCCTTTGCGGTTACGGAAGACCTCAGGATTGTTATGCGGTGCCCGCAAAGCCACGTGGGTGCAAGTCAATGGCGCCCTGCACCATGGGAAAGCCCGCTATCCTGGCAAAGCCACATGCACGTTCGTCCCGCTTCTCTCTGGTGATGGGGAAGGAAATGTAGTCCCTTTTCCTACTGTAGAGAGCCTCTGTGACCTCCCGGATGCAGCGATGGACGGCGATCTGAGAGATGTTCGCTATATCTCCTGTTGCAGACTGGAAGGAACCGATGTCGAAGAAATTGAGGGTGACGGTGACGTTGACTGCTACTGAGAGTCGACCTGATCTGAGGCTCGAGGTCTGGTTGCAGGAGGTGGCAGAGTTCGGTGACCAACTCCTTGGTGAAGCGGAGCCTTCTAGTGCATGTTCCTTGCTTAATTGGAGGTAGGAGAAGTGCTCTTGGAATACCCTCGGAGGTTAAGGCCTCCTGTTGAGAGCCCTGATGGCCCTCCTCCTCCCTCTGGCCACATCTTGCAATCTTTCTCGCTGCCTGCGCTCCCTCCTCAGTAGATCCTGGAGGGCGTGGTCGACTGCCAGTACAACCCCATTAATGTAATGATGTGTAGCACTTTGAAATTTTGTAAGTTTAAATGTAACCAATTTTTAGTAGCCACAACACTCCTAATACTAAAGAACCTTTAAATGACTGACTTAAACTCTTTCACAATTACAAACTGACAAGGAAGCAGTAAAACACCACTAACCTGACAACTGCGACTGATCCCTTTAAATAGCACCACTGGAGCCTGCTTCACGCCTCCTCTTCCTGTTGTTGTCGGGGCGAGGCACTAAGGCAGGAGGCGATAATCAATTTGGTAGATTGGGCGCTCAGTGAGCGTTGCACACTCACTGACGTCACGATCTGCCTGACATTAAAGCCCCAGGCGCTAAATGTTAGTGACGGCGCTATGGGGTGATTGTATTTGGCGTGCGGCGCTGGATTCTCCGTGCCCCGGTGCTACTTCATTAGCGTCCCATTAGTGCCCCCGCCAGGCACTAACAGGAGGCGCTAAACAACTGAATTTCTCTCCCTATAACTACTATAATGTCAAGGTGTTGGGAAAAGGTGCAAGTATAACAGATCCATCATATGAATGTAGATCAGCTTTGCTCCTTTCGAGCTCCCATAGCACTCAAGTACTCTTTTGCCCTTGAATATTAGCATTTGAACATTTAACATGTTTGTATCAAATTCCTTTGTCTGCTTCTAATGCAGGTCTACCATGTATTTAAATGTTTTACAGCCTCTGTTAAAATAACAAGAGTAAGGAATTTGAAACCAAACATGTTAAAGGGTCACGTGCCAATACTCAGAGGGCTTAATTTCAAGGCATTCGACAGGTGGCATGTGGCTCCACAATCTAGCTGAAGAAAGGTTACCTTACCACTGACCCTCATTATTACAGTGTACCGATTTTGGAATAGTTTCTTCCACCTCCTCCAATGCTCCAAATGTGTATGTGCACTCGGAACCTTATTCATCTGTCCCTTCATGGGAACACAGGGAAGTGCAGGACTAGAAAGGAATCTAGTGATCACAGTAAACAACAACAACAACTTGTATTTATATAGCGCCTTTAACGTCGGAAAATGTCCCAAAGCGTGTCACAGAAGCGTAATCAGGCAAAAATTGCCATTGAGCCAAATAAAGAGATATTAGGATGGGTGACTCAAACATTGGTTGAAGAGGTAGGTTTTAAGGAGGGTCTTAAAAGATGAGAGTTTTGGCAGGGTGGGGTTGGGGGGGGAATTCCAGAGCTTAGGGCCTAGACAGCTGAAGGCACGGCCACTACTGGTGGGGCGAAGGGAGAGCGGGATGCGTAAAGAGGCTAGAATTGGAGGAACGCAGAGTTCACAGAAGGTTGTAGGGCTGGAGGAGGTCACAGAGATTGGGATTGACACCCATCGGCTGCTCCTCCCTCAAATATCTCACCCATTCTCCCTTTAACCTTTTCTGCCTCCACTCCCTCCCCAGACACTCGGTTCCAAACATTCGACACCCTCTGTGTAAAGTGCTTCAATCTAAACTCTCGGTGCCCCTTCCTCTTCTACGCTTTGGACCATGGTTCTAGCGTTTGTACAATGTCAAACAAATTATACAAAAGCAAAATACTGTGGATGCTGGAAATCTGAAAAATAAACAGAAAATGCTGGAAATACTCAGCAGGTCAGGCAGCATCTGTGGAGAGAGAAACAGAGTTAACGTTTCAGGTCCGTGGCCTTTCATCAAAACATACTAACATGGTTCAATTTATCTATTCCCTCTAGAGTCTTGAATCCTTTTATAATCTCTTCCCCTGAGCCTTCTCTTCTCCAGTAAACAATGTTTCCCCTTGCTGGAGAGTCTAGAACCAGGGGTCACAGTCTCAGAATAAGGGGTCGGCCATTTAGGACTGAGATGAGGAGAAATTTCTTCACTCAGAGGGTTGTGAATCTTTGGAATTCTCTACCCCAGAGGGCTGTGGAGGCTCAGTCATTGAGTATATTCAAGACCGAGATCGATAAATTTTTGGACTCTAGGGGAATCAAGGGATATGGGGATAGTGCAGGAAAGTGGAGTTGAGGTCGATGATCAGCCATGATCTCATTGAATGGCGGAGCAGGCTCGAAGGGCCAAATGGTCTACTCCTGCTCCTATTTCTTATGTTCTTATGTTTTTACAATTCCAGGTTCTTCCACCTCTCCTCAGAGCTCAGATTCCTTAAGCCCTGTATACGTTTGGTTGCCCATTTCTGCGTTGCCTCCAATGCCTGGATATCCCTGCTGCAGTAGGGTGACCAGTATTATACCCAGTACTCCAGGTGTGGACTTACCAGTGTCTTGTACAGACTCAATGTCCCGGATTTTACGGTGGGTAATAACTATGAAACTTTCAACGTTCGCCATCATTACCCCTCTGAAATTAACAGTAACTTCAGGATTTAGCGCATGCGCAACTAAATGCGGAAATCCTGAAGTTGCGATTATTCACAGCTCCGACACAGACTGCACTGTGGATCAAACCTCTCCCCACCCCCGCCATAGTCGGCAATCAGTGAATCAGTGGAACTGACGAAAACTTAAGCTTTTCTGTGCTAATATCGCTGATAAACCGCCATTAAATGCTAAGCCTTGTTGGAATAGGTATAACTGGGGTTTAACAGTATATTGACTGCTCAACAGCCCTGAAAAACTAATTTTTTCATATTTGTGGTATGTCAAATTTCTCCATTATGATAAGAATTACTAGATATTTTAAAAATATAGATTTTTAAAGTTTGTTCATGATATTTCAGATTCTACCGTAACCCCATGCGTATCTTCCAATCTTTATTTCGCTCTTTGTAACATTTTTTAAAAGTGCAGAGCATTAGTGCTTTTTATTTCCTGGTTTGCTGTCTGTGAGAATTCTTCACTGTGATTGGCTGCTTAGACAGCTTGATGACATCATTGCTGCATCGCGCTGGAGTTCCCTTTATGACAGGGTTACAATCGATTTAACGTCGCGGAAGCTAAAGCTACTCGCCACGGAGATTGCGAGATCTCTGTGGGTAGCTTTCTTCGAGGTCAGTAGCGATCGCTGTCGCTTTGCCGCTGTCCACAAAATACAGGCCAATGTCCCTTTCTGGGATTTGCACTCAATCCCTCTGACTATACATCCCAAGAACCGTTTAGTTTACTTACTACTGTCGCACACTGTGCAATGTTAAAGTTCATGCATACACGGACCTGTGAATGGCCTGCGCAGCCCCTCAAAGGGGCCATGCATACAAAAAAAATTACAGGGAACATTTTTTTATATATAAACCATCTGAAACCCTCGATTAGATTCCAGCCTGTAACTCACTCCCGGGTATCCATTATTCTATATATAAACCCCCCGAACCCCTCGATTAGATTCCAGCCTGTAACTCACTCCCGGGTATCTATTATTCTATATATAAACCACCCAAACCCCTCGATTAGATTCCAGCCTATAACACACTCCCGGGTATCCATTATTCTATATATAAATCCCCCCGAACCCCTCGAATAGATTCCAGCCTGTAACTCGCTCCCGGTTATCCATTATTCTATATATAAACCCCCCCGAACCCCTCGAATAGATTCCAGCCTCTAACTCGCTCCCGGGTATCCATTATTCTATATATAAATCCCCCCGAACCCCTCGAATAGATTCCAGCCTGTAACTCGCTCCCGGGTATCCATTATTCTATATATAAATCCCCCCGAACCCCTCGAATAGATTCCAGCCTGTAACTCGCTCCCGGGTATCCATTATTCTATATATAAACCACCCGAACCCCTCGAATAGATTCCAGCCTGTAACTCACTCCCAGGTATCCATTATTCTATATATAAATCCCCCGAACCCCTCGAATAGATTCCAGCCTGTAACTCGCTCCGGTTATCCATTATTCTATATATAAACCCCCCGAACCCCTCGAATAGATTCCAGCCTGTAACTCGCTCCCGGGTATCCATTATTCTATATATAAATCCCCCCAAACCCCTCGAATAGATTCCAGCCTGTAACTCGCTCCCGGGTATCCATTATTCTATATATAAACCCCCCCGAACCCCTCGAATAGATTCCAGCCTGTAACTCGCTCCCGGGTATCCATTATTCTATATATAAACCACCCGAACCCCTCGAATAGATTCCAGCCTGTAACTCACTCCCGGGTATCCATTATTCTATATATAAATGACCCAAACCCGTCGATTAGATTCCAGCCTGTAACTCACTCCTGGGTATCCATTATTCTATATATAAACCACCTGAACCCCTCGATTAGATTCCAGCCTGTAACTCACTCCCGGGTATCCATTATTCTATATATAAACCACCCGAACCCCTCAATTAGATTCCAGCCTGTAACTTACTCCCAGGTATCCATTATTCTATATATAAACCACCTGAACCCCTCAATTAGATTCCAGCCTGTAACTCACTCCCGGGTATCCATTATTCTATATATAAACGCCCCCCGAACCCCTCGATTAGATTCCAGCCTGTAACTCACTCCCGGGTATCTATTATTCTAAATACAAACCTCAGGGTATGGTAGTGTAGTGATTATTTCCATGGACTAGTAATCCAAAGAACGTGAGTTCAAATCCCACCATGGGCAGTTTGAGAATTTTAATTCATTTTAAGTAAAATTTGGAAATAAAAAGCTGGTATCAGTAAAAATGTCAATGAAACTGTTGGATAGTCGTAACATTTCACTAATGTCCTTTAGTGAAGGAAACCTTCCGTCCTTACCCCGGTCTGGGCCTATAGGTGACTCCTGTCACACACCAATGTGGTTGACTCTTAACTGTTCCTCTGATGTGCCCCAGCAAACAAATCAGTTGAAGAAATCCCACCACCACCATCTCAAGGCAACTAGGGCTGGGCAATAAATGCCGACATTGCCAGCGACGCCCACATCCCAAGAATTAATAAAAAAGAAACGCATCCAAACCCCTCGATCAGATTCCAGCCCGTGACTCACTCCCATTCTACATATAAACCATCCAACCCCCTTGATTAATTATTGCACACAACTCACTTCAAGGATTCATTGCATTCTAAATGATCGACGTCAAGTATATATTTGACTTCAGTTATGTGGAGAGACTAGAGAGCTGGGACTGTTCTCCTTAGAGCAAAGAAGGTTAAGGGGAGATTTAATCGAGGCGTTCAAAAGTACAAGGGGCTTTGATAGAAGAGATAGGGAGAAACTGTTTCCACTGGCAGGGAGATTGATAACCAGAGGACACAGATTTAGAATCATAGAATGGTTACAGCACAGAAGGAGGCCATTTGGCCCGTCGAGCCCATGCCAGCTCTCTGCAAGAGCACTTTAGCTAGTCCCACTCCCTCGCCCTTTCCCTGTAGCCCTGCAATTTTTTTTCCTCCAGGTACTTATCCAATTTCCTTTTGAAAGCTATGATTGAATCTGTCTCCACCACCCTTTCAGGCAGTGAATTCCAGATCCTAACCACTCGCTACGTAAAAAAGTTTTTCCTCATGTCGCCTTTGGTTCTTTTGCCAATCACCTTAAATCTGTGTCCTCTGGTTCTCGACCCTTCTGCCAATAGGGGACAGTTTCTCTCTATCTACTCTGTCTAGACCCCTCATGATTTTGAATACCTCTATCAAATCTCCTCTCAACCTTCTCTGCTCCAAGTAGAACAACCCCAGCTTCTCCAGTCTATCCACGTAACTGAAGTCCCTCATCCCTGGGACCATTCTCGTAAATCTTTTCTGCACCCTCTCTAAGGCCTTCACATCCTTCCTAAAGTGTGGTGCCCAGAATTGGACACAATACTCCAGTTGAGGCCGAACCAGTGTTTTATAAAGGTTCATCATAACTTCCTTGCTTTTGTACTTTATGCCTCTATTTATGAAGCCCAGGATCCCGTATTTAAGATAATTGCCTAAAGAACCAGAGGGGAGATGAGGTGAATTTGTTTTTCCACAGCGAGCTGTTGTGATCTGGAATGTGCTGCCTGAAAGGGCGGTGGGAGCAGATTCAATAGTAACTTTCAAAAGGGAATTGGATAATTACTTGAAAAGCAATAATTTGCAGGGCTATGGGGAAAGAGCAGGAGAGTGGGATTTATTTGGATCGCTCTTTCAAAGAGCCGGCACAGGCACGATGGGCCGAATTGCCTCCTTCTGCGCTGTAAGGTTGTATGATTCTAAGTATCTTTTCTTTGATGTATTGGCATCAAGTGGCTGTTTGAGCACTCTGTGCAGCACAGATTGTGAGCGCACAGTAAAAGGCCCTTCCCTCCGTACAGTGAGGCTGCTGCTTTCTGTCGCTTGCGTCCTCTCTCGAGCGTATCGCGTGTACGATTTTTACTGGTGGGCATTAACAGAATGGGTGGTCATGGCCGAGGAAGGATCAGCGAATGGCCCCTGCGCCTCTGTCCTGCTGCTTTCAGCCCAGCTCGCGCCGTGTTCTGCAATGCCGCCTGTATTGGGTACAGATGGGATCATTAAGGATTGAGATGACATCATTTGTGTTTAGACAAAAGCCACAGAGCCCTTTGACAAGCAATAGTTTACACAAATGAATCAGGAATGTTTAACACAAGGGAAAGAAAAGAGGAAAGATTTGGAGAGGGGGGGAGCGGGAGTTTCATGATACTTTAACAATACATTTACCAATGGCTTTACCCACACTTGTGTGAAGGGATCATCCTCTCTCTCTCTCTCTCGCCCAAGTTGCCCATTAAAGAATAAGAAAATATTAAAAATCGCCACATAAGATGGGATGAAAGGCACCTTTATTACTCTGTCTTATTGTAGGTTGTAAAGCATCAGATGGAGCAGCGACTGTGGGGGGCTGGGGGGGGTGGTGGGGGGGTGCTAATAAAAGTCAAGGCAGTAATCAGCACTCTTCCGCTCGAACAGGCACTTTGGAGACTGTCACACGAGATTAAATAAAGCCAGACCCTCAGATAACCTTCAGTTGGAATCTGTACGAAACCGCAAACAGGCGGTGAAAGTAATATTCGCTGCAAGCTCAGTGCGAACTCTGGTTCTGGTTAAAATGAAATTCCTCCCTCCCCACCCCCCGTGCATATTAGTGGTTAAAATCGAGCTGTTAATAACTTTTTTTTCAATCTCTTTGCACCGTCCTCCTCCTTGTTGGCTGCGCATCAGGTCTCTGCATCACTCCAGTCTCCAGTAAGAAAGAACTTGCATTTCTATAGCATCTGTCACCACTCAGGACGTCCCAAAGCGCTTTACAGCCAATGAAGTATTACTGCAATGAAGTGTTGTAATGCAGGAGACGTGGCAGCCAATTTGCGCTGTGCAAGGGCCCACCAACAGCAATATAATAATGACCAGATCATCTGTTTTTAGTGATGTTGGTTGAGGGATAAATACTGGTCCAGGACACCGGGGAGAACTCCCCTGCTCTTCTTCCAATAGTGCCGTGGGAGCGTTTACGTCCACCTGAGAGAGCAGATAGGACTTTGGTTTAAGGTCTCATCCAGTAGGTGGCACCTCCGACAGTGCAGCACTCCCTCAGTACTGCACCGGGAGTGTCGGCCTGTGGAAAGAGGGGAGAATAAATGGAGGAGAGAAGACGACAAAAATGGAGGAGATGGCAAGCAATGAAAATGAAACCCTAGGTTAGAATCATAGAATCATAGAATGGTTACAGCACAGAAGGAGGCCATTCGGCCCGTCGAGCCTGTGCCGGTTCTCGAGATAACTTCAGCTAGTCCCACTCCCCCCGCCCTTTCCCCGTAGCCCTGCAAATTTTTTCCCTTCAGGTATTTATCCAATTCCCTTTTGAAAGCCACTATTGAGTCTGCCTCCACCACCCTTTCAGGCAGTGAGTTCCAGATCATAACCACACGCTGCGTAAAAAAGGTTTTCCTCATGTCACCTTTGGTTCTTTTGCCAGTCACCTTAAATCTGTGTCCTCTGATTCTCGACCCTTCCACCAATGGGAACAGTTTCTCTCTATCTACCCTGTCTAGACCCCTCATGATTTTGAACACCTCTATCAAATCTCCCCTCAACCTTCTCTGCTCTAAGGAGAACAACTCCAGCTTCTCCAGTCTATCCACGTAACTGAAGTCCCTCATCCCTGCAACCATTCTCGTAAATCCTTTATGCACCCTCTCTAAGGCCTTCACATCTTTCCTAAAGTGCGTCGCCAAGAATTGGACATAATGGCCCAAAAATTAGTGCCGCTACGCGAGAGTACGCACTGTGTACTCTCGCGTATTCTGTCTCCAATTGCCGGTTTTCTGCATGCACTGCGCATGCGCTGAAAACCGGCACTTGGTGAATTCAAAAGGGGGCGGTTCCTAGGTGAACTGTGTGCGCGCTACAGGCTGCGCGCACGCAGTGCACTTAGTGCTTTGGACGCGCAGGTAAGCATGGAAGATTTTAGACATAAAGAAAGGAGGTGTAAGACCCTCTTTTAACAAGTTAAGTACTTAATTAAGTATTATTTTGTATTTTTTTTAACAGGTATATCTTTTTCAGAGACTTTAAAGACAGGTAAGTTTATTTTTATAACTTTTTAAAAGATTTTTAAATTTTTTCAAAAATTTAATTTTTTGTTTAAAATGGTTAATTTATTTAACTATACTTATTTTATTAATGTGATGGTTTTTTAAAAAATTTAATTGAGGTTTAGCTGTTCTTTTGGGGGGGTATAGTATTCATAGCTTTCACAGCCGTGCTGTGAAAGCTATGAATGAAAGATGGTGTGCTGCCATTGGCTCTAACTGAGTCACGTGATCCCACAGCTCGCACGAATTAACTACGCCTGTGGGATACGAAAGCCCTGCACAGCTGCTGTCCAGAACATCAAGTTCGTGCGAGCTCGGACTGAAAAAGCCAGCGCGCAGTGAGAGATCGCGGGAAGGCCCTTACCCTCGCACGAAGGCTCACTCACTAATTTTTGGGCCATTACTCCAGTTGAGGCCGAACCAGTGTTTTATAAAGGTTCATCATAATTTCCACGCTTTTGTACTCTGTGCCTCTATTTATGAAGCCCAGGATCCCGTATGCTTTTTTAACCGCTTTCTCAGCCTGCCCTGCCACCTTCAATGATTTGTGCACATATATCCCCAGGTCTCTCTGCTCAAGCACCCCTTTTAGAATTGTACCTTTTTGTTTATATTGCCTCTCCTCGTTCTTCCTACCAAAGTGTACCACTTCGCACTTTTCTGCGGTAAATTTCATCTGCCATGTGTCCGTCCAGTTGGGAGGGTGCGGAGTTGCTGAGAATCAATCCAAGTCAGTCTCAGCCAAACCAATACTGTGAGGTATAAATTAAGGCATTGGAGATACCGACCGGGCTGTTAAGTTCAATTTAACTTAAGAGTAAATTAGGCCCCATCATTTGTGCAGCACATATGCTTTGCAAAACAGCTATAAGAATCAAATTCACTCCAAATTTGCTGCTGGTGTGGCAGTGGGGCCCTATATCTGAACAATCGGACAATCATTTTGTAAGTGTAGCATAAATAAACAATTCTAAATTCTCCGCTTCATTATCGAGTGGAAGGACGGGCGGTTTTGAGAGCCGCTTGGGGAATTAAATTGATTGCAAGCCAGAACCAATCTGACTGGGGGAAGCCAGAGGAAGAGTTATCAGAAGGTAAAAGAGTAGAGGAATCTATATTGATGCCTCTTCATTTATAAATTACAAGGACAGAATTGTTGAATTGCAACGAGTGGACATAAAGTAATGAGCATAAACAGAGGCTGTTAGCGGGGATTGAAGCGAGCGATTTTGGTTGATGCCCTGTTGCTTATCATCGAAGAAGATCATTGTGGCAAGAGGAGACATGGCAACAATATAGGTTGTACCATTAGTCCTGTTCGTCAGACTCCTTCTGAAACACTTAGTGCAGCTTTGGGGCCAGGTGTCAGCCTTGGCTCAGTGGGTAGCGCTCTCGCCTCTGAGTGAGGCACGAAGGTCGTGGGTTCAAGCCCCCTACTCCAGAGACTTGAGCACATAATCCAGGCTGATCCCTCCCAGTCTGTGCCAGTACCAAGGGAGTGCTGCACTGTCGCAGGTGTCGTCTTTCGGATGAGACGTTAAACCTCTCAGGTGGACGTTAAAAGATCCCATGCTATTGTTTCGAAGAAGAGCAGGGGAGTTCTCCCCAGTGTCCTGGGGCCAATATTTATCCCTCAACCAACATCACTAACACAGATTATCTGGTCATTGTCACATTGCTGTTTGTGGGCGCTTGCTGTGCACAAATTGGCTGCAGTGCTTCCTACATTACAACAGTGACTACACTGCAAAAAGTACTTCATTGGCTGTAAAGCACTTTGGGATGTCCTGTGGTTGTGAAAGGCACTTTATAATTAAAAGAAAGACTTGCATTGATATAGCGCCTTTCTCGACCACCGGACGTCTCAAAGCTCTTTGCAGCCAATGAAATACTTTTTGATAATGACCAGATAATCTGTTTTAGTGATGTTGATTGAGGGATAATTATCAGGCACGACACCAGGGTTAACTCCCCTGCTCTTTGAAATAGTGCCATGGGATCTTTTACATCCACCTGAGAGGGCAGACAAGGGCCTCAGTTTAACCTCTCATCCAAAAGACAGCACCTCTGGAGTGTCAACCTAGATTTTTCTAAGATTCAAGTACCTATGGAGTGGGACTTGAACCCACGACCATTGAACTAACTCAGAAGGCAAGGGTGCTACCCACTGAGCCACAGCTAACACTAGCTCTTTCTTTTTAATTGTGCAGGGGATATTATTACCCCTGAAATCTGACTTGTGCCAAGCAAAGAACATGGTTCTGGGGTGTCAGCAGTCCAAGTTAATAGGAAGAAAGTTATAAAAAGTTTCATCTTTGGAGAGGAGATATTTGAGCTAATCTAACTGAAGCTTTCCAGGATTTGAAAGGAACGAGCAAAGGTGATCCAGGTAAATTGTTCACCGTGGATTGAAACCGGGTGGTGATGGTGCTCTCACAATGGCGTTAAGTAGGGAATTCCAGGATTAACCCAGATGGAGGAACGGCCGATATATGTCCAAGTCAGGATGGTGTGTGACTTGGAGGGGAACGTGCAGGTGATGGTGCGTCCACTGTGTTGAAGGTGATATGGCAAGTAGATGGGTTTGAGGTCTCTCCAAAACAATGGACTTTCTGGATCTAACAGTCTTTTGTCATGAAACATTATTATGCTCTTAAGATATCTATGCTCGAATTTAACTAAAGTTCACACCAATCTCTAACCGCTATTCCAGCTGCCCGAATGGGGATTTTCACTCATGACTCACTCTCTCCCGCCGCCCCTCCCGAACACTGAGTGAGCTCCTGATCTTGGTGAGGCCATCAGGGAGATAGAGTAGACGTAGAGAAGATACTTCCACTTGTGAGGGAATCCAAAACTAGGGGCCATCAATATAACAAAGTCACTCAGACATCCAATAGGGGAATTCAGGAGAAACTTCTTTCCTCATGAAGGTGGTTAGAATGTGGAACTGGCTACCACAGGGAGTAATTGAGATGAATAGCAGAGATGCATTTAAGGGGAAGCTAGATAAACACATGAGGGAGAAAAGGTATAGAAGGGAATGCTGATAGGGTGAGATGAAGAAGAGTGGAAGGAGGCTCGTGTGGAGCATAAACACCGGCACGGACCAGTTTGGCCGAATAGCCCTTTTCTGTGCTGTAACTTCTATGTAATTCTATATCTGAAAAGTACCTGCACCAGCCAGAACCTGGGAGTAACAAGACTCCAAGGACATGAATTTCCATGGGGGTGGTGGAGGGGAGGCTACTTAACGGCATTATGTGGCTCGGTGTCAAATTTTGTTTGATAACGGTCCTGTGAATCGCCTTGGGGATGTTTTACTACGTTAAAGGCGCTATATAAATGCAAGTTGTTGTTGTTGTTGTTGTGAGAGCACCATCACCACACGGACTGCAGCGGTACAAGGAGAAGGCCCACCACCACCATCACCTTCTCAGGACAGCTAGGGATGGGCAATAAATGCAGCTTATAAATATTATATAATAACACACTCTGTGTTACTGGGTACAATAATTCTCTGTATGTATTTCAAAACAGGTGTCTGAGTCAGAAGGTCGTGGGTTCAAGTCCCACTCCAGAGATTTGAGCACAAAATCCAGGCTGATACTCCCAGTGCGGTACTGAGGGAGTGCTGCTCTGTCGGAGGAGCCGTCTTTCAGATGAGATGTTAAACCGAGGCCACGTCTGCTCTCCCAAGGTGGATGTCAAAGATCAAATGGCACTATTCAAAGAAGAGCAGCGGAGTTCTCCCTGGTGTCCTGGTCAATATGATACAACACTTCATAAACTACACTTTGTGAATGCACTTCACAAAGTACTTCATTGGCTGTGAAACACTTTGTGACATTCTGAGGTCATGAAAGGCGCTATATAAATGTGAGTCTTTCTCTATCTTATTAAGAAAAAGAAAAAGGAAAAAAAGAAAGACTTTTACAACCTCAGGACGTTCCAAAGCGTTTTACAGCCAACAAAGTACTTTTCAACTGTTGCAATGTAGGAAACGCAGCAGTCAATTTGCCCACAGCAAGCAATGTGATAATGAGCAGATAATTTGTTTTTAGTGATGTTGATTGAGGGATAAATATTGGCCTGGACATCAGGGATAACTCCCCTGCTCTTCTTCAAAAATAGTGCCATGTGATCGCTTACATCCACCTGAGAGAGCAGATGGGGCCTCACTTTAATGTCTCAGCCAAACGATGGAACCTCCGACAGTGCAGCGTGCCCTCAGTACAGCAGCAGAGTGCCAGCCGGGATTATGCGCTCAAGTCTCTGGAGTGGAACTTGAACCCACGACCTGCTGACTCAGGAGGCGAGAGTGCTACCCACTGAGCCACGGCTGACTCCTGACACCAAAGGCCGGACCTGACCCTCAGAAGTCCGTCAGGGTCAGCTGCACTTGTGACGTGATGGAGCCTTGGCGGGTTTTCGGCCCCACTCATTACAGACATATTGTGAAGACTCTGTACATTACAACAACAACAACTTGCATTTAGATAGCGCCTTTAATGTAGTAAAACGTCCCAAGACATTTCACAAGAGCAATTATCAAACAAAATTTGACACCGAGCCACATAAGGAGGTACTAGGTCAGTTGGTCAAAGAGGTAGGTTTTAAGGAGCAAATTAAAGGAGGAGAGTTTAGGGAGGGAATTCCGGAGCTCAGGGCCCAGGCAGCTGTAGGCATGGCCACCAATGGTGGAGCTAAGAAAATCGGGGATGCGCAAGAGGCCAGAATTGGAGGAACGCAGAGATCTCAGAGAGTTGCCGGGCTGGAGGAGATTACAGAGATAGGTAGGGGGGCGAGGCCATGGAAGGGATTTGAACACAAGGATAAGAATTTCAAAATCGAGGCGTTACCGGACCAGGAGCCAGCGAGCACGCCAACAACAATACAAGGTTTCCTCTGCGATTTGGTAAAGCCAAACCCACCGTGAATACAAGGTACCTTCCTTGTTTTGTAAGGGGTGGCGGGGGTGGGGGGGTGGTAATGAATAAGGATCAGAGTGACCTTCGGAAAGACACTGCCTCAGAGGAAGGATCCAATCAGGCCCATTTGTTAATAAATCATCCATCTTAATCATTGGTTGGCTGTCCTCCATTAATAACTCACTGGTTCAAACTGACTGCGGCCACAATGTCCCTAATGGAAGTATTTATTTAGATAATGTTTTTTCATTCCCCGCTGAGGAAATTTCTAATTAGGGAATGAATTTCCGTGTAAGGCCCTGATCGGAAGACGAATGCATTTCCCTGACAGAGCCACTTAGGGCTCATCAGCTCCCACTGACAGCGAGGCAAATTAAACCACTTCTAATCATTCACTAAGCTCCCGTCAGCCACACCTCGACGAGTGCGGGCGTCCAATTTCTTAAACCACCAGGCGTTTCAGCTCTACGCATATTTTTCTTTTGCTTTCCCCCTGCCTAAAATGGGGACAGAAATCCAAACCGTTAAAACACGCTCACTGAGAATAACTTTTGCACCATAAGTCACTGCTGTGCTGTTTTCTGTACCATAAATAACCTGCTTGTCAGAACCTTTTACTTACCTTTCGAGCTTTAGAATTGCAGGAGTGATATGCGTCCATTGTTTTTATACATACAAATCCACCGCAGGTCTTTGCTGAGACAGAAGTAAGTAGACCAAGTATTTGCATCGAACCTCATCACGTTGCTCAGTAGCTGCTGTTACATTAGGCAGACATGATAGACATTTTATGCACAGCGAGATGACTGACTAGTTAACAAGAACTTGTATTTATATAGCTCCTTTAACGTAGTAAAATGTATCAAGGCACTTTACAGGCGTGTAATCAACCAAAATTTGACACCGAGCCACATAAGGAGATATTAGGGCAGGTGACCAAATGCTTGGTCAAAGAGGTAGGTTTTAAGTAGCGTCTTAAAGGAGGAGAGAGAGGGAGAGAGACGGAGGGGTCGAGGGAGGGAATTCCAGAGCTCAGGGCCGAGGCAGCTGAAGGCACGGCCGCCAATGGTGGGGCGATTAAAATCGGGGGTGCGCAAGAGGCCAGAATTGGAGGAGCGCAGAGATCTCGGAGGGTTGTGGGGCTGTCTGATGACGCTCCTGCGAAGTGCCTTGGGACGTTTCCCTATGTTAAAGGCGCCAAATAAATGCAACATGTTGTTTTTGTTGTTGTAATATGCGCAAGCGTGCGGATCATCCCACCGATGCCTTCATCCAGATTCTCAATGATGATGGTGAAAAGCTACAGCCCTGACATCGATCCCAGCAGGACTCAACACTAACAACAACTTGCATTTATGTAGCGCCTCTAATACGAACATACAAAACTGACGGGCAAGAAAAGACCAGCTGGTCCATCAAGCCTGACCCCACACCATGATGGCCGGAGCCGCGTGACTAACCACTTGCTCCACGCCCCAACCCTTCCCTCCATAGCCATGTAACCTCCTGGGAGAGGCAAAACATTCAGAAAAATGTCCCAAAGCGCTTCACAGGAGCGTAATCATAAAATGTTTTAAAAATGAGCCAAAGAAGGAGATACTAGGAAAGGGTGACCAAGAGTTTGGTCAAAGAGGATCGCGAGGCGGAGAGGTTATTCCCTCTGCGGAGGGTTGTTGGGTTGGTGGAAGTTGAGAGCAACACGGTGGCATAGTGGTTAGCACTGGTGCCTCACAGCGCCAGAGATCCGGGTTCGAATCTGACCTCGGGTGACTGTCTGTGTGGAGTTTGCACATTCTCCCCGTGTCTGCGTGGGTTTCCTCCGGGTGCTCCGGTTTCCTCCCACAGTCCAAAAATGTGTGGGTTAGGTTGATTTGGCTATGATAAATTGACCCTTAGTGTTAGGGGGGATTAAATATGTGGGGTTATGGGGATAGGATGGGATATGTTAGGGGGAATTAAATACGTGGGGTTACGGGGGTAGGGTGGGATATGTGTACTGTGGGGATTAAAGCAGGGACAGGGTACTGGATTTGGATGATCAGCCATGATCGTATTGAATGGCGGAGCAGGCTCGACGGGCCGAATGGCCTACTCCTGCTCCTAGATTCTATGTTTCTATGTTTCTATGAGAGTGGGAGGGGCAAGGCAATAAAGGGATGTAAACATGAGGATGAGAATTTTACATCGTCAGACTCCACTAGTCACCTACCTACTCCCACTCAGAGCTGCTGCCGTTAGTAACTACCTTCTGTCTACGCAAGTGCAGTAGTTTCATTAAAGGCTTGTTGAGGGATAAATATTGGCCAGGACACCGTGGAGAACTCCCCCGCTCTTCTTCAAATAGTGTCACTGCACCTTTTCCGTCCACCTGAAAGAGAAGGCAGGGCATCTCATCTGAAAGGTGGCACCTACCAACAGTGCAGCACTCCCTCAGTACTGCATTGGGAGTGTCAGCCTAAATTTTGCCCTCAGTTCTACTGGAGTTGGGACTTGAACCCACAACCTTCTGATCCAAGCGGCAAGAGTTCGCCCCACTGAGCCACAGCTGCTGCCGCACCTGCCAGGGCCTCATTCCAGAGTCCTGAGACTAATGATCCCACCAATTGCCCTCTCAGCTGCAGATGGTCTAGACCAGACAATACACCGCCTATCGAAAGAAAGAAAGAACTCAGTTCTACAGTGCCTCAGGACATCGTGAAACCCTTCACAGTCAATGAAGTTACTTTTAAATTGTTGTCACTGTTGTAATGGGGGTACGCGTGATTATAGTATTCTAAATAATGTTAGTATTATAATGTGCAACATTGCCGTCAAATGATTTTTTGTTTAATTGGTCCAAATTTAACTGGGGGGAATGTTCAGTGATCTATGCCATGAATTGGACAAGAAAGGACAGTGCAGAACAATGAAGAGAGGCACAAAGGGTATTTCCGCATTGTCCTATAGTTACTGAGCTGTGCAGAGATCAATAGCCAAGCGTTGGGTTTCTGTAACACACGCGCACACACAGGCACTCGTGCACACACGCACGTGCACACACAGGCACTCGTGCACACACGCACACACAGGCACCAACGTTTCCCTTAATTTTTTTTGGGGGCGCACGGTCCCTTTAAGGGGCTGCGCGGCCCATTCAAAATACCGCGCATTCGCGGTTTTTCCTATTTAAAAGCCGGCGAGCCGGCTGCGCGGGAGCTGCGGAGGGCTGCACGGTCGCGCGGCCACACAGCTTAAAGCGAACGTTGACAGGCACGTGCATGCACGCACGCCCACACACAAACGTACACACAAACGTACACACACACCCCATCCATCCACCACACTTAACGCTGAGAGAGTGGGAGAGTGAGTGAGGCCGACCAATCTACAATAATGACTAAGACAGTTCATTAATTGGACGTGTTGAACAGGAGCTGTGCGGCAGAGGTCGATGGATAAAGTAGAACCTGTAATACCGTTATAATTGCACCCCATGATGAATATCACCCTTAACCCCCGAAGCACTGCGCCGTGATATTTACAAGGCGGAATTGGCAAGACGCAGTCAGATTGCTGATAAAGAGTGCCTATCCCTTAGGTGACCCGAACCAGGGAGTGCAGTCAATTCCAGTTGAGAAAATAACCTGCTCAATACGATTTTATTGTTAATTTGTCAGCGATGCGCACTTAACTGGACTGCTCACTAGCACATTAATTCTGCTTGTTGAGTTCCTGACCGTATGGGGATACTTATCATTGAGAATCCAGTTTTGGCAGTGGAATCTCACCCAGCCATGCCCCTGAAACTCACAAGGCAGATATTAAAAAGAATACAAATCTTCACCAGTTGGATGTGGGCACGATCCAAGAGCTAAGAGGGCGAAGGAACACCACCGATTACTCCCTGGACGATGGTCGTATCTAATTGAGAAAAAGCAGAGTAGATAGACAGAAACTCTGGTATTCTCTGGTGGGGGGAAATCCAGAACAAGGGGGACATAATCTTAAACATAGAGCTAGTCCAATCGGAGGGAAATCAGGAAGCACTTTTCCACACAAAGCGGTCGTGGAAATCTGAAACTCTCTGCCCCAAAAGGGTGTGGATGCTGGGGGCACAAACTGAAGCTTTCAAGTCTGAGTGCGATCGATTTTTGTTGGGTAAGGGCCTCAAAGGGACATGGAGCCAATACTAAAGCAAAACACTGCGAATGCTGGAAATCTGAAATAAAAACAGAAAATGCTGGAAATACTCAGCAGGTCAGGCAGCATCTGTGGAGAGAGAGAAACAGCGTTAACGTTTCAGGTCGAGGACCTTTCGTCAGAACTGGAAAAAGTTAGAGATGTTACAGGTTTTTAAGCGAGTGCAGGGGCAGGGAAAGGGGGAAGGGGAGGAAAGAACAAAAGGGAAGGTCTGTGATAGGGTGGAGGGCAGGAGAGATTAAATGACAAAAGGGATGATGGTGCAAGGTGAAAGGAAATGGCAATGGGACAAGTAAAGAAACAAAAGATGGATCTAGAAGAGGTGTAAATGGGAATGGCAGAATCATCAACAGATGTCGTCTGAAAAAATAGGGGCAGAGGTCACGTTCTGAAATTGTTGAACAGGGCTAGACAGACTGGATGCAGGAAGGATGTTCCCGATGGCGGGGGAGTCCAGAACCAGGGGTCACAGTCTAAAGATAAGGGGTAAGCCATTTAGGACAGAGATGAGGAGGAATTTCTTCACCCAGAGAGTGGTGAACCTGTGGAATTCTCTACCACAGAAGGCAGTTGAGGCCAAGTCAGTAAATATATTCAAGAAGGAGTTAGATATATTTCTTAAGGCTAAAGGTATCAAGGGATATGGGGAGAAGGCAGGGACAGGGTACTGAGTTTGGATGATCAGCCATGATCTCATTAAATGGCAGAGCAGGCTCGAGGGGCCGAATGGCCTACTTCTATCTTCTATGTTTCTATGGGGGAGAAATTCAGTCTCGCCCCATTTGGGGCGCAATTATCGGCCGTGCGCAAAGATTAGCGCCAGGCGCTAATTATCGCCACTGACTGCAAACTTGACTTTTAACGCCCCTGGAGGTGATTGGAGCGCTAAATCAGGCGCTACATACCTGTCTTAAGGCGCAAAGGCCGAGGAGCGAGGCGCTAACTCAGAGCGCGGGCGCAGCGCAGGTGCTGTCAGTTAGCGATGGAACACAGACACACTGGCGCCAGACAGTTCTTAAAGGGGAGGGTCGATCTTGCACTCCAGCCACACCCTGCTCATTGGAGCCTTGAATCTCGGCCTGGAGAGACCTGTGCCTAAATCTTCCAGCCAAGGACTATGGAGAGGGTGAGAGAACGAGCTCAGCGCTTCAGCGAGCGGGCCTTGGAGGCTCTGGTTGGCGCGGTGGACCGCAGAAGATCTATACGCTTCCCTGAGAGTGGCAGGATGCCTTTGCCGCGCGAGTACAGAAGAGTGTGGAGGGAGGTGGCTCAGAGCGTCTCCTGCAGGAGCATGGTGCCCAGGACCCATGTACAATGTCGAAAAAAGTTCAACGACCTCACTCGGGTCGTCAGGGTGAGTGGCTTTTTTTCAATACCTCTCCATCCCTCCATCTCAACCTCACTCTATGGCCAGAGGGTCTTAAAACCCCAAAGCACAACACTCATCCAACACCTATGGCCCTCTCATGAAACACACACGCACATTCCACACTATGCATACAGTAAGGGCTATTCACCTATGGGAGGCACATCAGGCAAGACCATGGCTGCATACAGTAAGGGCTATTCACCTATGGGAGGCACATCAGGCAAGACCATGGCTGCACACAGTAAGGGCTATTCACCTATGGGAGGCACATCAGGCAAGACCATGGCTGCATACAGTAAGGGCTATTCACCTATGGGAGGCACATCAGGCAAGACCATGGCTGCATACAGAGGCTATTCATTATGGAGGCACATCAACCATGGCTGTATATTTACTCAGACGCCGTCCTTTTTCTTGCAGGCCAAGCTATCTCATAATAGGAGACAGCAGCAACGGACGGGTGGAGGGCGGCCTCAGCTGCAACCCCTCAGCGATCTTGAGGCGCGCGTCCAGAGGATTGTGGCAAGCCGGGTGATCGGTCCCGTCACCACTGGAGACGCCGACCCCGTTCTGGACAGCAATGGTAAGGTCATCACCTTTTTGTCCTCTGTCCTTCCACTTGTCCCTCACAACACCAGTCTTTGACACTTTCAATCCAACTTACTAAATCGCTGCACTCATTCCTCCCTTACTGCCACCCTGTCCTCATGCTAAAGCCACTCTTGTACCTCCCTGCTTTCAGATGGTGATTCACCAGCTGAGGAGACGGGCCTTCAAGCTGCCAGTGGGAGTGAAGCTGCAGCCGAGGAGGAAGATGAAGGCGGTGCATCAGTGCCACCCTCTCCCGAGGAAGCCCATGCCCACACTGGGAACACGCCTTCCCTGGAGGGGAGCAGGGGGGAAGGGTCTGATGAGGGTGAAGCTCCAGGACCCAGCGGGCTGCAGCAACGCCATGAGGGTAGGGAAGAACGGGGGCCTTCTCCCCGGAGGGAGAGTATGCCAGCGAGTCCTGCTGCACTGGACGCAGAGGAGGAGCGGCTCATCGCTGAAATGAACACCCAGGCGGTGGACATGCACACTGAGCTCATGGGTGCAGTGGGAAGGGTGCCCGAATGCATTGAATCACTGGCAAGGAGTGTGGAGCACTTCGCTGTAGCACAGGCGGATGCCACACTAAAGCTTAGTGCTGCAATTCAGTCTCAGACTGCTCTCATGCAGACTCAGATTGAGGCCACGCGAGCACTGACTGCTGCCATCCTCGATGGTTCGGACACATTTCCCCGGGGCTCTCACCGCGCCGCAGCAGGCCAGCAATCTGTGCTCCAGCAGATTGCTCCGGATGCTGAAGTGCTGCCCCGTGGGAGTGCCAGTGTGTCGGTCGAGCAGGGAGTTGCTGTCCTCTCTCAAGATGACAGCATTCCTGCTGCCACCACTGTCACTTCTCCACTGCACTTGCCACCGCCTGTAGGACAGACTGCTGCCGCCCATGCAGAGTTGGTGCAGTCTGCAGCCGGGCCCTCCAGGGCCAGAGCTGGTCGAGGCCGTCCTTCAAGGGCATCTGCAGTCTCAGCTTATGACAATCAGCAGCCTTCCACCAGCCTTGCTGCAGCCACTGAGGTCCCATTACGGAGGAGCAGTAGGGTAAGAAGGGGGGAAGTGCGCAAGGGAAGGAGATCTCCCTCGAAGGGCAAAAAGTAGGAGGTGTGACAAAATGTTGATCATTTTTTTATTAAAGGCTAAGGTTCGTGGTCAAACTTTTGGACATTATCTCCAGGTTTTGAGAACCAGTTCTGTTAATGACTGTGTTTTTGTGTTTCTTTCTATTAGTTTGTCATGAGGAAATGACACACACAGAGTTTGTGAAATAAATAAGTTTTTGTATTCAAAATATACATGTTTGGTCTTTGGAATCATTGGTGCCTTGGCCGGCTTAGGGGTTGCGGGTTGGTTTCATTCATGTTGTTCTCAATGGCAGAAGCCTTTTCCTCAGCAGGGGCCTAGAAGCGGCTTGCTATCAGCCGTTGACAGACGGCCCTTGCAGTTTCAACATTGTGGGCCGCCCTCCCGCCTTGGTGCTGCTGATGATCATCCTCCTCCTCCTCTTCCTCCTCTTCCTCCTCCTCCTCTGGTGGTGCTCCAAGGCCTGGTGGCATTGGCTGGGTCCTGAGGATTGCCATGTTATGCAGCATGCAGCACACAACTACGAAGTGGGAAGCTCGCTCAGGCGAGTACTGCAGGGCTCCTCCAGAATGGTCCAGACAGCGGAACCGTTGCTTCAGCACGCCGATTGTGTGCTCAACGATGTTCCTGGTAGCTTGATGGCTCTCGTTGTACCGCAGCTCAGCAGGGGTGTTGGGCGTACGGAGCGGTGTCATCAGCCAGGTGCTCAGTGGATACCCCTTGTCCCCGAGAAGCCAACCAACTGGCTGATGCGGTGCCTCGAAAAGTTCTGCCACAGTAGTCTGGCGCAGGATGAAAGCATCGTGGCAGCTGCCAGGATAGTGGGCATTGACAGCGAGTATCAGCTGTCTGTGGTTACAGACCAACTGAACATTCAAGGAATGGAACCCCTTTCTGTTCCGGAAATCCTCGGCAT
The DNA here is from genome assembly GCA_030390025.1 of Squalus acanthias. Taxonomy (NCBI): domain Eukaryota; kingdom Metazoa; phylum Chordata; class Chondrichthyes; order Squaliformes; family Squalidae; genus Squalus; species Squalus acanthias. The sequence continues at coordinate 78,316,355 of CM059427.1, forward strand.
TCTCATGCGGAGCACGCAAAGCCACATGCGTGCAGTCAATGGCGCCCTGCACCATGGGGAAGCCCGCTATCCTGGCAAAGCCCAGAGCGCGTTCATGCTGCTTGTCTGGGGTCATGGGGAAAGAGATGTACTCTCGTCTCCTTTTAAAGAGGGCATTTGTGACGTGACGGATGCAGCAATGCACCGCGAACTGGGAGATATTGGCGATGTCCCCAGCAGCAGATTGAAATGAGCCAGTAGCATAAAAGTTCAGAGCCACTGTAATCTTCACTGCCACCGACAGAGACGTCCTGGACCTCAGTTGAGGCTGCAGATCTGGCTGCAGCAGGTGGCAGAGCTCAGTGACCACCTCCTTGCTGAAGCGCAGCCTTCGCAAACACTGCTCCTCAGACATATGAATGTAGGAGAGCTGTTCACGATATACCCTGGGAGGGTAAGCTCTCCTGTACAGACGCCTGTTGGCCCTCCTCCGTCTGGCCATCATTGCCACTCTCTCTCTGCGTCTCTGTGTCCTCCGATTCAGCTGGCGCAGGACGACGCCCCCAATCAGTGCAGCCCCCATAGTCTCTTAGCAAGCAAAGTTATGAAGGCCAAAAACCAAAGTACCTGCCAAGTTATGATCAGTAGCCAAAACTACCTCACACAGCGTTGACTCAATGCAGAAGTCTCTCTTTCTCTCTCTCCGAATCTCTCTCTCTCTCTCAGAACGAGTGGTGCAAAAATGTCAACCACAGAGAAAGACAGGAAGAGGCCCCCTTTAAATAGCGCCCCCCCCCAGCCCCACAGCGACTGATAGCGTTCCAGTCTTCCGGTCGTTGGATGCGCCAGGCGGAAAGGATGGGGGCGCCACTCAATTTCCGCTCCGGGCCGCCACAAGGGCGTTGCACCCTTGTATGACGTCAAGATCTGCGTGCGCAGGAGATCGCGGCGGTAAATTTTAGCGCCGCCGCAAAATGTCTAGTTAAGTTCGCGAGCGGTGCAAACATCGCTGCGCCCAGGCGCTAGCTGCTTTGCGCCCCATTAGCGCCCTCTTAAGGCGCTAACGGGAGGCGCAACCAACTGAATTTTTCCCCCTATGTGTCTATGTAACTCGATGTTGAGTCCAGAAGGCTGCAAAGTGCCTAATCGAAAGATGAGGTACTATTCCTTGAGCTTACGTTGATCTTCGTTGGATCAGTGTAGGAGGCCGAGGACAGAGAGGTCAGACTGGGAGCACAGCGGAGAATTAAAGTGACAGGCGATCGGAAGCTCAGGGGTCACACTTGCGGACTGAACGGAGGTGTTCTGTAAAGCGGTCACCCAATCTACATTTGCTCGCCCCAATGTAGAGGAGACCACATCGTGATCAGTGAATACAGTATACTAAATTAAAAGAAGTACAAGTAAGTCGCTGTTTTGAAGCTATGGAGATGTGGAGCTAAGACGGGCAAATGGAGTTTGAGGTAAAGATCAGCCATGATCTAAATAGAGGGCGGAATAGGCTTGAGGGGCTGAATGGCTAACTCCTGTCCCTGTGTTCCTAACACAGAGCACAGGGCCCAAGTCCAAATTCTAGGCAAGAAAGAAAGACATGGGGCTAGAAATTCGGTGCATTTGCGCCTCTCGTTAGCGCCCCTGGGGCTTTTCGGCTTTTCGCCCTGGGCACATTTAGCGCCCAGGCGATGTTAGTGACCCAAAATGGTCGTTACGAATTTTCCCCCCTTATATTTATACATCTTTTACGACCTCAGGATGTCCCAAAGCGCTTTACAGCCAATGATGTACTTCTTGAAGTGCAGTCACTGGTTTAACGTAAGAAATGCGGCAGCCAATTTGCGCACAGCAAGCTCCCACAAACAGCAATGAGATAAAAAAAAACAGATAATCTGTTTTAACGATGTTGGCTGAGGGATAAATATTGGCCCCAGGACAATGGGGATAACTCCCCTGCTCTTCTTCGAAATAGTGCCCTGGGATCTTTTACATCCACCTGAGAGAGCAGACGGGGCCTCGGTTTAGCGTCTCATCTGAACGACAGCACCTCCGAGTGCGGCACTCCTGAGTACTGGCACTGGGAGTATGCACTCAAGTCTCTGGAGTGGGACTTGAATCCACAACCTTCCTGTCTTAGAGAGCAAGAGTGCTACCCACTGAGCCACAGCTGACGACGCTCCAGTGCCAAACTGAGGGGGTGCTGCTTTGTTGCAGGCGCCCTTTAAATGAGATATTAAACCGAGGCCCCTTCAATGCTTCAGGTGGATTTAAAGCTCCTCAGTACGAATGCCACCACACAGCGGTTTAGACGTAAGATGGTGCTACTACCTGTGGCAGCCTATAACGGAAATGCCGCATAAAAGTTAACTTCTGTAGCTGTACTTTATTTTTAAAAAGAAATATCCGTTGACATACTTCCCACGACGCTGTGCCCTGAGCGTGCTAACTGATCAGCAGGATCGGTGAACAGCGAGAGTGGGAGTACACAGTAAAATTGAGCCCCTCACTGGAATTCTAAAGCCTATTACATAGGATATACGGCACAGAAACAGGCCATTCGGCCCAACCAGTCCATGCCGGCGTTTATGCTCCACTCGAGCCTCCTCCCATCCTTCCTCATCTCACCCTATCAGCATAACCCTCTATTCCCTTCTCCCTCATGTGTTTATCTAGCCACCCCTTAAACGCATCTATACTATTCACCTCAACCACTCCCTGTGGTAGCGAGTTCCACATTCTCACCACTATTGCAGGCAGACACTCTATTGCAGGACTAAGGGAAGGCTGAGGGGCCGGCCTTCAGGTGAGGCATTGAACTGAGGTCCTATTTACATGTTCAGGTGGACTCACACACACACACACGCACTCGCATGCACACACATGCACACACATGCACGCACTCACACACTAACACACAGTTCCACACTCATGCTTTCGGCCCACATACCCTCACTTTTTTTCTCACTCCAGTTAACTCTTTAGTTCTGCTCTGTAAAGTCTTCTGGAAAAAAGCCTTGGAGAGGGTGCAGAGGGGATTCACCAGAATGGTACCAAGAATGAGAGACTTCAGTTCTGTGGAGAGACTGGAGAAGCTGGGGTTGTTCTCCTTCGAGCAGCGAAGGTTAAGGGGAGATTTGATAGAGGTGTTCAAAATCATGAAGGGTTTTGATAGAGTAAATAAGGAGAAACTTTCCACTGGAAGGAGCGTCAATAACCAGAGGACACAGATTAAAGATAATTGGCAAAAAAAGACTGGGGAGATGAGGAGATTTATTTAATGCAACGAGTTGTTGTGATCTGGAATGCGCTGCCTGAAAGGGCGGTGGAAGCAGATTCAATAGTAACTTTCAAAAGGGAATTGGATAAATACTTGAAGGGGAACAATTTGCAGAGCTGTGGGGGAAGGAGTCTGGGGGAGTGGGACTAATTGGATAGCTCTAGCAAAGAGCTGGCACAGGCACGAAGGGCCGAATGGCCTCCTACTATGTAGTAAGATTCTGTGGGGGAAAAATTGAGTCGCGCCCCCTTTGGGGCACTAAATTCACCGGGGCGCTACTTCCCGAAAAAAGTAGCGCCCCCGCGGCCGAAATTCATCAGTAGCACCCCAAGAGGGAAGCGGGGTGCTACTGGAAGCGCCCCACCTCCCTCTTGGGGCACTGCGAGGGAATATCGCAGCGCTACGTGTCGCAGCGCGTGCCGCGGTACTGCAGGGCTTCCTCCCCTTCTTAAAGGGGAGGGGCCTAGCGCAGCGTGACCCGGGGCCCAGCTGGGCCACCGGGGATCGGAGTGCCGCCAAAAGAGCCCGGCACTCAAGAGAAGTGCCGGGCTCATGGAGCGCAGCCGGCACTCCGCGGGGGGTGGGGGTTGGTCAGGAGGCCGGGGACGGCAACGGGGGCAGGTGCTGACAGGCGGCCAGCAACAGAAATTGCGGCCCGGCACCTCGCCATTAATTAGCGCCGCCCCGGCTACAGGTAGGCCCCCGCTGACCCCGTCGGACACAGCGTCCGGCAGTAAGTCAGGGGGCGCTACCAAAGATCACGGCCGGGGCGCAAGCGGGGTGCTGCGCACGGCGATGATGTCATCGTCGGTGACGCAGCGCTGCGGGGCGCTAACGGTTACCGCCGCCGCTAACCTTTCGCGGGAGGCGTTGGCGCCGCCGCACCTGGGCGCTGATTGCTTTGCGCCCCGTTAGCTCTCTTAGGGCGCTAACAGAAGGCGCAAAGCAACCGAATTTTTAGGCCTTAATCTTTTGATGTGTGAGGAGCAAGGCAGAAATGCAAATTGTTGCATGTGAGTGTCAAATCACAACTCACAATAACTCTCGACACCAGACTGAAGAAAGGAGAGTATGGCAAAGAGATTTCACGTTTGAATCAGGGTTTTTATTGAGATAGGACTGCGGATAAAAATAGCAGGTTCGCTAATCTTTGTCTCACGCTCCGTGTAATCAGTCATGCAGCAATTCAATCACACACAATTATAATCACAGGAAACACTTAACCCAGGCATCTATTTCACACAAAAGTGATTGGATTTCTACAATGTCTATCAAGGAGATGTTTGACAATGAGTTGACTGCGTTCTGTCGACTGAGCAAAATAGACAGGTACTCGAGCAAAATATTACGTCTGAATTAAAATGTTGGACACTAAAGCAAAGACAGGCTTTTGTATCGCACCTTATGGTATCTCAAGGTAATGCAGAGGCTTTTTTAAATTCGTTCATGAGATGTGGGCGTCGCTGGCAAGGCCAGCATTTATTGCCCATCCCTAATTGCCCTTGAGAAGGTGGTGGTGAGCCGCCTTCTTGAACCGCTGCAGTCCGTGTGGTGAAGGTACTCCCACAGTGCTGTTAGGGAGGGAGTTCCAGGATTTTGACCCAGCAACGATGAAGGAACGGCCGATATACTTCCAAGTCAGGATGGTGTGTGACTTGGAGGGGAACTTGGAGGTGGCGGTGTTCCCATGCGCCTGCTGCCCTTGTCCTTCTAGGTGGAAGAGGTCGTGGGTTTGTGAGGTGCTGCCGAAGAAGCCTTGGCGAGTTGCTGTAGTGCATCTTGTAGATGGTACACACTGCAGCCACGGTACGCCGGTGGTGGAGGGAGTGAATGTTTAAGGTGGTGGATGGGATGCCAATCAAGCGGGCTGCTTTGTCCTGGATGATGTTGAGCTTCTTGAGTGTTGTTGGAACTGCACTCATCCAGGCAAGTGGAGAGTATTCCATCACACTCCTGACTTGTGCCTTGTAGATGGTGGAAAGGCTTTAGGGAGTCGGAAGTTGAGTCAGTCGCCTTCTGCCGCTATGTATTACATTACAACAGTGACTACACTTGAAAACGTATGTCATTGGCTGTAAGGTGCTTTGGGATGTCCTGAGGTTGTGAAAAAAACTGCATAAATGCAAGTTCTTTCTTTTTTTCGCTCTTTATGTAGGCAAACTTGGCAGTTATTTTGCACACAGCAAGATCCCACACACGGCAATTTATCTGGTTTCGGTGGTGTTAGCTGTGGGAGGAATGTTGGCCAGGACACTGAGAAATCCCTGGCCTTCTTCAACTAGTGCCGTGGATCCACCTGAATCACCAGGACAGGCAGACGGAGCCTCCGTTTGATATCTCGTCTGAATAGAGTGAATAGGAAGCGCTTCGTTCCATCGGCATTGTAAACGATAGGAGAAGTTAGTGCTCTGGAATTCGACACTACAGGAGCGAGTGGGAAAAGGTCAGCCTTATCGCAGTGCTAGCACTCTCAACTCTGAGTCATCTCTCAACACTGACACATTATCACATTGTCAGCTGTGGCTCAGTGGGTAGCACCCTCGCCTCTGAGTCAGAAGGTTGTGGGTTCAAAGTCCCACTCCAGGGACTTGAGCACATAAAGCTAGGCTGACACTCCAGTGCAATGCTGAGGGAGTGCTGCACTGTTGGAGGTGCTGTCTTTCAGATGTTAAACCAAGGCCCTGTCTGCTCACTCAGGTGGGTGTAAAAGATCCCATAGCCACTATTTTAAAGAAGAGTAGGGGAGTTATCCCTGGGGCCAATATTTATCCCTCAACCAACATAACAAAAACAGATTATCTGGTCATGTCATTGCTGTTGTGGGTGCTTGCTGTGTGCAAACTGGCTGCTGTGTTTCCTACATTACAACAGCAACTACACTTTAAAAGTGCTTCATTAGCTGCAAAGCACTTTGGGATGTCCGGAGGTCGTGAAAGGCGCTATATAAATCCGAGTCCTTTCCTTCTTTCTTAGCTTGGACATTAGGAATTGGACACTTGGATCGGAAGTGTGCTTAGATTGTGACTGTCTTTATATAGAACTGACTGACTTGGAATTTTTTGTATTCATTCAGGGGATGTGGGCGTCGCTGGCAAGGCCAGCATTTATTGTCCATCCCTAATTGCCCTTGAGAAGGTGGTGGTGGGCCGTCTTCTTGAACCATGATCCAACAGGTTGGATCACTGCCCTGTCATTCGAGACTTGGGTTTGAAAACCGAACCAGACAGATGATAGATCTGCTTTTTCTGTTGGCTGAATGGTTCAACATGAAGAGAGCTTGGCATCATTTCAAATCATTCCTGGTCGGAGATGACAGACAAAGCTGCCTATAATTCACTTCAGATTGGCACTGAATTGACAACCTAACGAAGAGAGGTCATGATGAAGACTGGTGTTGGAAATGGAAATGTCACATCAATGTAGTGAAGGGAGCCTTCAGTGATTGAAGCACATCATTGAATCATTTTGTAGAAAGCTTTACCCTGTACCTAACTATAACAACCTGCGAGTGATAATGCTGACACCACATCATAAAACTAAAATGTCGCCTAGTATTAGCATCTCTCACCTTGAGCACAACATGTCACTCAAACACTTAGAACAATTTTGTAAAAAGAGACGGCAAAGAGCCAGTGAGACAACAGGGAAAGCAAAGGACCAGGCAGATCGTAAAAGAACAGGCAGACAGGTGAGAGCCAGAGACAGCAGAGAGAACCAGAGAGACAACAGAGGGCCTGAGAGACAGCAGAGACCCAGAGAGATAGCAGAGAGACAGAGAAAGAGCCAGATTTCAAAGGGAAGATCGTGCTTGAACAAACATATTGAATTCTTTGAAGAAGTAACAGAAAGAGTAGACAAGGATAATGTAGGAGATGCAATATATTTGGATTGTCAGAAGGCCTTCAATAAGCTATCGCACAGTAGACTCATGAATAAGGTCAGAGCATGTGGAGTCGGGGATGGTTCGCAGAATGGATAGCAAGCTGGCTACAAAACATAAAACAGAGAGTAGGCGTTAAGGGTAGTTACCCAGATTGGCAAAAGGTGGGAAGTGGTGTTTTTTTTATATTCATTCATAGGATGTGGGCGTCACTGGCAAGGCCAGCATTTATTGCCTATCCCTCGTTGCCCTTGAGAAGGTAGTGGTGAGCTGCCTTCTTGAACCGCTGCAGTCCATATGGTGAAGGTACTCCCACAGTGCTGTTAGGGAGGAAGTTCCAGGATTTTGACCCAGTGACGATGAAGGAACGGCGATATATTTCCAGGTCAGGATGGTGTGTGACTTGGAGGGGAACTTGGAGGTGGTGGTGTTCCCATGCGCCTGCTGCCCTTGTCCTTCAAGGTAGTAGAGATCACGGGTTTGGGAGGTGCTGCCGAAGAAGCCTTGGCAAGTTGCTGCAGTGCATCTTGTAGATGGTACACACTATGCCAGTGGTGGAGGGAGTGAATGTTTAAGGTGGTGGATGGGGTGCCAATCAAGCGGGCTGCTTTGTCTTGGATGTTGTCGAGCTTCTTGAGTGTTGGAGCTGCACTCATCCAGGCAAGTGGAGAGTATTCCATCACACTCCTGACTTGTGCCTTGTAGATGGTGGAAAGGCTTTAGGGAGTCAGGAGGTGAGACCTTCGCCGCAGAATACCTAGCCTCTGACCTGCTCTTGTTGCCACAGTATTTATGTTGCCACAGTATTATCCACGCACTAATGGGCACAATGGACATGATCTTCACCGCTTGTCAACTACAAGAGAAATGCAGGGAACAGCACCAACCGATGTACATGGCCTTCTTTGACCTCACAAAGGCATTCGACACCATCAACCGTGAGGGATTATGGAGTGTCCTCCTCAAATTTGGCTGCCCTCAAAAGTTTGTCACCATCCTCCACCTGCTTCATGACGACATGCAAGCCGTGATCCTGACCAACGGATCCACCACAGACCCAATTCACGTACGGACCGGGGTCAAGCAAGGCTGTGTCATCGCACCAACGTTCTTCTCGATCTTCCTGGCTGCAATGCTCCATCTCACCCTCAGTAAGCTCCCCGCTGGAGTGGAGCTAATCTACAGAACAAACGGGGAACTGTTCAACCTCGGTCATCTCCAGTCCAGATCCAAGGTCGTCTCATCCTCTGTCATCGAATTACAGTATGCAGACGACGCATGCGTCTGCGCACACTCTGAGGTCGAACTCCAAACAATCGTCAACACCTTCACTGAAGCGTACGAGAGCATGGGCCTTACACTAACCATCCGTAAGACAAAAGTCCTCTACCAACCTGCCCCCGCCACACAGTACTGCTCCCCGATTATCAAAATCCACGACGAGGCCTTGGACAACGTGGACCACATTCCATACCTCGGGAGCCTACTGTCAACAAGGGCAGACGTCAATGACGAAGTCCAACACCGCCTTCAGTGTGCCAGTGCAGCCTTCGGTCACCTGAGGAAGAGAGTGTTTGAAGACCAGGACCTCAAACCCAGCACCAAGCTCATGGTCTACAGAGCAGTAGTGATACCCGCCCTCCTGTATGCTTCAGAGACATGGACCATGTACAGCAGGCACCTCAAAGCACTGGAGAGGTACCACCAACGCTGCCTCCGCAAGATCCTGCAAATCCATTGGCAGGATAGGTGCACCAACATCAGTGTTCTCGCGCAAGCCAACATCCCCAGCATCGAAGCTTTGACCACGCTCGATCAGCTCCGATGGATGGGCCACATCGTCCGCATGCCCGATACAATACTCCCAAAACAAGCGCTCTACTCGGAGCTCCGACACGGCAAGAGAGCCCTAGGTGGGCAGAGGAAATGCTTCAAGGATACCCTCAAAGCCTCCTTGAAAAAGTGCAACATCCTCACCGACACCTGGGAATCCCTGGCCCAAGACCGCACAAAGTGGAGGAGAAGCATCTGGGAAGGCGCCGAACACCTCGAGTCTCTTCGCCGGGAGCAAGCGGAAGCCAAGCGCAAACAGCGGAAGGAGCACACGTCAACCCAAGCACCCCACCCACCCGCCCCTTCAACCACCGTCTATCTCACCTGTGACAGAGACTGTAGGTCCCGCATTGGACTCATCAGTCACCTGAGAACTCATTTTTAGTGTGGAAGCAAGTCATCCTCGGTTCCGAGGGACTGCCTAAGAGAGAGAGAGAGAAGAGATTTATGTGGCTGATCCAGTTAAGTTTCTGGTCAATGGTGACCCCACAAGATATTGATGATGGGAGTTTCGGTGATGGTAATGCCATTGAATGTCAAGGGGCGGTGGTTAGATGCTCGCTTGTTGGAGATAGTCATTGACTGGCACTTCTGTGGCGCGATTGTTACCTGCCACTTATCAGCCCAAGTCTGAATGTCTTCCTGGTCTTGTTGCATGCGGGCATGGACTGCTTCATTATCTGAGGAGTTGCGAATGGCACTGAATACTGTGCATTCATCAGCGAACATCCCCACTTCTGACCTTATGATGGAGAGAAGGTCATTGATGAAGCAGCTGAAGATGGTTGGGCCGAGGACACTGCCCTGAAGAACTCCTGCAGTGATGTCCTGGGGCTGTGATGATTGACCTCCAACCACCACCACCATCTTCCTTTGTGCTAGGCATGACTCCAGCCAGTGGAGAGTTTCCCCCCCCGATTCCCATTGACTTCAGTTCTACTAGGGCTCCTTGATGCCACATTCGGTCAAATGCTGCCTTGATTTCAAGGGCAATCACTCTCACCTCACCTCTGGAATTCAGCTCTTTTGTCCATGTTTGGACCAAGGCTGTAATGAGGTCTGGAGCTGAGTGGTCCTGGCGGAACCCAAACTGGGCATCAGTAAGCAGATTATTGGTGAGTAAGTGCTGCTTGATAGCACTGTCGACGACACCTTCCATCAATTTGCTGATGATTGAGAGTAGACTGTTGGGGCGGTAATTGGCCGGATTAGATTTGCCCTGCTTTTTGTGGACAGGACAAAATTGGGCAGTTTTCCACATTGTCGGATAGATGCCAGTGTTGTAGCTGTACTGGAACAGCTTGGCTTGAGGCACGGCTAGCTCTGGAGCACAAACCTTCAGCACGACAGCCAGGATGTTGTCGGGGCCCACAGCCTTTGCTGTATCCAGTGCGTTCAGCCGTTTCTTGATATCACGTGAAGTGAATCGAATTGGCTGAAGACTGGCTTCTGTGATGGTGGGGACCTCAGGAGGAGGCTGAGTTGGATCATCCATTCGGCACTTCTGCCTGAAGATGGTTGCAAATGCTTCAGCCTTGTCTTTTCCAATCACGTGCTGGGCTCCACCATCATTGGGGATGGGGATATTCATGGAGCCTCCTCCTCCCGTTAGTTGTTTAATGGTCCACCACCATTCATGACTGGATGTGGCAGGACTGCAGAGCTTTGATCTGATCTGTTGATTGTGATTGTCAATCCACAGGGAATGGTGCTGGGACCACTGTTATTCACCACTTACTATAAGATTTTGACTCGGATCGGAAGTACAATTGCAAAATTTGTGGATGACACCAAATTGTTGGGTTTAGATAATGCTGAGGAAGATTGCGACAAAATACAAAAATACATGAATAAACTTGCAGAATGGGCGTGTAATTGGCAAATGAATTTCAACATAGATAAGTGTGAGGTGGTGCATTTTGGTAGGAGGAATAAGGAGGCCACATACTGCTTGGATAATAAGAGTCTAAATGGGGGAGAGGAGCAAAGGGCTCTGGGGTTACAGATACACAGATCACTAAAAGTAGCAACGCAGGTTAATAAGGCCACAGAAAATCAAACCAAACACTGGGGTTCATTTATAGAGGGATAGAATTGAAAAGCAGGGAAGTTAAGTTAAACTTGTATCGAACCTTGGTTAGACCACACTTGGAGTACTGTGAACAGTTCTGGTCTCCGTATTATGAAAAGCATATAGAGGCACTGGAGAAGATGCAAAAGAGATTTACTAGGACGATACCAGAAATGAGAGGTTATACTTATCAGGAAAGATTAAACAGGCTGGGGCTCTATTCTCCAGAAAAGAGAAGGCTGAGAGGTGGCCTGATAGAGGTCTTTACGACAATGAAAGGGTTTTCCAGGGTAGATGAGGAGAAGATGTTTTCAGTTGTGAGGAAGACCAAAATTAGAGGCCATAAATATGATCAACAACAATAAATCCAAGAGGGAATTCAGTGAAATTACCGAGAGAGTGGAGAAAATGTGGAACTCGCAAGTACAAGCAGTAGCTGAAGTGAATAACATAGATGCATTTAAGGGGCTAAACACATGAGGGAAACGGAAATGCTGATAGGATTAAAGAAAGAGCAAAATTACATTTATATAGCGCTTTCCATGAACTCAGGACATCCAATGTGCTTGACAGCCAATACGTAATTTCAGGAGTATGAAGGAGTAGAGTGGGAGAAGGCTCGTGCGCAGCGTAAACACTGCCACAGAAGTTAGGCTGAATGGTCTGTTTTTGTATTGAGGATTCTACGTAAAAATAAGCAGCAGACGACCAGAGAGATACAAGAGAAGTCCAGAGATGGGACAGTGAAGGAATGAAAACAGAGAGGAGGCAACAAACAAGAGAGAAGGCCAGAAACTAGAGAGAAGGCCAGAAACTAGAGAGAAAGTGAGAAACTAGAGAGAACGAGAGAAACTAGAGAAAGGAGAGAAACTAGAGAGAAGCGAGAAACTAGAGAGAAGGAGAGAAACTAGAGAGAAGAGAGAAACTAGAGAAAAGAGAGAAACTAGAGAGAAGGAGAGAAACTAGAGAGAAGGAGAGAAACTGGAGAGAAGGAGAGAAACTAGAGAAAGGAGAGAAACTAGAGAAAGGAGAGAAACTAGAGAGAAGGAGAGAAACTAGAGAGAAGGAGAGAAACTAGAGAGAAGGAGAGAAACTAGAGAAAGGAGAGAAACTAGAGAAAGGAGAGAAACTAGAGAGATGAGAGAAACTCGAGAGATGAGAGAAACTCGAGAGATGAGAAAAACTCGAGAGAAGAGAGAAACTAGAGAGAAGAGAGAAACTAGAGAGAAGAGAGAAACTAGAGAGAAGGAGAGAAACTAGAGAGAAGAGAGAAAATAGAGAGAAGAGAGAAACTAGAGTGAAGGAGAGAAACTAGAGAGAAGGAGGGAAACTAGAGAGAAGAGAAACTAGAGAGAAGGAGAGAAACTAGAGAGAAGAGAGAAACTAGAGAGAAGAGAGAAACTAGAGAGAAGGAGGGAACCTAGAGAGAAGAGTGAAACTACAGAGAAGGAGGGAAACTAGAGAGAAGAGTGAAACTACAGAGAAGGAGAGAAACTAGAGAGAAGGAGAGAAACTAGAGAGAAGGAGAGAAACTACAGAGAAGGAGGGAAACTAGAGAGAAGAGTGAAACTACGGAGAAGGAGAGAAACTAGAGAGAAGGAGAGCAACTAGAGAGAAGAGTGAAACTAGAGAGAAGGAGGGAAACTAGAGAGAAGGAGAGAAACTAGAGAGAAGAGAGAAACTAGAGAGAAGGAGAGAAACTGGAGAGAAGCAGAGAAACTAGAGAGAAGGAGAGAAACTAGAGAGAAGGAGAGAAACTGGAGAGAAGCAGAGAAACTAGAGAGAAGGAGAGAAACTAGAGAGAAGAGAAACGAGAGAGAAGAGAGAAACTAGAGTGAAGAGAAACTAGAGAGAAGAGAGAAACTAGAGAGAAGAGAAACTAGAGAGAAGCAGAGAAACTAGAGTGAAGGAGAGAAACTAGAGAGAAGGAGAGAAACTAGAGAGAAGAGAAACTAGAGAGAAGAGAGAAACTAGAGAGAAGAGAGAAACTAAAGAGAAGAGAAACTAGAGAGAAGAGAGATACTAGAGAGAAGAGAGAAACTAGAGAGAAGAGAAACTAGAGAGAAGAGAGAAACTAGAGAGAAGAGAGAAACTAGAGAGAAGAGAGAAACTAAAGAGAAGAGAAACTAGAGAGAAGGAGGGAAACTAGAGAGAAGAGAAACTAGAGAGAAGAGAGAAACTAGAGAGAAGGAGAGAAACTAGAGAGAAGGAGAGAAACTAGAGAGAAGAGAGAAACTAGAGAGAAGAGAGAAACTAGAGAGAAGGAGAGAAACTAGAGAGAAGAGAGAAACTAGAGAGAAGGAGAGAAACTAGAGAGAAGAGAGAAACTAGAGAGAAGGAGAGAAACTAGAGAGAAGAGAGAAACTAGAGAGAAGAGAGAAACTAGAGAGAAGGAGAGAAACTAGAGAGAAGGAGAGAAACTAGAGAGAAGAGAGAAACTAGAGAGAAGAGAGAAACTAGAGAGAAGGAGAGAAACTAGAGAGAAGGAGACAAACTAGAGAGAAGAGAGAAACTAGAGAGAAGAGAGAAACTAGAGAGAAGAGAGAAACTAGAGAGACGGAGAGCAACTAGAGAGAAGAGAGAAACTAGAGAGAAGGAGAGAAACTAGAGAGAAGAGAAACTAGAGAGAAGGAGAGAAACTAGAGAGAAGGAGAGAAACTAGAGAGAAGAGAGAAACTAGAGAGAAGAGAGAAACTAGAGAGAAGGAGAGAAACTAGAGAGAAGGAGAGAAACTAGAGAGAAGAGAGAAACTAGAGAGAAGAGAGAAACTAGAGAGAAGGAGAGAAACTAGAGAGAAGAGAGAAACTAGAGAGAAGAGAGAAACTAGAGAGAAGAGAGAAACTAGAGAGACGGAGAGCAACTAGAGAGAAGAGAGAAACTAGAGAGAAGGAGAGAAACTAGAGAGAAGGAGAGAAACTAGAGAGAAGAGAGAAACTAGAGAGAAGAGAGAAACTAGAGAGAAGGAGAGAAACTAGAGAGAAGAGAGAAACTAGAGAGAAGGAGAGAAACTAGAGAGAAGAGAGAAACTAGAGAGAAGAGAGAAACTAGAGAGAAGAGAAACTAGAGAGAAGGAGAGAAACTAGAGAGAAGGAGAGAAACTAGAGAGAAGGAGAGAAACTAGAGAGAAGAGAGAAACTAGAGAGAAGGAGGGAAACTAGAGGGAAGGAGAGAATGTAGAGAGAAGAGAGAAACTAGAGAGAACAGAGAAACTAGAGACAACAGTGAAACTAGAGAGAAGGAGAGAAACTGGAGAGAAGGAGAGAAACTAGAGAGAAGAGAAACTAGAGAGAAGAGAAACTAGAGAGAAGAGAAACTAGAGAGAAGAGAAACTAGAGAGAAGAGAGAAACTAGAGAGAAGAGAGAAACTAAAGAGAAGGAGAGAAACTAGAGAGAAGGAGAGAAACTAGAGAGAAACTAGAGAGAAGAGAGAAACTAGAGAGAAGAGAGAAACTAGAGAGAAGGAGAGAAACTAGAGAGAAGAGAGAAACTAGAGAGAAGGAAAGAAACTAGAGAGAAGAGAGAAACTAGAGAGAAGAGAAACTAGAGAGAAGGAGAGAAACTAGAGAGAAGAGAGAAACTAGAGAGAAGGAGAGAAACTAGAGAGAAGAGAGAAACTAGAGAGAAGGAAAGAAACTAGAGAGAAGAGAAACTAGAGAGAAGGAGAGAAACTAGAGAGAAGGAGAGAAACTAGAGAGAACAGAAACTAGAGAGAAGAGAGAATCTAGAGAGAAGGAAAGAAACTAGAGAGAAGAGAGAAACTAGAGAGAAGAGAAACTAGAGAGAAGGAGAGAAACTAGAGAGAAGAGAGAAACTAGAGAGAAGAGAGAAACTATAGAGAAGAGAGAAACTAGAGAGAAGAGAAACTGGAGAGAAGAGAAACTAGAGAGAAGAGAGATACTAGAGAGAAGGAGAGAAACTAGACAAAAGGAGAGAAACAAGAGAGAAGCGAGAAACTAGAGAGAAGAGAGAAACTAGAGAGAAGGAGAGAAACTAGAGAGAAGAGAGAAACTAGAGAGAAGGAGAGAAACTAGAGAGAAGGACAGAAACTAGAGAGGAGAGAAACTAGAGAGAAGAGAGAAACTAGACAAAAGGAGAGAAACTAGAGAGAAGAGAGAAACTAGAGAGAAGAGAGAAACTAGAGAGAAGAGAGAATCTAGAGAGAAGGAAAGAAACTAGAGAGAAGAGAGAAACTAGAGAGAAGAGAAACTAGAGAGAAGGAGAGAAACTAGATAGAAGAGAGAAACTAGAGAGAAGAGAGAAACTATAGAGAAGAGAGAAACTAGAGAGAAGAGAAACTGGAGAGAAGAGAAACTAGAGAGAAGAGAGATACTAGAGAGAAGGAGAGAAACTAGACAAAAGGAGAGAAACAAGAGAGAAGCGAGAAACTAGAGAGAAGAGAGAAACTAGAGAGAAGGAGAGAAACTAGAGAGAAGAGAAACTAGAGAGAAGAGAGAAACTAGAGAGAAGGAGAGAAACTAGAGAGAAGGAGAGAAACTAGAGAGAAGAGAGAAACTAGACAAAAGGAGAGAAACTAGAGAGAAGAGAGAAACTAGAGAGAAGAGAGAAACTAGAGAGAAGAGTGAAACTAGAGAGAAGAGAAACTAGAGAGAAGGAGAGAAACTAGACAAAAGGAGAGAAACTAGAGAGAAGAGAGAAACTAGAGAGAAGAGAGAAACTAGAGAGAAGAGAGAAACTAGAGAGAAGAGAAACTAGAGAGAAGAGAAACTAGAGAGAAGGAGAGAAACTAGAGAGAAGAGAGAAACTAGAGAGAAGTGAGAAACTAGAGAGAAGAGAGAAACTAGAGAGAAGAGAGAAACTAGAGAGAAGGAGAGAAACTAGAGAGAAGAGAGAAACTAGAGAGAAGAGAGAAACTAGAGAGAAGAGAGAAACTAGAGAGAAGAGAAACTAGAGAGAAGGAGAGAAACTAGAGAGAAGAGAAACTAGAGAGAAGGAGAGAAACTAGAGAGAAGAGAGAAACTAGAGAGAAGAGAGAAACTAGAGAGAAGAGAGAAACTAGAGTGAAGAGAGAAACTAGAGAGAAGTGAGAAACTAGAGAGAAGAGAGAAACTAGAGAGAAGAGAAACTAGAGAGAAGAGAGAAACTAGAGAGAAGGAGAGAAACTAGAGAGAAGAGAGAAACTAGAGAGAAGAGAAAATAGAGAGAAGAGAGAAACTAGAGAGAAGGAGAGAAACTAGAGAGAAGAGAGAAACTAGAGAGAAGAGAGAAACTAGAGAGAAGAGAGAAACTAGAGAGAAGAGAGAAACTAGAGAGAAGGAGAGAAACTAGAGAGAAGGGAGAAACTAGAGAGAAGAGAGAAACTAGAGAGAAGAGAGAAACTAGAGAGAAGGAGAGAAACTAGAGAGAAGAGAGAAATTAGAGAGAAGAGAGAAACTAGAGAGAAGAGAAACTAGAGAGAAGAGAGAAACGATAGAGAAGAGAGAAACTAGAGAGAAGAGAAACTAGAGAGAAGAGAAACTAGAGAGAAGAGAAACTAGAGAGAAGAGAGAAACTAGACAAAAGGAGAGAAACTAGAGAGAAGAGAGAAACTAGAGAGAAGGAGAGAAACTAGAGTGAAGGAGAGAAACTAGACAAAAGGAGAGAAACTAGAGAGAAGAGAGAAACTAGAGAGAAGGAGAGAAACTAGAGAGAAGAGAGTAACTAGAGAGAAGGAGAGAAACTAGAGAGAAGAGAGAAACTAGAGAGAAGGAGAGAAACTAGAGAGAAGAGAGAAACTAGAGAGAAGGAGAGAAACTAGGGAGAAGAGAGAAACTAGAGAGAAGGAGAGAAACTAGAGAGAAGAGAAACTAGAGAGAAGAGAGAAACTAGAGAGAAGGAGAGAAACTAGAGAGAAGAGAGAAACTAGAGAGAAGAGAAACTAGAGAGAAGGAGTGAAACTAGAGAGAAGAGAGAAACTAGAGAGAAGAGAGAAACTAGAGAGAAGAGAGAAACTAGAGAGAAGGAGAGAAACTAGAGAGAAGAGAGAAACTAGAGAGAAGAGAGAAACTAGAGAGAAGAGAGAAACTAGAGAGAAGGAGGGAAACTAGAGAGAAGAGAGAAACTAGAGAGAAGAGAGAAATTAGAGAGAAGTGAGAAACTAGAGAGAAGGAGAGAAACTAGAGGGAAGAGAGAAACTAGAGAGAAGGAGAGAAACTAGAGAGAAGAGAGAAACTAGAGAGAAGAGAGAAACTAGAGAGAAGGGAGAAACTAGAGAGAAGGAGAGAAACTAGAGAGAAGGAGAGAAACTAGAGAGAAGAGAGAAACTAGAGAGAAGGAGAGAAACTAGAGAGAAGGGATAAACTAGAGAGAAGGAGAGAAACTAGAGAGAAGGAGAGAAACTAGAGAGAAGAGAGAAACTAGAGAGAAGAGAAACTAGAGAGAAGAGAGAAACTAGAGAGAAGAGAGAAACTAGAGAGAAGAGAAACTAGAGAGAAGGAGAGAAACTAGAGAGAAGAGAGAAACTAGAGAGAAGAGAGAAACTAGAGAGAAGAGAGAAACTAGAGAGAAGAGAAACTAGAGAGAAGAGAGAAACTAGAGAGAAGAGAGAAACTAGAGAGAATAGAAAAACTAGAGAGAAGAGAAACTAGAGAGAAGAGAAACTAGAGATAAGAGAGAAACTAGAGAGAAGAGAGAAACTAGAGAGAAGGAGAGAAACTAGAGAGAAGGAGAGAAACTAGAGAGAAGAGAAACTAGAGAGAAGAGAGAAACTAGAGAGAAGAGAGAAACTAGAGAGAAGAGAAACTAGAGAGAAGAGAGAAACTAGAGAGGAGAGAGAAACTAGAGAGAAGAGAAACTAGAGAGAAAAGAAACTAGAGAGAAGAGAAACTAGAGATAAGAGAGAAACTAGAGAGAAGAGAGAAACTAGAGAGAAGAGAAACTAGAGAGAAGAGAAACTAGAGAGAAGGAGAGAAACTAGAGGGAAGGAGAGAAACTAGAGAGAAGAGAGAAACTAGAGAGAAGAGAGAAACTAGAGAGAAGAGAAACTAGAGAGAAGAGAAACTAGAGAGAAGGAGAGAAACTAGAGGGAAGGAGAGAAACTAGAGAGAAGAGAGAAACTAGAGAGAAGAGAAACTAGAGAGAAGAGAGAAACTCGAGAGAAGAGAAACTAGAGAGAAGGAGAGAAACTAGAGAGAAGGAGAGAAACTGGAGAGAAGAGAGAAACTAGAGAGAAGAGAAACTAGAGAGAAGAGAAACTAGAGAGAAGGAGTGAAACTAGAGAGAAGAGAGAAACTAGAGAGAAGAGAGAAACTAGAGAGAAGGAGAGAAACTAGAGAGAAGAGAGAAACTAGAGAGAAGAGAGAAATTAGAGAGAAGAGAGAAACTAGAGAAGGAGAGAAACTAGAGAGAAGGAGAGAAACTAGAGAGAAGAGAGAAACTAGAGAGAAGAGAGAAACTAGAGAGAAGAGAAACTAGAGAGATGAGAGAAACTAGAGAGAAGGAGAGAAACTAGAGAGAAGAGAGAAACTAGAGAGAAGAGAGAAACTAAAGAGAAGAGAGAAACTAGAGAGAAGAGAGAAACTAGAGAGAAGAGAAACTAGAGTGAAGAGAGAAACTAGAGAGAAGGAGAGAAACTAGAGGGAAGAGAAACTAGAGAGAAGAGAGAAACTAGAGAGAAGAGAAACTAGAGAGAAGAGAAACTAGAGATAAGAGAGAAACTAGAGAGAAGAGAAACTAGAGAGAAGAGAAACTAGAGAGAAGAGAAACTAGAGAGAAGAGAGAAACTAGAGAGAAGAGAAACTAGAGAGAAGAGAAACTAGAGAGAAGAGAAACTAGAGAGAAGAGAAACTAGAGATAAGAGAGAAACTAGAGAGAAGAGAGAAACTAGAGAGAAGAGAAACTAGAGAGAAGAGAAAATAGAGAGAAGAGAGAAAGTAGAGAGAAGGAGAGAAACTAGAGAGAAGAGAGAAACTAGAGAGAAGAGAGAAACTAGAGAGAAGAGAGAAACTCGAGAGAAGAGAGAAACTAGAGAGAAGGAGAGAAACTAGAGAGAAGAGAGAAACTAGAGAGAAGAGAGAAACTAGAGAGAAGGAGAGAAACTAGAGAGAAGAGAGAAACTAGAGAGAAGAGAGAAACTAGAGAGAAGGAGAGAAACTAGAGAGAAGAGAGAAACTAGAGAGAAGAGAGAAATTAGAGAGAAGAGAGAAACTAGAGAGAAGAGAGAAACTAGAGAGAAGGAGAGAAACTAGAGAGAAGAGAGAAACTAGAGAGAAGAGAGAAACTAGAGAGAAGAGAGAAACTAGAGAGAAGAGAAACTAGAGAGAAGGAGAGAAACTAGAGAGAAGGAGAGAAACTAGAGAGAAGGAGAGAAACTAGAGAGAAGAGAGAAACTAGAGAGAAGAGAGAAACTAGAGAGAAGAGAGAGAGAAACTAGAGAGAAGAGAGAAATTAGAGAGAAGAGAGAAACTAGAGAGAAGAGAAACTAGAGAGAAGAGAGAAACTAGAGAGAAGGAGAGAAACTAAGAGAAGAGAGAAACTAGAGAGAAGAGAGAAACTAGAGAGAACAGAGAAACTAGAGAGAAGAGAAACTAGAGAGAAGAGAGAAACTAGAGAGAAGAGAGAAACTAGAGAGAAGAGAGAAACTAGAGGGAAGAGAAACTAGAGAGAAGAGAGAAACTAGAGAGAAGAGAGAAACTAGAGAGAAGAGAAACTAGAGAGAAGAGAGAAACTAGAGAGAAGGAGAGAAACTAGAGAGAAGAGAGAAACTAGAGAGAAGAGAGAAAATAGAGAGAAGAGAGAAACTAGAGTGAAGGAGAGAAACTAGAGAGAAGGAGGGAAACTAGAGAGAAGAGTGAAACTACAGAGAAGGAGGGAAACTAGAGAGAAGAGTGAAACTACAGAGAAGGAGAGAAACTAGAGAGAAGGAGAGAAACTAGAGAGAAGAGTGAAACTAGAGAGAAGGAGGGAAACTAGAGAGAAGGAGAGAAACTAGAGAGAAGAGAGAAACTAGAGAGAAGGAGAGAAACTGGAGAGAAGCAGAGAAACTAGAGAGAAGGAGAGAAACTGGAGAGAAGCAGAGAAACTAGAGAGAAGGAGAGAAACTAGAGAGAAGAGAAACTAGAGAGAAGAGAGAAACTAGAGAGAAGAGAAACGAGAGAGAAGAGAGAAACTAGAGTGAAGAGAAACTAGAAAAGAGAGAAACTAGAGAGAAGAGAAACTAGAGAGAGGCAGAGAAACTAGAGAGAAGGAGAGAAACTAGAGAGAAGGAGAGAAACTAGAGAGAAGAGAGATACTAGAGAGAAGGAGAGAAACTAGAGAGAAGAGAAACTAGAGAGAAGGAGAGAAACTAGAGGGAAGGAGAGAATGTAGAGAGAAGAGAGAAACTAGAGAGAACAGAGAAACTAGAGACAACAGTGAAACTAGAGAGAAGGAGAGAATGTAGAGAGAAGGAGAGAAACTGGAGAGAAGGAGAGAAACTAGAGAGAAGAGAAACTAGAGAGAAGAGAAACTAGAGAGAAGAGAGAAACTAGAGAGAAGAGAGAAACTAAAGAGAAGGAGAGAAACTAGAGAGAAGGAGAGAAACTAGAGAGAAGAGAGAAACTAGAGAGAAGAGAGAAACTAAAGAGAAGGAGAGAAACTAGAGAGAAGAGAGAAACTAGAGAGAAACTAGAGAGAAGAGAGGAACTAGAGAGAAGAGAAACTAGAGAGAAGAGAGGAACTAGAGAGAAGAGAGAAACTAGAGAGAAGGAGAGAAACTAGAGAGAAGGAGAGAAAATAGAGAGAAGAGAGGAACTAGAGAGAAGAGAGAAACTAGAGAGAAGGAGAGAAAATAGAGAGAAGGACAGAAACTAGAGAGAAGGAGAGAAACTAGAGGGAAGGAGAGAAACTAGGGAGAAGGAGAGAAACTAGAGAGAAGGAGAGAAACTAGAGAGAAACAGAGAAACTAGAGAGAAGAGAGAAACTAGAGAGAAGGAGAGAAACTAGAGAGAAGAGAGAAACTAGAGAGAAGGAGAGAAACTAGAGAGAAGAGAGAAACTAGAGAGAAGGAGAGAAACTAGAGAGAAGAGAGAAACTAGAGAGAAGGAAAGAAACTAGAGAGAAGAGAGAAACTAGAGAGAAGAGAAACTAGAGAGAAGGAGAGAAACTAGAGAGAAGAGAGAAACTAGAGAGAAGAGAGAAACTAGAGAGAAGAGAGAAACTATAGAGAAGAGAGAAACTAGAGAGAAGAGAAACTAGAGAGAAGAGAGATACTAGAGAGAAGGAGAGAAACTAGACAAAAGGAGAGAAACAAGAGAGAAGAGAGAAACTAGAGAGAAGGAGAGAAACTAGAGAGAAGAGAACCTAGAGAGAAGAGAGAAACTAGAGAGAAGGACAGAAACTAGAGAGGAGAGAAACTAGAGCGAAGAGAGAAACTAGACAAAAGGAGAGAAACTAGAGAGAAGAGAGAAACTAGAGAGAAGAGAAACTAGAGAGAAGGAGGGAAACTAGAGAGAAGAGAAACTAGAGAGAAGGAGGGAAACTAGAGAGAAGAGAGAAACTAGAGAGAAGGAGGGAAACTGGAGAGAAGGAGAGAAACTAGAGAGAAGAGAGAAACTAGAGAGAAGAGAGAAACTAGAGAGAAGGAGAGAAACTAGAGAGAAGGAGAGAAACTAGAGAGAAGGAGAGAAACTAGAGAGAAGAGAGAAACTAGAGAGAAGAGAGAAACTAGAGAGAAACAGAGAAACTAGAGAGAAGAGAGAAACTAGAGAGAAGGAGAGAAACTAGAGAGAAGAGAGAAACTAGAGAGAAGAGAGAAACTAGAGAGAAGGAGAGAAACTAGAGAGAAGAGAGAAACTAGAGAGAAGGAGAGAAACTAGAGAGAAGAGAGAAACTAGAGAGAAGAGTGAAACTAGAGAGAAGAGAGAAACTAGAGAGAAGGAGAGAAACTAGAGAGAAGAGAGAAACTAGAGAGAAGAGAGAAACTAGAGAGAAGAGAGAAACTAGAGAGAAGAGAAACTAGAGAGAAGGAGAGAAACTAGAGAGAAGGAGAGAAACTAGAGAGAAGAGAGAAACTAGAGAGAAGGAGGGAAACTAGAGAGAAAGAGAGAAACTAGAGAGAAGAGAGAAACGAGAGAGAAGGAGAGCAACTAGAGAGAAGGAGAGAAACTAGAGAGAAGGAGAGAAACTAGAGAGAACAGAGAAACTAGAGACAACAGTGAAACCAGAGAGAAGGAGAGAAACTGGAGAGAAGGAGAGAAACTAGAGAGAAGAGAAACTAGAGAGAAGAGAGAAACTAGAGAGAAGGAGAGAAACTAGAGAGAAGGACAGAAACTAGAGAGAAGGAGAGAAACTAGAGGGAAGGAGAGAAACTAGAGAGAAGAGAGAAACTAGAGAGAAGGAGAGAAACTAGAGAGAAGAGAGAAACTAGAGAGAAGAGAGAAACTAGAGAGAAGGAGAGAAACTAGAGAGAAGGAGAGAAACTAGAGAGAAGAGAGAAACTAGAGAGAAGAGAGAAACTAGAGAGAAGAGAGAAACTAGAGAGAAGAGAGAAACTATAGAGAAGAGAGAAACTAGAGAGAAGAGAAACTAGAGAGAAGAGAAACTAGAGAGAAGAGAAACTAGAGATAAGAGAGAAACTAGAGAGAAGAGAGAAACTATAGAGAAGAGAGAAACTAGAGAGAAGAGAAACTAGAGAGAAGAGAGATACTAGAGAGAAGGAGAGAAACTAGACAAAAGGAGAGAAACAAGAGAGAAGAGAGAAACTAGAGAGAAGGAGAGAAACTAGAGAGAAGAGAACCTAGAGAGAAGAGAGAAACTAGAGAGAAGGACAGAAACTAGAGAGGAGAGAAACTAGAGCGAAGAGAGAAACTAGACAAAAGGAGAGAAACTAGAGAGAAGAGAGAAACTAGAGAGAAGAGAAACTAGAGAGAAGGAGGGAAACTAGAGAGAAGAGAAACTAGAGAGAAGGAGGGAAACTAGAGAGAAGAGAGAAACTAGAGAGAAGGAGGGAAACTGGAGAGAAGGAGAGAAACTAGAGAGAAGAGAGAAACTAGAGAGAAGGAGAGAAACTAGAGAGAAGGAGAGAAACTAGAGAGAAGGAGAGAAACTAGAGAGAAGGAGAGAAACTAGAGAGAAGAGAGAAACTAGAGAGAAGAGAGAAACTAGAGAGAAGGAGAGAAACTAGAGAGAAGAGAGAAACTAGAGAGAAGAGAGAAATTAGAGAGAAGAGAGAAACTAGAGAGAAGAGAGAAACTAGAGAGAAGGAGAGAAACTAGAGAGAAGAGAGAAACTAGAGAGAAGAGAGAAACTAGAGAGAAGAGAGAAACTAGAGAGAAGGAGAGAAACTAGAGAGAAGGAGAGAAACTAGAGAGAAGGAGAGAAACTAGAGAGAAGAGAGAAACTAGAGAGAAGAGAGAGAGAAACTAGAGAGAAGAGAGAAATTAGAGAGAAGAGAGAAACTAGAGAGAAGAGAAACTAGAGAGAAGAGAGAAACTAGAGAGAAGGAGAGAAACTAGAGAGAAGAGAGAAACTAGAGAGAAGAGAGAAACTAGAGAGAACAGAGAAACTAGAGAGAAGAGAAACTAGAGAGAAGAGAGAAACTAGAGAGAAGAGAGAAACTAGAGAGAAGAGAGAAACTAGAGAGAAGAGAGAAACTAGAGGGAAGAGAAACTAGAGAGAAGAGAGAAACTAGAGAGAAGAGAGAAACTAGAGAGAAGAGAAACTAGAGAGAAGAGAGAAACTAGAGAGAAGAGAGAAAATAGAGAGAAGAGAGAAACTAGAGTGAAGGAGAGAAACTAGAGAGAAGGAGGGAAACTAGAGAGAAGAGTGAAACTACAGAGAAGGAGGGAAACTAGAGAGAAGAGTGAAACTACAGAGAAGGAGAGAAACTAGAGAGAAGGAGAGAAACTAGAGAGAAGAGTGAAACTAGAGAGAAGGAGGGAAACTAGAGAGAAGGAGAGAAACTAGAGAGAAGAGAGAAACTAGAGAGAAGGAGAGAAACTGGAGAGAAGCAGAGAAACTAGAGAGAAGGAGAGAAACTGGAGAGAAGCAGAGAAACTAGAGAGAAGGAGAGAAACTAGAGAGAAGAGAAACTAGAGAGAAGAGAGAAACTAGAGAGAAGAGAAACGAGAGAGAAGAGAGAAACTAGAGTGAAGAGAAACTAGAAAAGAGAGAAACTAGAGAGAAGAGAAACTAGAGAGAGGCAGAGAAACTAGAGAGAAGGAGAGAAACTAGAGAGAAGGAGAGAAACTAGAGAGAAGAGAGATACTAGAGAGAAGGAGAGAAACTAGAGAGAAGAGAAACTAGAGAGAAGGAGAGAAACTAGAGGGAAGGAGAGAATGTAGAGAGAAGAGAGAAACTAGAGAGAACAGAGAAACTAGAGACAACAGTGAAACTAGAGAGAAGGAGAGAATGTAGAGAGAAGGAGAGAAACTGGAGAGAAGGAGAGAAACTAGAGAGAAGAGAAACTAGAGAGAAGAGAAACTAGAGAGAAGAGAGAAACTAGAGAGAAGAGAGAAACTAAAGAGAAGGAGAGAAACTAGAGAGAAGGAGAGAAACTAGAGAGAAGAGAGAAACTAGAGAGAAACTAGAGAGAAGAGAGGAACTAGAGAGAAGAGAAACTAGAGAGAAGAGAGGAACTAGAGAGAAGAGAGAAACTAGAGAGAAGGAGAGAAACTAGAGAGAAGGAGAGAAAATAGAGAGAAGAGAGGAACTAGAGAGAAGAGAGAAACTAGAGAGAAGGAGAGAAAATAGAGAGAAGGACAGAAACTAGAGAGAAGGAGAGAAACTAGAGGGAAGGAGAGAAACTAGGGAGAAGGAGAGAAACTAGAGAGAAGGAGAGAAACTAGAGAGAAACAGAGAAACTAGAGAGAAGAGAGAAACTAGAGAGAAGGAGAGAAACTAGAGAGAAGAGAGAAACTAGAGAGAAGGAGAGAAACTAGAGAGAAGAGAGAAACTAGAGAGAAGGAGAGAAACTAGAGAGAAGAGAGAAACTAGAGAGAAGGAAGAAACTAGAGAGAAGAGAGAAACTAGAGAGAAGAGAAACTAGAGAGAAGGAGAGAAACTAGAGAGAAGAGAGAAACTAGAGAGAAGAGAGAAACTAGAGAGAAGAGAGAAACTATAGAGAAGAGAGAAACTAGAGAGAAGAGAAACTAGAGAGAAGAGAGATACTAGAGAGAAGGAGAGAAACTAGACAAAGGAGAGAAACAAGAGAGAAGAGAGAAACTAGAGAGAAGGAGAGAAACTAGAGAGAAGAGAACCTAGAGAGAAGAGAGAAACTAGAGAGAAGGACAGAAACTAGAGAGAGAGAGAAACTAGAGCGAAGAGAGAAACTAGACAAAGGAGAGAAACTAGAGAGAAGAGAGAAACTAGAGAGAAGAGAAACTAGAGAGAAGGAGGGAAACTAGAGAGAAGAGAAACTAGAGAGAAGGAGGGAAACTAGAGAGAAGAGAGAAACTAGAGAGAAGGAGAGAAACTAGAGAGAAGGAGAGAAACTAGAGAGAAGAGAGAAACTAGAGAGAAGAGAGAAACTAGAGAGAAGGAGAGAAACTAGAGAGAAGGAGAGAAACTAGAGAGAAGGAGAGAAACTAGAGAGAAGGAGAGAAACTAGAGAGAAGAGAGAAACTAGAGAGAAGAGAGAAACTAGAGAGAAGAGAGAAACTAGAGAGAAGAGAGAAACTAGAGAGAAGAGAGAAACTAGAGAGAAGGAGAGAAACTAGAGAGAAGAGAGAAACTAGAGAGAAGAGAGAAACTAGAGAGAAGAGAGAAACTAGAGAGAAGGAGAGAAACTAGAGAGAAGAGAGAAACTAGAGAGAAGGAGAGAAACTAGAGAGAAGAGAGAAACTAGAGAGAAGAGAGAAACTAGAGAGAAGAGAGAAACTAGAGAGAAGGAGAGAAACTAGAGAGAAGAGAGAAACTAGAGAGAAGAGAGAAACTAGAGAGAAGAGAGAAACTAGAGAGAAGAGAAACTAGAGAGAAGGAGAGAAACTAGAGAGAAGGAGAGAAACTAGAGAGAAGAGAGAAACTAGAGAGAAGGAGAGAAACTAGAGAGAAGAGAGAAACTAGAGAGAAGAGAGAAACTAGAGAGAAGGAGAGAAACTAGAGAGAAGGAGAGAAACTAGAGAGAAGGAGAGAAACTAGAGAGAAGAGAGAAACTAGAGAGAAGAGTGAAACTAGAGAGAAGGAGAGAAACTAGAGAGAAGGAGAGAAACTAGAGAGAAGAGAGAAACTAGAGAGAAGAGAGAAACTAGAGAGAAGGAGAGAAACTAGAGAGAAGGAGAGAAACTAGAGAGAAGGAGAGAAACTAGAGAGAAGAGAGAAACTAGAGAGAAGGAGAGAAACTAGAGAGAAGAGAGAAACTAGAGAGAAGAGAGAAACTAGAGAGAAGGAGAGAAACTAGAGAGAAGGAGAGAAACTAGAGAGAAGAGAGAAACTAGAGAGAAGGAGAGAAACTAGAGAGAAGAGAGAAACTAGAGAGAAGGAGAGAAACTAGAGAGAAGAGAGAAACTAGAGAGAAGAGAAACTAGAGAGAAGGAGAGAAACTAGAGAGAAGAGAGAAACTAGAGAGAAGAGAGAAACTAGAGAGAAGAGAGAAACTAGAGAGAAGAGAAACTAGAGAGAAGAGAGAAACTAGAGAGAAGGAGAGAAACTAGAGAGAAGGAGAGAAACTAGAGAGAAGAGAGAAACTAGAGAGAAGGAGAGAAACTAGAGAGAAGAGAGAAACTAGAGAGAAGAGAGAAACTAGAGAGAAGGAGAGAAACTAGAGAGGAGAGAAACTAGAGAGAAGAGAGAAACTAGAGAGAAGGAGAGAAACTAGAGAGAAGAGAGAAACTAGAGAGAAGAGAAACTAGAGAGAAGGAGGAAACTAGAGAGAAGAGAAACTAGAGAGAAGGAGAGAAACTAGAGAGAAGAGAGAAACTAGAGAGAAGGAGGGAAACTAGAGAGAAGGAGAGAAACTAGAGAGAAGAGAGAAACTAGAGAGAAGGAGAGAAACTAGAGAGAAGGAGAGAAACTAGAGAGAAGAGAGAAACTAGAGAGAAGGAGAGAAACTAGAGAGAAGAGAGAAACTAGAGAGAAGAGAGAAACTAGAGAGAAGAGAGAAACTAGAGAGAAGAGAGAAACTAGAGAGAAGGAGAGAAACTAGAGAGAAGAGAGAAACTAGAGAGAAGAGAGAAACTAGAGAGAAGGAGAGAAACTAGAGAGAAGAGAGAAACTAGAGAGAAGGAGAGAAACTAGAGAGAAGAGAGAAACTAGAGAGAAGAGAGAAACTAGAGAGAAGAGAGAAACTAGAGAGAAGGAGAGAAACTAGAGAGAAGAGAGAAACTAGAGAGAAGAGAGAAACTAGAGAGAAGAGAGAAACTAGAGAGAAGAGAGAAACTAGAGAGAAGGAGAGAAACTAGAGAGAAGGAGAGAAACTAGAGAGAAGAGAGAAACTAGAGAGAAGGAGAGAAACTAGAGAGAAGAGAGAAACTAGAGAGAAGAGAGAAACTAGAGAGAAGGAGAGAAACTAGAGAGAAGAGAGAAACTAGAGAGAAGGAGAGAAACTAGAGAGAAGAGAGAAACTAGAGAGAAGAGAGAAACTAGAGAGAAGGAGAGAAACTAGAGAGAAGGAGAGAAACTAGAGAGAAGAGAGAAACTAGAGAGAAGGAGAGAAACTAGAGAGAAGGAGAGAAACTAGAGAGAAGGAGAGAAACTAGAGAGAAGGAGAGAAACTAGAGAGAAGAGAGAAACTAGAGAGAAGGAGAGAAACTAGAGAGAAGAGAGAAACTAGAGAGAAGAGAGAAACTAGAGAGAAGGAGAGAAACTAGAGAGAAGAGAGAAACTAGAGAGAAGGAGAGAAACTAGAGAGAAGAGAGAAACTAGAGAGAAGGAGAGAAACTAGAGAGAAGAGAGAAACTAGAGAGAAGAGAGAAACTAGAGAGAAGGAGAGAAACTAGAGAGAAGGAGAGAAACTAGAGAGAAGAGAGAAACTAGAGAGAAGAGAGAAACTAGAGAGAAGAGAGAAACTAGAGAGAAGAGAGAAACTAGAGAGAAGAGAGAAACTAGAGAGAAGAGAGAAACTAGAGAGAAGAGAGAAACTAGAGAGAAGAGAGAAACTAGAGAGAAGAGAGAAACTAGAGAGAAGAGAAACTAGAGAGAAGAGAGAAACTAGAGAGAAGAGAAACTAGAGAGAAGAGAAACTAGAGAGAAGAGAGAAACTAGAGAGAAGAGAGAAACTAGAGAGAAGAGAGAAACTAGAGAGAAGAGAGAAACTAGAGAGAAGAGAGAAACTAGAGAGAAGGAGAGAAACTAGAGAGAAGAGAGAAACTAGAGAGAAGAGAGAAACTAGAGAGAAGAGAGAAACTAGAGAGAAGGAGAGAAACTAGAGAGAAGAGAGAAACTAGAGAGAAGAGAGAAACTAGAGAGAAGAGAGAAACTAGAGAGAAGGAGAGAAACTAGAGAGAAGAGAGAAACTAGAGAGAAGAGAGAAACTAGAGAGAAGAGAGAAACTAGAGAGAAGAGAGAAACTAGAGAGAAGGAGAGAAACTAGAGAGAAGAGAGAAACTAGAGAGAAGAGAGAAACTAGAGAGAAGAGAGAAACTAGAGAGAAGAGAGAAACTAGAGAGAAGGAGAGAAACTAGAGAGAAGGAGAGAAACTAGAGAGAAGAGAGAAACTAGAGAGAAGAGAGAAACTAGAGAGAAGAGAGAAACTAGAGAGAAGAGAAACTAGAGAGAAGAGAGAAACTAGAGAGAAGAGAGAAACTAGAGAGAAGAGAAACTAGAGAGAAGGAGAGAAACTAGAGAGAAGAGAGAAACTAGAGAGAAGAGAGAAACTAGAGAGAAGAGAGAAACTAGAGAGAAGAGAAACTAGAGAGAAGAGAGAAACTAGAGAGAAGAGAGAAACTAGAGAGAAGAGAGAAACTAGAGAGAAGAGAGAAACTAGAGAGAAGAGAAACTAGAGAGAAGAGAAACTAGAGAGAAGAGAAACTAGAGAGAAGAGAGAAACTAGAGAGAAGAGAGAAACTAGAGAGAAGAGAAACTAGAGAGAAGGAGAGAAACTAGAGAGAAGAGAGAAACTAGAGAGAAGGAGAGAAACTAGAGAGAAGGAGAGAAACTAGAGAGAAGAGAGAAACTAGAGAGAAGGAGGGAAACTAGAGAGAAGAGTGAAACTAGAGAGAAGGAGAGAAACTAGAGAGAAGGAGAGAAACTAGAGAGAAGAGTGAAACTAGAGAGAAGGGGGAAACTAGAGAGAAGGAGAGAAACTAGAGAGAAGAGAGAAACTAGAGAGAAGGAGAGAAACTGGAGAGAAGAGAGAAACTAGAGAGAAGGAGAGAAACTAGAGAGAAGGAGAGAAACTGGAGAGAAGCAGAGAAACTAGAGAGAAGGAGAGAAACTAGAGAGAAGAGAAACTAGAGAGAAGAGAGAAACTAGAGAGAAGAGAAACTAGAGAGAAGAGAGAAACTAGAGAGAAGAGAAACTAGAGAGAAGAGAGAAACTAGAGAGAAGAGAAACTAGAGAGAGGCAGAGAAACTAGAGAGAAGGAGAGAAACTAGAGAGAAGGAGAGAAACTAGAGAGAAGAGAGATACTAGAGAGAAGGAGAGAAACTAGAGAGAAGAGAAACTAGAGAGAAGGAGAGAAACTAGAGGGAAGGAGAGAATCTAGAGAGAAGAGAGAAACTAGAGAGAAGAGAAACTAGAGAGAAGAGAGAAACTAGAGAGAAGAGAAACTAGAGAGAAGAGAGAAACTAGAGAGAAGAGAGAAACTAGAGAGAAGAGAGAAACTAGAGAGAAGAGAAACTAGAGAGAAGGAGAGAAACTAGAGAGAAGGAGAGAAACTAGAGAGAAGGAGAGAAACTAGAGAGAAGAGAGAAACTAGAGAGAAGAGAGAAACTAGAGAGAAGAGAGAGAAACTAGAGAGAAGAGAGAAACTAGAGAGAAGAGAGAAACTAGAGAGAAGAGAAACTAGAGAGAAGAGAGAAACTAGAGAGAAGAGAGAAACTAGAGAGAAGAGAAACTAGAGAGAAGGAGAGAAACTAGAGAGAAGAGAGAAACTAGAGAGAAGAGAGAAACTAGAGAGAAAGAGAAACTAGAGAGAAGAGAAACTAGAGAGAAGAGAGAAACTAGAGAGAAGAGAGAAACTAGAGAGAAGAGAGAAACTAGAGAGAAGAGAGAAACTAGAGGGAAGAGAAACTAGAGAGAAGAGAAACTAGAGAGAAGAGAAACTAGAGATAAGAGAGAAACTAGAGAGAAGAGAGAAACTAGAGAGAAGAGAAACTAGAGAGAAGAGAGAAACTAGAGAGAAGAGAGAAACTAGAGAGAAGAGAGAAAATAGAGAGAAGAGAGAAACTAGAGTGAAGGAGAGAAACTAGAGAGAAGGAGGGAAACTAGAGAGAAGAGTGAAACTACAGAGAAGGAGGGAAACTAGAGAGAAGAGTGAAACTACAGAGAAGGAGAGAAACTAGAGAGAAGGAGAGAAACTAGAGAGAAGAGTGAAACTAGAGAGAAGGAGGGAAACTAGAGAGAAGGAGAGAAACTAGAGA
This sequence comes from Squalus acanthias, assembly GCA_030390025.1. Lineage (NCBI taxonomy): Eukaryota > Metazoa > Chordata > Chondrichthyes > Squaliformes > Squalidae > Squalus > Squalus acanthias. The sequence goes on from CM059427.1 coordinate 78,346,819, forward strand.
GAAGAGAGAAACTAGAGAGAAGGAGAGAAACTGGAGAGAAGCAGAGAAACTAGAGAGAAGGAGAGAAACTAGAGAGAAGGAGAGAAACTGGAGAGAAGCAGAGAAACTAGAGAGAAGGAGAGAAACTAGAGAGAAGAGAAACTAGAGAGAAGAGAGAAACTAGAGAGAAGAGAAACGAGAGAGAAGAGAGAAACTAGAGTGAAGAGAAACTAGAAAAGAGAGAAACTAGAGAGAAGCAGAGAAACTAGAGAGAAGAGAGATACTAGAGAGAAGGAGAGAAACTAGAGAGAAGAGAAACTAGAGAGAAGGAGAGAAACTAGAGGGAAGGAGAGAATGTAGAGAGAAGAGAGAAACTAGAGAGAAGAGAAACTAGAGAGAAGAGAGAAACTAGAGAGAAGAGAAACTAGAGAGAAGAGAGAAACTAGAGAGAAGGAGAGAAACTGGAGAGAAGAGAGAAACTAGAGAGAAGAGAAACTAGAGAGAAGAGAAACTAGAGAGAAGGAGTGAAACTAGAGAGAAGAGAGAAACTAGAGAGAAGAGAGAAACTAGAGAGAAGAGAGAAACTAGAGAGAAGGAGAGAAACTAGAGAGAAGAGAGAAACTAGAGAGAAGAGAGAAATTAGAGAGAAGAGAGAAACTAGAGAAGGAGAGAAACTAGAGAGAAGGAGAGAAACTAGAGAGAAGAGAGAAACTAGAGAGAAGAGAGAAACTAGAGAGAAGAGAGAAACTAGAGAGAAGGAGAGAAACTAGAGAGAAGAGAGAAACTAGAGAGAAGAGAGAAACTAAAGAGAAGAGAGAAACTAGAGAGAAGAGAGAAACTAGAGAGAAGAGAGAAACTAGAGAGAAGAGAAACTAGAGTGAAGAGAGAAACTAGAGAGAAGGAGAGAAACTAGAGAGAAGAGAAACTAGAGAGAAGAGAGAAACTAGAGAGAAGAGAAACTAGAGAGAGAGAGAAACTAGAGAGAAGGAGAGAAACTAGAGAGAAGAGAAACTAGAGAGAAGAGAGAAACTAGAGAGAAGAGAAACTAGAGAGAAGAGAGAAACTAGAGAGAAGAGAAACTAGAGAGAAGAGAGAAACTAGAGAGAAGAGAAACTAGAGAGAAGAGAAACTAGAGAGAAGAGAAACTAGAGAGAAGAGAGAAACTAGAGAGAAGAGAGAAACTAGAGAGAAGAGAAACTAGAGAGAAGAGAAACTAGAGAGAAGGAGAGAAACTAGAGAGAAGAGAGAAACTAGAGAGAAGAGAAAATAGAGAGAAGAGAGAAAGTAGAGAGAAGGAGAGAAACTAGAGAGAAGAGAGAAACTAGAGAGAAGAGAGAAACTAGAGAGAAGAGAGAAACTAGAGAGAAGAGAGAAACTAGAGAGAAGGAGAGAAACTAGAGAGAAGAGAGAAACTAGAGAGAAGGAGAGAAACTAGAGAGAAGAGAGAAACTAGAGAGAAGAGAGAAACTAGAGAGAAGAGAGAAACTAGAGAGAAGAGAGAAACTAGAGAGAAGAGAAACTAGAGAGAAGGAGAGAAACTAGAGAGAAGGAGAGAAACTAGAGAGAAGGAGAGAAACTAGAGAGAAGAGAGAAACTAGAGAGAAGAGAGAAACTAGAGAGAAGAGAGAGAGAAACTAGAGAGAAGAGAGAAACTAGAGAGAAGAGAGAAACTAGAGAGAAGAGAAACTAGAGAGAAGAGAGAAACTAGAGAGAAGAGAGAAACTAGAGAGAAGAGAAACTAGAGAGAAGGAGAGAAACTAGAGAGAAGAGAGAAACTAGAGAGAAGAGAGAAACTAGAGAGAACAGAGAAACTAGAGAGAAGAGAAACTAGAGAGAAGAGAGAAACTAGAGAGAAGAGAGAAACTAGAGAGAAGAGAGAAACTAGAGGGAAGAGAAACTAGAGAGAAGAGAAACTAGAGAGAAGAGAAACTAGAGATAAGAGAGAAACTAGAGAGAAGAGAGAAACTAGAGAGAAGAGAAACTAGAGAGAAGAGAGAAACTAGAGAGAAGGAGAGAAACTAGAGAGAAGAGAGAAACTAGAGAGAAGGAGAGAAACTAGAGAGAAGAGAGAAAATAGAGAGAAGAGAGAAACTAGAGTGAAGGAGAGAAACTAGAGAGAAGGAGGGAAACTAGAGAGAAGAGTGAAACTACAGAGAAGGAGGGAAACTAGAGAGAAGAGTGAAACTACAGAGAAGGAGAGAAACTAGAGAGAAGGAGAGAAACTAGAGAGAAGAGTGAAACTAGAGAGAAGGAGGGAAACTAGAGAGAAGGAGAGAAACTAGAGAGAAGAGAGAAACTAGAGAGAAGGAGAGAAACTGGAGAGAAGCAGAGAAACTAGAGAGAAGGAGAGAAACTGGAGAGAAGCAGAGAAACTAGAGAGAAGGAGAGAAACTAGAGAGAAGAGAAACTAGAGAGAAGAGAGAAACTAGAGAGAAGAGAAACGAGAGAGAAGAGAGAAACTAGAGTGAAGAGAAACTAGAGAGAAGAGAGAAACTAGAGAGAAGAGAAACTAGAGAGAGGCAGAGAAACTAGAGAGAAGAGAACCTAGAGAGAAGAGAGAAACTAGAGAGAAGGACAGAAACTAGAGAGGAGAGAAACTAGAGAGAAGAGAGAAACTAGACAAAAGGAGAGAAACTAGAGAGAAGAGAGAAACTAGAGAGAAGAGAAACTAGAGAGAAGAGAAACTAGAGAGAAGGAGGGAAACTAGAGAGAAGGAGAGAAACTAGAGAGAAGAGAGAAACTAGAGAGAAGAGAGAAACTAGAGAGAAGAGAGAAACTAGAGAGAAGAGAGAAACTAGAGAGAAACTAGAGAGAAGGAGAGAAACTAGAGAGAAGAGAAACTAGAGAGAAGAGAGAAACTAGAGAGAAGGACAGAAACTAGAGAGGAGAGAAACTAGAGAGAAGAGAGAAACTAGACAAAAGGAGAGAAACTAGAGAGAAGAGAGAAACTAGAGAGAAGGAGAGAAACTAGAGAGAAGAGAGAAACTAGAGAGAAGGAGAGAAACTAGAGAGAAGAGAGAAACTAGAGAGAAGAGAGAAACTAGAGAGAAGAGAGAAACTAGAGAGAAGAGAGAAACTAGAGAGAAGAGAGAAACTAGAGAGAAGAGAGAAACTAGAGAGAAGTGAGAAACTAGAGAGAAGAGAGAAACTAGAGAGAAGAGAGAAACTAGAGAGAAGAGAGAAACTAGAGAGAAGGAGAGAAACTAGAGAGAAGAGAGAAACTAGAGAGAAGAGAGAAACTAGAGAGAAGAGAGAAACTAGAGAGAAGGAGAGAAACTAGAGAGAAGAGAGAAACTAGAGAGAAGAGAGAAACTAGAGAGAAGGAGAGAAACTAGAGAGAAGAGAGAAACTAGAGAGAAGAGAGAAACTAGAGAGAAGAGAGAAACTAGAGAGAAGAGAGAAACTAGAGAGAAGAGAGAAACTAGAGAGAAGAGAGAAACTAGAGAGAAGAGAAACTAGAGAGAAGGAGAGAAACTAGAGAGAAGAGAGAAACTAGAGAGAAGAGAGAAACTAGAGAGAAGAGAGAAACTAGAGAGAAGAGAGAAACTAGAGAGAAGAGAAACTAGAGAGAAGAGAAACTAGAGAGAAGAGAGAAACTAGAGAGAAGAGAGAAACTAGAGAGAAGAGAGAACTAGAGAGAAGAGAGAAACTAGAGAGAAGAGAGAAACTAGAGAGAAGGAGAGAAACTAGAGAGAAGGAGAGAAACTAGAGAGAAGAGAGAAACTAGAGAGAAGAGAGAAACTAGAGAGAAGAGAGAAACTAGAGAGAAGAGAGAAACTAGAGAGGAGAGAGAAACTAGAGAGAAGAGAAACTAGAGATAAGAGAGAAACTAGAGAGAAGGAGAGAAACTAGAGAGAAGAGAGAAACTAGAGAGAAGAGAGAACTAGAGAGAAGAGAAACTAGAGAGAAGGAGAGAAACTAGAGAGAAGGAGAGAAACTAGAGAGAAGGAGAGAAACTAGAGAGAAGGAGAGAAACTAGAGAGAAGAGAGAAACTAGAGAGAAGAGAGAAACGAGAGAGAAGGAGAGCAACTAGAGAGAAGGAGAGAAACGAGAGGGAAGGAGAGAATGTAGAGAGAAGAGAGAAACTAGAGAGAACAGAGAAACTAGAGACAACAGTGAAACTAGAGAGAAGGAGAGAAACTAGAGAGAAGAGAGAAACTAGAGAGAAGAGAAACTAGAGAGAAGAGAGAAACTAGAGAGAAGGAGAGAAACTAGAGAGAAGGACAGAAACTAGAGAGAAGGAGAGAAACTAGAGAGAAGGAGAGAAACTAGAGAGAAGGAGAGAAACTAGAGGGAAGGAGAGAAACTAGAGAGAAGAGAGAAACTAGAGAGAAGGAGAGAAACTAGAGAGAAGAGAGAAACTAGAGAGAAGGAGAGAAACTAGAGAGAAGAGAGAAACTAGAGAGAAGGAGAGAAACTGAGAGAAGGAGAGAAACTAGAGAGAAGAGAGAAACTAGAGAGAAGGAGAGAAACTAGAGAGAAGGAGAGAAACTAGAGAGAAAGAGAGAAACTAGAGAGAAGGAGAGAAACTAGAGAGAAGGAGAGAAACTAGAGAGAAGAGAGAAACTAGAGAGAAGAGAGAAACTAGAGAGAAGAGAGAAACTAGAGAGAAGGAGAGAAACTAGAGAGAAGGAGAGAAACTAGAGAGAAGGAGAGAAACTAGAGAGAAGAGAGAAACTAGAGAGAAGGAGAGAAACTAGAGAGAAGGAGAGAAACTAGAGAGAAGGAGAGAACTAGAGAGAAGAGAGAAACTAGAGAGAAGAGAGAAACTAGAGAGAAGAGAGAAACTAGAGAGAAGGAGAGAAACTAGAGAGAAGAGAGAAACTAGAGAGAAGAGAGAAACTAGAGAGAAGAGAGAAACTAGAGAGAAGAGAGAAACTAGAGAGAAGGAGAGAAACTAGAGAGAAGGAGAGAAACTAGAGAGAAGGAGAGAAACTAGAGAGAAGGAGAGAAACTAGAGAGAAGGAGAGAAACTAGAGAGAAGGAGAGAAACTAGAGAGAAGGAGAGAAACTAGAGAGAAGAGAGAAACTAGAGAGAAGGAGAGAAACTAGAGAGAAGAGAGAAACTAGAGAGAAGGAGAGAAACTAGAGAGAAGGAGAGAAACTAGAGAGAAGAGAGAAACTAGAGAGAAGGAGAGAAACTAGAGAGAAGGAGAGAAACTAGAGAGAAGAGAGAAACTAGAGAGAAGAGAGAAACTAGAGAGAAGGAGAGAAACTAGAGAGAAGAGAGAAACTAGAGAGAAGAGAGAAACTAGAGAGAAGAGAGAAACTAGAGAGAAGGAGAGAAACTAGAGAGAAGAGAGAAACTAGAGAGAAGAGAGAAACTAGAGAGAAGGAGAGAAACTAGAGAGAAGAGAGAAACTAGAGAGAAGAGAGAAACTAGAGAGAAGAGAGAAACTAGAGAGAAGAGAGAAACTAGAGAGAAGGAGAGAAACTAGAGAGAAGGAGAGAAACTAGAGAGAAGAGAGAAACTAGAGAGAAGGAGAGAAACTAGAGAGAAGAGAGAAACTAGAGAGAAGAGAGAAACTAGAGAGAAGAGAGAAACTAGAGAGAAGGAGAAACTAGAGAGAAGGAGAGAAACTAGAGAGAAGAGAGAAACTAGAGAGAAGAGAGAAACTAGAGAGAAGAGAAACTAGAGAGAAGGAGAGAAACTAGAGAGAAGAGAGAAACTAGAGAGAAGGAGAGAAACTAGAGAGAAGAGAAACTAGAGAGAAGGAGAGAAACTAGAGAGAAGAGAGAACTAGAGAGAAGAGAAACTAGAGAGAAGAGAAACTAGAGAGAAGAGAAACTAGAGAGAAGAGAGAAACTAGAGAGAAGAGAGAAACTAGAGAGAAGAGAGAAACTAGAGAGAAGAGAGAACTAGAGAGAAGAGAGAAACTAGAGAGAAGGAGAGAAACTAGAGAGAAGGAGAGAAACTAGAGAGAAGGAGAGAAACTAGAGAGAAGAGAGAAACTAGAGAGAAGAGAAACTAGAGAGAAGAGAGAAACTAGAGAGAAGAGAGAACTAGAGAGAAGGAGAGAAACTAGAGAGAAGGAGAGAAACTAGAGAGAAGAGAGAAACTAGAGAGAAGAGAGAAACTAGAGAGAAGAGAGAAACTAGAGAGAAGGAGAGAAACTAGAGAGAA